>JARFJB010000002.1:3000000-3460000 GCA_036346205.1 Vesta saturnalis
AAGTAGTTTTGAAGTAACTACTAATATGTTACATAATCATTTAAAATTGCATATTTTTTCACATTAATACGCTTGGCATAGTTATTTATTTTATACACGGAAGAGGTCAAGCTATTTTCAATAATCAGACCTAGACATCTTTTGAAAAAGTAAGTAATTTTCACGTGACAGATACTGTGTTTACATATATAAATGTTGCCAATTAATAATGTAAGTATGTGTAGGTATACATATTTTAGTGTAACTAGAGAACCAAGTGTGTTATCTTTGAGTTACATGCCCAATTTAATAAGAAATAATTTAATTAGATGCATCTATCCTCTGTTAAAGTACAATTATAATGTAGATACTTCCGTTACAAATTCTTTTATTATTCATGTTTAAGAACTAAGTATGTAGATACTAGATAGAATATTATTATATTGCCTACCTAAAAAATTAATAACGTAGTTTGCAAATATTGTAAAGTTGTATGTATTATTCAATCCGTATGTAAATTTAATAAATATTGTAACAATGACGTTTAATTCTGTTTAATTCTTTATCAATAATTACCTGACTCCGTACTGCTTTAAAGTGGCCCACAAACTCTCAGTTTTAACTGCACAGTTATTACGAGTGACGTTATGTCTGTGCGATAAACTGTGTGAACTGTGCAGTTTTGTACTTCTTTTAACACGGTTCTCAAAGCTGAACTTTTGGACCCTGTTTTGCTCAGGTAAACTGCGCACGTCACACAGGTTATCGTTCAGTTCTTTCAGTTCATTCTCATTGTTCGCCATGGCATGTTCGTCAAAAAAAAACCTGCTGCTCCTTGAATTTATTGAAACTTATCGTTCCTCAGTAAACACAAAGAAGTGTCAGTAATGTAACTGTTATGCGAAAATTGATATTTAAATTATCTCGGGGAGGTACAGGGTGTCCCAACGATAGAGTAAAGTAAGTTTATGCTTAACTAGAATTATTTGTGTAAATATTGTATGGACCATGGGGTAGAGGTAAGAAGTGTGCATTTTTTTAAAATATTGGAAGTTATACAGAGTGTGCCAGAAAAGCAGGACGTGAAAAAGTATAATTTTTTTAAACAGAACACCCCGTATTTGATTTTAGTTTTTAATTCTACGTGTCCATACAAACATATTTTGTCATACAAAAGATTGGCTGAAAGTTTTTAGTTCTTGAGATATTCGCGTTTAAAGATTATTATGGTCATTTTCGTGGGGTTGATGAATGGGCAATTGTTCCGTTATTTCACAATAAAAAAAATTGATATTTCGTGTGAAAAATGAGTGATATTATACTAACGTTTAGACCGAGTTGTGTTTCTAATTATCTCAACAGGGTGTTTGTTATAACCATTCAAATTTGAAAATTCTCAAATTAAAAAGAATCAGTTTTTTTTAATTGCACACCCTATATATTTTTATTTCATTTTATTCGGGATTAAAAAATCTATCATTTTTGTCAAATATATTCTATATCTATCTTTGATAGTTTTCGAGGAATTTCGATTTTTCTCACTAGCTACGTTACATACGATACTATAACATTATTGTGGATCGTGGTAGCCATGGAAAACAATTGCGACGAAATAAAACAAACCACCTAAGCGAGAATATTAACAGTTTTTATTAATGAGAAACAGTAATTCAATAATTATTCAACATTGCGTCTTAGTAAATGCTCAAATAGACGGCCTTCTTGCTGAATACACATATTGAGCTTTTTTCTCATGTTCTGTCTCACTTCGGATAACATAAGAGGGTCACTGTGCGACAAGCTTCGAATTCTATTTTTCATGTCCTCCTTGTTGTAGGTTTAATAATATACACCGATCTTTTATGTATCCCCATAGGAAAAATCCAGTGGAGTTAAATCGCATGACCTGTGGCCATAATATAAAGCCATTACGTCCTATCCATTTCCCGGCATTGCTGGTTCAAGAATTCTTACGTCCCGATAAAATGTGGAGGTGCACCATCCTGTTGCAAACCACATATTTAGTCGTCCTTCTAAATTGATATCCTCATAACACAGGCAATTCTTCACGTAAGAAATGCAAATAGCTGCGGCCCGTTAATGGATCATCAAAAATAGGGACCGATAATTTGGTCATTAAGTATACCACACCACACATTTAGTGACCAATGATTTTGGTTTTGAACTTCGTAGCCAAAATAGATTATCAATGGCGTAATAGTGCATATTATGCCGATTTACAGCCCCATTACTTTTAAACGTCGCCTCATCGGAAAACATTATGGAGCACAAAAAGTTGTTATTTAATCCTCTTCTCGCAATTCTTGATGAAGCTCAATGTGATAGGGATGGTACTTATATTTCAGCGTTGTTCGATTCACGTTTGATTTGGAGGTATCACATATCGTCGCTAATGTTCAAGAACTCACTTGGGATTTTCTTGAATATTTAATAATATTTCAAGTTCTTTTTCTTCATTAGCTGCCCTTTTATTAACAACTTTACGTTTGAAGTATTTAACACTACCGCTAGAATCAAATCTATCCATCAAATTTTCCAAGCCAACAGTAGTAGGTATTCGACGTTCAGGATATTTCATTTTGTAGATTCGTTGTGCCAATAAAGGGTTTTTTCAGCCTCGCCCAACACGTATATCATATCAATTAATTCATTTGTCGAATAATCCATAATTGATAACAAGTTAAATGCGAAAACGACAAATTTAATATGTGTTTATTTTGACAAGTAGGAAACCTTTGTATCTTAGTAACGCAATTATTATTTCCATGGCTACCAAGATCCATGCAATGCAATGTTATCGAAAATAAAGTAGCTAGTGTGAAAAATCGAAATTACTCGAAAACTATCAAAGATAGATATAGGATATATTTGACAAAAATGATAGATTTTTAATCCCGAATAAAATGAAATAAAATATATAGGATGTGCAATTAAAAAAACTGATTTTTTTAATTTGAGAATTTTCAAATTTGAATGGTTATAACAAACACCCTGTTGAGAAAATTAGAAATACTACTCGGTCTAAACGTTAGTATAATATCACTCATTTTTCACACGAAATATCAATTTTTTTTATTGTGAAATAACGGAACAATTGCCTATTCATCAACCCCACGAAAATGACCATAATAATCTTTAAACGCGAATATCTCAAGAACTAAAAACTTACAGCCACTCTTTTGTATGACAAAATATGTTTGTATGGACACGTAGAATTAAAAACTAAAATCAAATACGGGGTGTTCTATTTAAAAAAATCATACTTTTTCACTTCCTGCTTTTCTGGCACACCCTGTATAACTTCCAATATTTTAAAAAAATGTACACTTCTTACCTCTACCCCATGGTCCATACAATATTTACACAAATAATTCTAGTTAAGCATAAACTTACTTTACTCTATCGTTGGGACACCCTGTACTATGTACGGGATGGCCAACTAAGAATGCGAGGTACTGTATCTGGGAAACTATCCATCGTAGAGGCTTGCGCACAGAAAGTTTTACTAAAACGGCCAATACAAAAACCTGGAAAATATTTTCAAGTGTCTGAAATGGCCGCTAGGGGCGTAACTGCAATCTTGAATCTAAAAAAGTGATGTTTCTGTGAATTCTGCTATATTAACCTAATAAAAAAATAACTGATCTTTGAATAATCTGAACTTTTTTTGTTTGGCACTTTTTGACGTATCTATAAAAATAAAGTGGTGGTGGGGGTATTCATAGGTTTTCTTAAATCACCTCCCGTATCTTCGAAACGGCTAATCCGATTTTAACAAACTTGGGCGCGTTGAAAAGAGCTTTTCTTGGGCTACAAATGTTAAAATAATTGAAGTTTTGTCAGTTTCACATGTCGTCGCTAGAGGACTTCGTTCAACAGTCCGACAGAAACGGTTAATTTTCGCAAAAAAAATTAGATGCATTGTTATGACTTTTTTTCATGAACAAGTAGCTAAATGATGCCTAAATAAGCTCGTGAAAACCGCATATCAATATCTTGTTCCTAACCTAAAATATCAACCAAAGAAAACTTTATACGAAAATCTGGAATTGTTTCTATTATGTAAGTTGTGGCCCTAAAAAGCACCGATTTTAAGGAGGAAGGTTTTTAATGCCCCCGTAAATGCTCGAAATGCTGACCATCACGCTCTATACATTGCTGAAGCCTCTCATGACTTGACAGCTTCAATTTCAGCTCTCGGTATGTTACGTATTGCGTTACGAATCCGGTTTTTCATATCTTTTCTAGTAGTAGGTTGAGTCCGAAACACGATGTCCTTTAAGCGCTCCCATAAATAAAAATCGAGGCAAGTTAAGTCTGGCCATCGCGGAGGCCATGGAAACAGACTTCCTCTTCTAATCCACCGCTACTCAAATACTGCATTAATATGCTCTCACACATTAATAGCAAAATGTGCTGGGCAACCATCCAACTGCAAAAACAATGTTTGCCTTGTTTCCAGAGGCACATCGTCCAACAACAACTGTAATTGATTGACCAAAAAGTCAAAAAATACATTGCCATTTAGGGGTTGCTCGAAAAAATATGGCTCAATAATTCTGCCTCCCAGTATGCCACACCATACATTTAAACTTCAACGTCCTTGGCGCTGAACTTCACGCAACCAATAAAGGTTTTCTGCATACCAATAATGCATATTGTGCAGATTGACTCTGCCGTCACTACTGAGGGTGGCTTCATCGGTCCAAGGAATTTGAAATAAAAATTCTCTATTTTCGCGTATCATGCCTAACATCCAATGGCAATAGTCTAACCTTCCACCAAAATCTTCTTCTTTCAAGGCCTGATGCAAAACGACATGACATATCAAGAATGCACCCATAGGTGCATTCTTAAAGTAGTTAAAAAAAGTTTAAACGAATACCTATATATTTTGATGGCCATTAGAACTTACCTATGGTCCTTCAAAATATTTTGAACCGTTGTCCGTGATATGCCCAACTCAGTGGGTAATGCTCTTGTGCTAACATGAGGATTTCCTTCAATATAGCCCAGTACACGGTTATTAATTTTTTGTGTTCTTCCAATTCTTTGCCGTTGAAGCGTAGGCGGAAAACTACCATTGGCTCGTAAGCTCGCCACTAATCGGGGAAAAACTCTTACATCGCAAGGACGCCGATTTGGATATCGAGCCGCGTAAACTCTTTTAGCTACTGCGGCATTCTGAAGATATTAAAAATAAACCGCTAGCATATCAACAGCTTCATTATTCGTAAAACGCATTTTGAAAGCACAAAAATTGCTCAAAGTAACGCGAAAGTATTGACAACTATTGACAATTTGAGGATTATGTATGTTTTGTTTAGGTATCTGTTTCCATTGCCTGCTTCTGTTAATTGTATTTTTCGTATATGTCCATAGTGAATATGCATTTAAACAAACAAAAAATAGGCCTTTCGTATAACTTTTAGCATTGCTTACTTGCCCGTAGTAAAGGCTGATTTTATTCTGGTGATTAAATTTACAAACATTTAAAATCGCAATTTCTAGGTAACCTATTCAGAGCCGAAATTGAAGCTGCAGTTTTGCCTACCCATAAGAGGCCTCAGCAATGCACAGAGTGGTGGTCAACATTTCGAGCATTTACGGGGGCATTAAAAACCTTCCTCCTTTAAATCGATCCTTTTTAGGGCCACAACTTACATAATAGAAACAATTCCAGAAAAATATAGTTAAAAAAAAAATTAAGGGATTTTCGTATAAAGTTTTCTTTGGCCGATATTTTAGGTTAGGAATAAGATATGGAGATGCGGTTTGCGCGAGCTTATTTGCCCATCATTTAGCTACTTGTTCATGAAAATAAGTCATAACAATGCATTTAATTTTTTTGCGAAAATTAACCGTTTCTGTCGGAATGTCGAATAAACCGTCTAGCGACGACACCTGAAACTAACAAAACTTCAATTATTTTAACATTTGTAGCCCAAGAAAAGCTCTTTTCAACGCCCCCAAGTTTGTTAAAATCGGATTAGTCGTTTCGAAGATACGAGGGGGAAGGGTGATTTAAGGAAACCTTTGAATATCCCCCACCACTTTATTTTTATAGATACGTCAAAAAGTGCCAAACAAAAAAAGTTCAGATTATCCTCGACTTCAAAGATCAGTTATTTTTTTATTAGGTTAATATAGCAGAATTCACGGAAACATCACTTTTTTAGATCCAAGATTGCAGTTACGCCCACTAGCGGCCATTTCAGAAACTTAAAAATATTTTTCAGGTTTTTGTATTGGCTGTTTTAGTAAAACTATCCTCTGCGATGGATAGTTTCCCAGATACAGTACCTCGCATTCTTAGTTGGCCACCCTGTACTGTAGGTGTATGATGCAAGTTTTGCAAAACACCCGTTTCAGACACATGTGTGTGAAACATCCTAGAGATATAGTGACGTATTTCTGAAACATTATTGAAACTTAGTTTGTATCCTCTCAGACATGTTGCCGAGATATTAATTATACGTCACTAAAGACACGAATGATTCATCTCTACATACATTCATGAGACATCCCTAAAAATATATCCCCTCAGGCACCTTCCTGACATAACTGGGGACATCTCCATTGATAAGCATTGATATTTCCAAAAATAATGTCAAGTTCGAGGCTTACAGTACAAAGGGAACTTGTTTACATAAAGAGAATTGAAAAGAAACAGAATGTTATTATCTGCAATCAAAAAAACTTCAATTTGATCTACCTAAGATACTGCTCTCATTATTAAACAAAAAAAATTTTTTTTTTGTATCCGTGTAACAAATCGGAATTTATGTATGGATGAAGAAATAAAAAAGACGTACACCACAACACATGGGATAGCAGGTACCTAAACAAAAATAAGAAAATCACAGGTGCATAATTAATTTTCGTAAATACCTACGATATCAAAATAATTACCTATACAACGTGCCCAAGATAAGGATGAACAGTATGGGGATCCTGAAAACGGTAAGAGATACGAAGGCGGTTAAATTAGAGAAAAGTTATGTAATTTAAGGTATGTTCACATGCGGTTTGCAAAAGTTTATTATTGTTTATCGTTTCCGAGATTTAAAACAAATTGCGATTTTTGGGTTTTTCCTTTTTCGTAATTCCTTCATTTATTTTAAAAGGTTTTTAAAAACAAAAGGTACTTCTTCACTTTTTGAATTCTATTAGATGGCGTTTTGAAATTTCGACGTTTCGCCTCCGAGAAATGATCATCAACTTTATTTTTTTATATCGCCGCAACCAACGAAACACCCTATATTCGATAGTATTTTTTATTACGAATTTAACCATGTATTCACCTTATGGTTTTGAAGCTAATTTTTAAGAAAAATTTAGTATTTGATAATATTTTTTACGTACAAATTTAACATATTCAATCTTTTAAACCTATTTAATTAAAGTTAGATAATTACAATAACTGTTCAAATAGGTTGCCGTTATTTTTTAGATACAGGTAAGTGCTCTTTACTGAAGAATTTAAAACACGGTCAAGCATTTTTGGCGAAATTGTATTAACTGCTGCCATAACCGATACTAACAACTGCTCTTCATTTTCAATACTCCCATCATACACTTGGTTTTTCAGGTAACCCCACAGAAAAAAATTCAACCGACTTAAATCGGGTGATCGGGCTGACCAAGCTATTGCACTGCAAGTTCTAATCCATTTTCCTCTAAACCGCACTGACAGATAGTTCTGTACATTTCCTGATCTATGTGCTGGGGCACTATCTTGTTGAAACCAACAGTTCTTAAAAAGGCATTTTCCAAATCAGCCCTTTGCAAGTTCAGATACTGTTCGGCATTTAAATTGTTGTGGTAAATGAAAGGTCCTATTATTCTTCGTCCCAAAATGCTCGTCCACATATTAAAACCAGATCTATGTTGATGTCTTGATTCTTTTTTTAAATAAGGATTGTGTTTTGCCCAATAACGTTTGTTACGTCGGTTAAAAATTCCATTGTTGGTTATCATGCTTTCATCAGACCAAATTATTTTAAAAGAAAAATTTAGATCTTCGTCACATTTTCTAGTGTACCATTCGCAGAAACCTACTGGCCGCATCTGATCAGCTGGTCGAAGACCCTGACAAACTCGAAATTTATATGGATGAAACTTATACTTATTTAAAATTAATTGTACTGTAGAATTAGCTATACCAGTATGATGTTCAACTTGTCTTGTCGATATTTAAGGATTTTCAACAACGGCTTGTAAAACGGTTTTAGCTTTTCGTTATTAGATTGTTTTTGACGGAATAGAACAGGTTTTGTAAATGAACCAAATGCTTTTAAATTAGATTCCAAACGTCTAAAACTGGATTTACCAGATTGCCTTCGTTCAGGTTATTTATCCAAATACATTAGCTCAGTAACTACACAATTTCTGTGGGACAAGGTGTAGAATGTCGACATATCGAACTTTTCTTCGTTTGTAAAATTTCATTGATTAACTATAATTATAAATTAACTAAACAAAACCAAAAACCAACCCACGAGGTAATGGTAATAAAAACAACTTAAAATACCTACAATTCAAATAACAACAACGGTCTCGACGCAATAAAACTGAGTTAAACAGTTTTCAACAAAATGTTAAGCAAGTGTTATTTTATCAAAGCCTTCTAATACTAACTGAAATCATATGAAAATGTAAAAATGAAAATCCGAATTTTTCAGGTTCAAAACCAAAGTGTTGTAATACATGGTTATATTCGGAATAAAAAATACTATCGAATACAGGGTGTTTCGTTGGTTGCGGCGATATAAAAAAATAAAGTTGATGATGATTTCTCGGGGACGAAACGTCGAATAAAAAATTTGAAAACACCATCTAATACAATTTAAAAAGTGACAATGAAGAAGTACCTTTTGTTTTTAAAAACCTTTTAAAATAAATGAAAGAATTACGAAAAAAGAAAAACCCAAAAATCGCATTTTGTTTTAAATCTCGGAAACCATAAACAATAATGAACTTTTGCAAACTACATGTGAACATGCCCTAAATTATACAACTTTTCTCTAATTTAACCGCCTTCGTATCTCTTACCGTTTTCAAGATTCCTATGCTGTTCATCCTTATCTTGGGCACGTTATATTTAAAAACACTGTCAGAATTGCTTAGGAGACTAAATTGAATTACGGTAACAATAATAAACAATAGTAATGGCTGACTCATGCACACAGTAATGCTAATGACGACGATAACGCGTACTAATATGAGTCTCTTCAACCTCGGAACGATTCGTACCGGACCACGTGTTGCTGGGCCATTGGTATTAAATTTAAAATCTGCAAGATTAAAAAATATTACTTTTCCCTATTTATGTGACAAAAAAAAACCGTATCAACGAAAATGCAAAACCTCAAATGTTTGAGATTTTAATTGTATGCATTAGAACAAAGAACGTAAATACTTTATTTTTGGGCGTTCTTGCTATACAGTAATTTATGTGTCTGACATGTAACTATCACGGCACTTTTACGTCTCATACATTCTGATACATACCTTTTAGTGTCGATAATTTGGCGTATAGATCTCACTGAGATGGTTAATTAGATACTCTTTGAAACGTCCCTGTGATAGTGAAAACGCGCCTATCTCTAACACATATTGTATTCATGTATCAGCTACAGCTTCTAGACGTTTCATTGACACGTCACATCTGAGCTTTGTTTGAAAAATCTCAGGCACCTTATTGACACATTTGCGTTAGCTGGGTCTCTTTCTGAGCTTAGGGATACACAATGTTCAGCTACATATGATAAATTAATCGAAAAATTTAAACCAATCGATTGTTGTGCTACACGAGAGAGTATTGTAAAAAAAGTTAATAACATGAGGTCTATATTTAGAAAGGACTTTAAAACAGTCAGTGATACAGAAAAGTCGGGGGCTTCACCTGACGAAATTTACACTTCACAGAGGTATTTTGATGAACTAATGTTTTTGGTGGACCAAGAAACTCCCGAACCTGGTGGGTCTACGCTATCGGAGGATGGAGGTGATAATTGTGTAAGTAAACGTTTATAATTTTTAATTACTACATTAATACGATACTGAATGTCACCTTATAATTGAAGTACCCACAACCGCTTTTTGCAAGTTTTCTTATTTGCACATGTTTTCCATCAATAGCTCCGAGACGCTGTGGGTATTGCCATCTCATTTCAAAGCCATAAGCAATTTGTTTCCATTCCTCTTCATTATTAGGAAACTGAAATAAAACATCAACTACTTAAATTAAGAAGTAAAAACGAGAGTAAAAATTTCTTAATTAAATTTTTTTTATGTGTCACAATCTTCATCTTCTGTAGACGGTTTGTTTACAACACCTGCCAAAAGAAGTAAGACAAAATGGAACAGTATTAACAGGGATTCAGCGCAATAACTTCTCGCATAGGCTTCAAAACCCTTAGAAAAGGAAGATGATGTGTGCTTGACTTTGGCAAAAGGGCACGCTAATAAATTGAGGAAACTGACGAATAGCAGTTAATGTTTGCTGATAAACTAATAAATTAAGCATTACTTGATGCCCAAATGGATAATTTAACAAGGGGCGGCTATCTAGTACACCCAGAACCAGCACTGGACACTCCACAATAACCCCCTCATTGGACCTCTTCAACATCAACACAATCTTCATCCTCAGAACGCAACAACATTTTTGACAACCTTTTCTTACGAGGAATTATACTTAATGAAGGTATAATTATATAAGTTAGTTTGATTATATTTGTTTTATGTACCTACATTTTGATTTTTTCTTTATAATGGTATAATTATAAATTATAACCATAGATATATTTTGAATGTTTATTTACCTAAATATAATTTTGCAGTACTTTGCGAATTGCTTTACATATCTCTATTATTATCTGCCCGAGTACCAGAGGTGAAAATTTTAAATCCTCAAAACATCTTCCGGTTGTTAAGAACCGTAATATAGCAGTAAGCTTCGCTTCAGGTGATATTGGTTCTCTTAATCGTGTGCTCCGTTTTTCGAGTATTGGAGTTATTTTACTTAGCAACAATTGAAATGTAATTAAAAATTATTATTAATTTTATTAAATACATAAATAAAAAGTTTACCTCGAGTAGGATTTGAATCCAAAAGTTACTTCAAACCTGAATGCCGTAGGATTTTGAAAACTTTTTTTCTCCCTGTAGTTTTGGCCTTCATCAGATGCAATCTTAAATGTGCTATAAATCTGCTATGGCATTCCCTATATCTATCTCATTTCGCGTTATTTCGAAAAACTTTTTTTGAACATGAAAGTAATACCTGACGGAAATGCACAGTATATATCTTATTATATTATTTCTTAACGTCACTCGATTCAAGATTGAAGGGCAAACTTTTGGTATGTATTAACGTGTTGCAATCTCTTACCGTTTTTGAAGAAACAAACACAAAATCTTATGACAGTACAACCGCATTTGGGTATTCTGTGCTTTTACAAACCTGCCATTGTTCTTCATCTGTCAACGTTTATAACTGAGTCCACATTATGATTTTTCCAAAGATGATATGGTTGATATGGTTTTTGTTCTGGGTCAGTCACATAGAAATTGTTTGTTGGCAAGTAGAATTTATGCACAAACTTATCTTGACGGACGCCGCCCAAAAGTAGTTTGTTTCACAAAATTACTGAACAAATTTATGGACACTGGTATCATCAAGTACGCAAAACGAAAGAAACAGAAACCAGTTGTAAATGAAGGCAATCAATTATCGGTGCTGCTGCCGGTAAGTGCAAATTCCCACGCCAGTCAAAAGAGCGTTGCAGAGACATTTGGTGAAATCAGTGAAAGATTAGTTCAACGGATTTTGAAGCAAAAAAGTACATTGCCTTAGATCGAATGGTACTAAACTTTTCACTCGGCCAAAGAAAATATTTTTCAGGAACTGCAATACAGTATAGTATTGATATGCAATAAAATTGACTACTTTTGGGTTTTTTAGGAGTAAGTACAGTGTAAAGGCAAAATTATACTAAATAAATCCAAGTTGGCGAATTGATATGACAACTTCGCCAGAATTACTGCCACGCCTCCATTATACGCCTCTCTTACGTCGTTTTCATTAGCACGTTCTGTCTGCATTACCAAAAAGGCCCACACTGTATGGTACCTACAACAAATTTTTAATATATCTATATTTTTATAAAATAAGCGTTTTTTTTAATTTATGATGATCCTGAAGTTACGATCGAATAGGATTATTTTATGCGCAGTTCTAAAGAATCAAAGATTATAGTCCCCAAACGCTTCGTTTACAAAATACAAGGTTCAGACTACAATGTGTTTAAATTCGCAAAATTTATATAATACCATTATTATATTTACACCATGTTAGTCATTGCATTGCATGTTTAAAAACATTTTTACAACATTTGCAGTTTCTGTGTTTTTTATTAGTGCCTGTGAAAGGCTTATGCCTATTCGTCTAAGGCATTATGCACCATGTGTTAGTAGAGTTTGGTAAAACGTACCTGCGTTTGGTCTCGACCAATCAAAGCAGCGAAAATCGCTCTATACCGGGTGTCAATTAAACCATGTATCTGGACCTGATTTTTTTATGTTGAATAATATTTTATTGAAATTTGAAGCATGTATATAAGAAAGGCCTGTGGAATTTTTGACTGAATCAAAGTTTTAATATCACTTCCGGTTCGACCGGAAGTGTCCTTGATTTTCTTATTTCAGGTATATTTTTTTTCCATATTATGGTTTGTCTTGACGTTCTGAGTACAACGATGTATGATAAGTCGATATTGGATTTCAAAATGGCGGTATATGAGCCATTTTAGCATTTTCGAAAAGTTGGCCATGAAAAATCAACGAATTTACAAAAAAATATTTTAATCGTGTAAACGTAAGAATGAATTGTCATTGACTTTAAAATGAACATACCAACCATTTATTATGTTTTTAAAGTTATTTTAAATGTCAATAATCTTTTTTCGTTTTTTTTTCTTAATAAAACAAGCCCTATTTCCTACGTTTAAATAGGGACCCATATTTTTTCTTAAATAATTTCGAACATTACTACTTATTCTACAATGCTATGAAAAAATAAATTAAATTTTTTTCATTTGTGAATATATTGTAAGGATTTATTGTAAGAAACTCACCTAGTTTGTCTAAATTGTCTATCAAATATTAAAATTACAAGTAGGCTGTGGAAATAAAGTACCTATAAATGAAAGACAATGAGATATCGATTAACAACGATTTAATCTGTAAATAAAATACGCTACAAGGGAATATGTATTTCACACCACCCAAGTTGTTTTTCGAAATTACAAACATAAAGTACTAGGTATGTTTTTCCTCTGAAAAATTGTCATATCACTTAGCATTATACCTATTACAACATTTTATTTATATCTACGTCGAATTTCAAAAAGTCGTTAATGATAATAAATGGATTTACAGTGAATTAAAAAAATAGAAAATTTTCAAATACAAAATTGTTGTACTCAGAACGTCAAGGCAAATCATAACATGGAAAAAATATACAGGGTGCTACCTGAAATAAGAAAATCAAGGACACTTCCGGTCGAACCGGAAGTGATATTAAAACTTTGATTTAGTCAAAAATTCCACAGGCTTTTCTTACATACATGTTTCAAATTTTTTAATAAAATATTATTAGACATAAAAAAATGAGGGCCTGATACATGGTCCTGACACCTGGTATAATGGCACATTTTGCTTAACTGCTGGTGGAAAACTTGTGCACGTAAGGGATTTGTGTATATAAGTTGTTTAGGCTTACCTGAAAAGTAATTGCACGAATACTTAGATGTACAAATATTCAGAGATACGTAATGTAAAATAGACGACATGCCGCATGAAAGTATCAAATTCCCAAAAATATAAGCTTCCGAGTTTTTCTGATTAAGCCGATGATATGCAACTACGAATAACATATATTTAGAAATGGTTTATAAACTGAAGTGGAATTAAAACCAGTGTAATAATTAGTGAAATTGTTTTTAAAAACTAGTATTGCAAAAGATGTTGCAATATTTAGTCACTCAACAGTTTGCACCATTGTCCCATAATATTACGGTTTTCATCATGTAATTAGAAAAATTTTGTAGGTATATACGCATTTTTTAAATGTTTTTATTTGTACATATAATGAGACATCAGAAAGTACCTACCGCAGTTACCTATATTCTATATTTTCTTCATCTAAGATAAGTTATTATTTTTGTGGTCTGAAATCATTGACAGTATAGGCAACTTACATTACACTAGTGTATTAACGAGTAAGTAAGTGAAATTACAGCTCTACTCAGCAAATAAGATAGTTGGAGAGGGGATACCGGCGCTATAGTAGCTTTTAAGGTACAACTCGAATAAAAATTTTTGGGCGCTTAATTTAAATGTGTATTGTTGGTTACACATAAATTTATTGCGTGCTGCATAAACAGTGTAACTAATATTTTCTTGACAAAATCACAAAGGGGCAGATCTATACGCGGTGAATCAAGAATTTGATAGAAATAACTTTATTAAACTTAAAAACCTAAACATTAATACAAAATATTTAGTAACAATATTAAGCTTTACAGAAACAGTTTTAAATATTTTATTTTAAGATCTACAATTCATTTTGATTAAAATGTAATTACATTTTTATGGTTTATCGAATGAACTGATGAGTTATTTGTTTGGCAAACTTTACCAACACAATATTTAATTGTTAAGTTAAAATCAAAATAAACTGAACGCATATTTAAGCAATCGAAACGAAATTATATAAAAAACAAAACGTTTAAAATATCAAGGTAAAATTAGTTTATAAGTTATTTTCTAAATCTTCAACTTCCGAACTTGTGTGTCATCTTCCGACAAACCAGTATTCACTACAAATTCCAAACTTTCCACTACTTCGTCAAGTAATCCATCTTTCTCCCACATTTCTTGAGCCAATAGATCCATATGCTTGCAAGGTTTTTGCAATAATAGTGTTTCGAGTCTCAGAATGTATAGTTTTAACGTTAAAACATAAAAATTACATTTTTATTAAAATTCTTGTACATACCTATATTTCACAAATAAAACAACCAAAGAAGTCTTCCAAAAAACTGGTTTTAACAAACAAGAGTAACACAATAAAAGGATTTTTTCGGAATATTTTCTAAGAAACTCTAACCTCTTGGATTGTACTGTAGTTCTCCATACTGTTTTAAAAATCTACGTCTCGTCTAAAATCTTTGGTATGTATAAGATAATATCTATTTCTTCGGTATATTTTCTAAGAAACTCTAACCTCTTGTAGTGTACCGTTTTTGCTTATATTTACAAGCCACTGCAGTTAGTTCAGCTGTAGTCTTATTTAGACCTTTTAACAGATCTATGTGTCTTTCGAAGAAAGTGTTAGCTTTCCGTATGAACATCTTTCCTTTGTCGGTAATTGTTTTGACCATATTTCTGTTTTGTGGCCGGTTTGCAATTACAATCTAGGACCAACAATGATTTTGGATGGTACGTTTTGTCTTATTTGATGGCCGTAAAATAACAGAAGGTACAAAACGCACTTTGGGTATTTTTCAAATTATATTAACATATGTACTGATATAAATATGGACATATTCGTGATAGTTCTAAATTATTCAGTTCAATTCAAGGTCACTTAATATTAATTTACGACGTGCCTAAATCTAGTAACTTTTTGTTTCGTCTATTTTCTAAAGATGGGAGGTATGTGTCCCTATGCCAGCCGGGGAGTTATCACCACCCTTACCATGGGCTCCTTAATATTGAGTCTCCGATTGGTAAGGGCTGCCGGTCACCTTGTCTCCATCCTTATTCTTCCTTCTCGCCCTCGCTGTCTTCCTATCGGATTGAACGTCCAAAATTAAAAGTTACAAAAAAGATGGCTGTGGTTTCAAGGGCAATAATGCCGGAAGTATAATCCTGCCTCATTCGGGTGTCCGGGAGGACAGGAAGCGACCTCGGTCATCGAAAATTCTAACGTTCTAATCCACTATTGCAACATCCGCGGCATCAGCTCTAATCTTAACGCTGTTCACCAACACCTTGAACAATTACAACCTGACATTTTATTTCTATCTAAAACACAAGTCTCCTCTGAAAGCTCCGATTCACCCGACTTGCGATATCCGCAATACAACCTTCACTCTAACTCTCGATATAAAGGGGGCGTATGTGCCTATATCAAGGACAGCATTGCTTGCAAGAGGATTTCTTCCTTGGAAAATAAAAATTTTGACGTTATTTGGTTTAAACATTCTGGTCCTAAATTTGTGAAATTTTACTTTTGCATTTATAGGTCTCCTAATGACAGTAACTTTCAAGGCTTCTTCGATTACCTTAGTTTGAAAGTTGACTATCTTCTATCTCAGTTCCCATCTTGCGATTTCTCAATTCTAGGAGAATTCAATGTTCATAACTCTAATTAGCTTCGATTTTTATCTAGTACTAATCCAGCAGGTCACAGTGCTTGTGATCTCAAACAAACGATTTCTGAACTCACGAGAATCTCTGATAACCCTAGCCATACTCTACATCTTCTAGATCTCTTTATTACATCAAACGCACTTGTTTATAAGACTTCCGATTTTTTCCCTCTAGGTCTATTTGATCATTGTGTAATAGAAATAATTTTATTTTTACTGTCCCTAATTCCGCTGTTGTTCGCAACACTAATAGAACCTTGTGGTGTTTTAAGTCATCTAGATGGAGTAATTTACGAGACTTCTTTGTAACCTTTCCATGGAGTGAATATTGTTTTAAGTCGTCCTCTTCTTCGGACAATGCTCTTTCAGTATCTGAAGTCATCCCCATGGGCATGCAGTTATACATTCCCAAAAAACAATCGTATAGGTCATTCACTTTCTCAACCCTGGTTCAGTAAGACTTGTGCTGATACTTTGAAAAATAAATCTGATATTAAATGGAAATTTGATAAAACGGTCGAGAGTCATGCAGAATACATTGGTGCTAGAAATATCTGCAAAAGTGTCATCACTAAAGCTAAAAAATTGTTTGAACAACGAAAATGCAATCTTATACATATATATATATATATATATATAAGCTTGTTTTAGTTGAAAATTTTCTGTCTGTGCAATGTATGCCTTTTAAAAATGTAAACTCCCTATACCACTCTGGCCTGACACACACACGCGCACATGCGCACGCACACACGCACGCACACGCATACGCGCACACACACGTACACGCACATGCACACGCACACACGCATAAGCGCACACGCGCGTTCCCTACACTCGGACACATGCTCACGGATACGGACACGGACGGACACGGACACGGACACGGATACGGACACGGACACACACAGTCACAGACACGCAGACGCAGGCGCAGACGCAGATCCAGACGGAGACCCAGGCGCAGACTCAGACGCAGGCAATCTTCATTCCCCCCCTGAAATCTTTTGGCGGATCAGTAGTTGCTGATTCTGTAGACAAAACCAATGTTTTTGTGGATTTATATGCATCAAACTCGTGTCTCAATGATTTTGGAAAATATGTGCCCCTAATCAGCTCTTCCTCATACGCTGCTATGAAACCGATTTATATTCGGTACAAGCTCGTAGAATCGATTATCAGTAGGCTTTATCTCAATAAGGCGACTGGCCCAGACGGTATCCCTGCTATTGTCTCAAAGAAATGTTGCCCCGAACTAGTACCAGTCCTATCTAATCTCTATTCAATCTCTATCTCTTCTGGGGAATTTCCTTCATCATGGAAGTTAGCAAATGTTCAACTTATTCCCAAAAAAGGCGATACGACCGATCCCTTGAACTACCGACCAATTGTCATCACTTCCATTTTATCTAAAATCATGGAAAAAGCCATCAATCAGCAACTGCTATCGTTCCTTGAAACTAACAAACTCCTTAGTGACCAACAATATGGGTTTAGGCAGAGTCGTTCTTCTTTCATATGTGACCCAAGCTTGGAATAATACATTAGAACAATCCGGCGAAACAGTTGCAGTCGCTTTAGATATCTCAAAGGCATTCGACTAAGTTTGGCAGAAGTGGTAACTTGCCAAACTCACCTCGTTTGGGTTAAATGATACGCTCATCAACTGAATATCTAGTCTCCTTGACAAAAGACGAATAAGTGCGGTGGTTGATGTTTTTCAAAAGAAGTTAGCATTAACGCGGGCGTGCCACGGGGATCAGTTATAGCGCCTACACTTTTCCTGCTATACATCAATGACATTATTTCTTCAACAACTAATCCGATCCATTGCTTTGCTGACCACATCACTCTTCATGGTAGTTTATCTCAGTCTACTCATAATGGTAATCTACCTTCTATGTCTCAAGACATTAATGCTGAAATGGCAAATTCAATCAATAAAGACATTCAATGTATTCTCGAATGGGGAATCAATAAATCTAGTTAAATTTAATGCTAACAAAACTCAGTGTTGCCTTGTGCCCGCCAGAAAGATTGATCATTTCCTGTTGTAAGTATGGATGGTTCAAACCTTCAGTTTTCGACTATATTACTCTGTTGGGAATGACTGTATCTTCAAATCTATCATGGATTGACCATCTTCTGTCCGCTACCAAAACAGCTGCTCGTAAAATAGGCTTTTTGTACAGATCTAAGTAGTACTTTACCTCCCGACAACTCTTTCTGCTTTATAAGGCCCAAATTCGACCTCATTTAGAATATAATTCTCACCTCTGGGTTTGGTGCTCGCCAATACGCTCTCGCTATCGTATATCGTATTCAAAAGAGAACGATTAGGTTTATAAATGACCCGTCCTTAACTTCTGACATACAGTCAATTGAGTATAGAAGAATTGTTTCAGTTGTTTCTTTGTATTATCTGTATTACAATGGCTATTGTGCTGCTGAATTATAATCTTTGATGCCATCTCGGGCTACCTTTGCTAGGAATACTCGGTTCGCTCATTCACATCATCAGTATGCAGTACAAATCTCCACTTGTCGGACTATAGGGCGCAATCCACATTCTTCTACACGGCTTCTAAACTCTGGAATGATCTCCCTAGTTCCTGTTTTCCTCTCACTTATGATATGAAAAATTAGGGTAGCTGTTCATAGGCATCTCTTGTCAATTCAATGTCCCTATAGCCATTCTCCTAAGTGTTCCTGAGTGCTTTAGCACGATAAACCAAGTTTGGCCTGTTCAGGTCCACAATTATCAAAAAAAAACAATAATAAAAATTTTGTATTTAAGCAAGAGAGAAAGAAAAAGGACTTCGGGTGTTTACCAGACCTTACTTCAGTGATGCTACTACAGTGCGTAGATGCTTATCAATCGACGGGAAACCTGTGCTCATAAGATATTTGTGTGTATACGTTGTTCAGACTTACCGGAAAAGTAATTTCACGAATACTTAGATGTACAAATATTCTGGAGTTACGTAATGTAAAATAGACGGCATGAAAGTATCAAATTCCCAAAAATACAGACTCCAGAGTTTTTCTGATTATAGAATAATTAGTGAAATTGTTTTTAAAAACTAGTTTTGCAAAAGATATTGCAATATTTAATCACTCAGCAGTTTGCACTATTATCCCATAATATTACGGTTTTCATCATGTAATTAGAAAAATTTTGTAGGTATATACGCATTTTTTAAATGTTTTTATTTGTACATATAATGAGACATCATCAGAAAGTACCGCAGTTACCTACATTTTATATTTGTTTCATCTAAGATAAGCTTTTATTTTGCTAGTCTGAAATCATCGACAGTATAGGCAACTTACATTACAATAGTGTATTAACGTGGAATTAAAACCAGTATAATAAATAGTGAAATTGTTTTTAAAAAACTATTATTGCAAAAGATATTGCAATATTTAGTCAGTCGGCATTTTGCACCATTGTCCCATATTATGTAATTAGAGCAATTTTGTAGGTATATACGCATTTTTTTAATGTTTTTATTTGTACAAGATGAGCAAATAAGACCGACCATCAGCCATATCTTCAGGGGGTCGATTCTTGAGTTTATAGGAATACGTTTCCTATAGGAAACTTTGAGATTTTCCTATAGGAACGCGTATTGGCTATTTTGACGCTCCAATAAGAATCAATTCCCATCGCTAGCGTAGGAATATTTCCACTTGGTGATTCCCTTCGGAAACGGGCATTCCTACGCGTTACTATGACATTTCTAATGTCAGTTTTTGCATTAAAATGGCTAATTTAGAAGAATTTACTCAGTGAGTAATAGTAGAAGTAATTGAGGAAGCTGAAAACACCGCCACGTTTATTATTGAAGAACACGAGCTTAGATCCGTTTGAAATGTTGTCGAAAAGAATTTTTATAAAAATATTTAGGCTCAGTAAGAATCTTGCGAGAGACCTAATTATTTCACTAGATCCATATTTATTGGCTCCTTCACGAATATCAGCTTTAAAGAAAGTGGAAAAGGTAATTTTTTTTGCTATTCACTGGATGTGCGGTAATAAAGGGAAATTATAGATTTTGGTAGCACTTAAGTTTCATGCTACAGGTAGTTACCAATGTGATGTTGGTTATAACTTTTTTTGTGGAATTAGTCAACCATCGGTAAGTCCAAGCATTGAAAAAGTAACCAATGCATTGAATGAACCGAATATCTTCAATCAGCGGGTGAAATTTCCTGAAAATATTGCTGAGTTAAATAGTATTCGAATAGAGTAAGTACATGTGCCCTATTCATTCCATTACAAGAAGTTTATTTTTGTATTGAAGTTTATGATTTATGGTGAAGATTATGGTTTTCCCGGCTGCATAGGATGTATAGATTGTACACATGTTGCAATAGTTTCCCCATAAAGGATTATAGTACAGCTTTGGGAAATTTTTTTTTATAACAAAAGTGGTCTCGAGAAACACCTGGAAATTATTCATAGAATTGTAGGTCCACCGCTAGAGGGCGTAATTGAATACCAAAATTTTAAGAAGTAAAATTTTACAAAACTTGCCTAATTAAAGGGCATTATAAATACGATAATCAGGTTCTACAGAAAATCTGCGTACTTTTTATTAAACAAGTTTTAGTCTATCTTTTCAAATAAGAGGTGGGTGAGAGTGGGAACCTAATAATTAAAAAATGCCTGTAAGTGCGTTTCTGCTTAATCGATCTTAGCAAACTTACTATTGTTGAAAAGAGCTCTTTTCCACCAATGTAAGTAATGTACACTTAAGCAACTTAATAAGCAACGTGCAGATTAGAGGGCGGTATTTATTTTTTTTTTAGGAAAATATTAAATAGAAGCATGCAGTTTTAACAATCGATTATGAAAGTAGACCAAATTAGCAACAAAATGGCGAAAACCGCATGTGGATACCTCATTTCTATCCCGAGGTATCTTAAGAAACGTGTAAACGGTGAACATTTGTTGTCAAACCTCAATTAGGCTGGTTAAATTTCGCTACATGAAAATTGAAGTATCAGTAAAACTTGCTATTCGATAACTTTTATCAAACAATATATATTAGCAAACTAATTTTGAAAATATGATGTGTATCACATATGAAAATTGCTCAAGAATAACCATATTAGGTATATTTTAACACTCTTGCAGTTACACAGTAGTTAATATATTAAATAAATTAGGTGCCAGTTGAAATCAAGTAGGCTATGATTAATACGAAAACATATGCCAAAAATTATTAGTCTTGTTGCAGTTGTTAATTTATCCAGGTAATCATTTTCGATATCATAATTAGAAAAATATTATTCTTACAAATGAAGAATGTTTTGACATGTTGGCTGTTTATTTCGAAAGCATGAGAAATACAACTGTTGCTTCCAGAGTTTATGCGCTGCAGTACCCAAACAGAAGACATCAGAACAACAGAGTATTTATTTGAATCGCTCCACGTTTCGTACTACAGGAAGTGTTCATCTTCCCGTGTATCGAAGACGTGGTAGAGGTTTATTAATATTTTTCCCGTGCCAGTACCTACCTATAATTTCCATATTTTTATGTTATAATTAATTTGTGATAAAATGTTTAGTTTATTGAGTGTTTAATGTGGTCTGCCATTTTTTGTCTAGCTATATTAACAAAACATCAAAGTTCAGATCGGCAATTACTTGAAAAATAAATTTTACTTGGAAAATCCACTATAACAATATCGTAAATAACTATTATTGCCAAAATTTATTATTGATATCAAATAATAAAAATATAAAATAATGAGAGGCCAGGCGAAAAACTTTCGTAAAAGCACGACACGAGTTAAAGCACTTGAAGACGTTTTTCGCTTGTTAACAACGAAATATTTTTATTTTAGATTGCACCCATGTCACATAGTCCTACACCAAGGTTTAAATACTGGAGTTTTCAATAACATACTGAATTATTATAACTGGCTAATAAATATGATAGGAGAATTCTGATATACTTTCACATATTATGTAATCAGATGAAGGAACATTTCGGAGTGATGGTAGTGTAAATCGCCATAACATGCACTATTGGTCAGGCACAAATCCACACTGGATGCGGGGGGTCCACACGGTCGTTGGCCTGTAAGTGTGGTGCGGCATTCTAGGTAGACAAATAATTGGACCATATTTTTTAATGAAAGTCTTAATGATGAAAGATATTAAGATTTTTTAACAGACGAATTTACACTTCTTTTAGGAGACGTACGATTGGCAATTCGTCGTGATATGTTTTTCCAACATGATAGGTGCCCGGCACATTACTCTAGGGATGTTTACAATAAAATTATTTTTAATTGTAGGTACGCCAAACGAAAAGTTAACAAGGATTACCTTTTAGATAACGCCCTCTAGCGGAGACGGTAACATGTTCACCGTTTACACGTTTCTTAAGATATCTCGGGATAGAAAGAAGTTATGGGCATGCATTTTTCGCCATTTTGTTGCTAACTTGGTCTACTTTCATAATCCATTGTTAAAACTGCATGCTTCCATTTAATATCTTTCAAAGAGAATTAGATTTCTAAAAAAATACCGCCCTCTAATCTACACGTTACTTATTAAGTTGTGTTGAGTATATAACACTTACATTAGTGGAAAAGAACTCTTTTCAACAAGAGTAAGTTTGCGAAGATCAATTAAGCAGAAACGGACTTACAGGCATTTTTTTTCATAACTAGGTTCCCACTCTCCCCCACCTCTTATTTGAAAAGATAGACTAAAACTTGTTTAATAAAAAATACGCAGAATTTTCCGTAGAACCTGATTATCGTATTTATAATGCCGTTTAATTGGACAAATTTTGTAAAATTTGGCTTTTTAAAATTTTGGTATTCAATTACACCCTCTACCGGTGGACCTACAATTGTATAAATAATTTCCAAGGTGTTTCTCGAGGCCACTTTTGTTATAAATTTTTTTTTCTAAAGCTGTACTATAATTAGACCTGAAGGTCTGGCCGACGGCCGTTCTTATTTGCTCACCCGGTACATATAATGAGACATCATCAGAAAGTACCGTAGTTACCTATATTTTATATTTCCTTTACCCAAGATAAGTTATTATTTTTCTGGTCTGAAATCATTGACAGTATAGGCAACTTACATTATACTAGTGTATTAACGTGTAAGTGAAGTAGACTTCCATAATTAGTCTAGACGAGGATCATCACAAATATCATCTTTGTATAGGTGGCGTATTTGCAATAATTAAAGGTCTATACTCAATGTTTAATAAACAATTTAATAATGAAACAGGGAAACAATTATAGTTTAATTAGAAAGTATATCTGAAAATAAAAAATAAATAAGAGCTAGCTCTTTTATAAACATTATGTTACATTATAAATGGAAAACTTATGATTTCCCCGCACCACTCTCTAGATCCACAACACATTCCCACTTCCTTCATCAGGTCAACCTGGAATGGCCGAAAAGCGGTCAAACGAAATATACAGGTGTTTTTAAATGTAGTTTGTAGTGTTGCTGTGCTGTTTTATTTATGCGTAAGTACTTTAAATACACCAATATTTCATGTAAGATTGCAAAAACACAAACATTCCCTGAATTTAAAGGTTAGGTCGTTTCTAATTTATTGTTATCCAGTGCATAAAGTGCAGTGACTGGAATAGGGACCCGGTCCCCATTTTCCTAATGTAACGTTAGTCCATGTGTCGACGTTGTCATTTTCTCTCTTGCTTTTTTTGCGCCCTTTTTTTATAGCAAAAATTTCGATACAGGTATCGCTAAATAGTATTTAGAAATGTGCAGTTTTGATGTCATTTACCTGTATCTAGTTAAAACTATGATGTAATACATTTTAAGTTACGTTTAAATCGCGTTTCGAAAGTACGGTAATTTGTAAATAGGTCGGATTGCGAGTTAGGAATTCACGCACTTGTTTCTAAGAGAAAACTATTGCATTATTCACTTCATTCTGTATTGTTTATTTACGCGAAAATGTCCCGTATTTAATAATTGATAAATCTCTTTAATTACATTAAAAATTAAAAAAACAATTCAATGTAATTTAAAAAATCCAGGCTTACTACGCAATTAATAATAGGTGGGTAAATGTACAACCTTTAATGATAATTTAAGTATTAATATAAATAAAAGTTTTAATGTATTTATTAACGCAATTAAGAGGCAATAGAAAGCGTTATTAGTAATAATCTTCTTAGAAATGTTGTAAATTTCAAACACTTTCAATTAACTAATTATAATTTGGAAGTGTGTAAAGCTACATTTTTAAATCATGCTTGTATTGTTATTTGATTAATACTGTTCAATTTTAAGTTTATTCACATTTATGGGACATTTTAAATAAAAAATTGTGCTATTGAAAGCTTTCACTTGGGAAAATATCTAATCTTAATTACATTTAAACAAAAGCCAAAATCGTAGAAATGTAACTTGGGTTCAAGTTACGTACACTAATAAACCTAATTGGTGGTAGTAATTTTAAAATTTTTTTTGTATAGTAAACGTGGTGATTCTAATTAAATGTGTTAATGGAATCCTCATCGCCGCGATTATTAGGATCGACCATTGATCATGGCAGATACTGGAGTGGATAATGAAGCAGATTCAGGTAGTGCAATAACACAAGATGGGCTGACGATTCAAGAAGATGAATCTGAACAAAATGATGCAGAACAAGTAACAGGTTCGAATACAAATTACGATTCAGGTGATGGTAACCATAGATGTGATAGATGTGATTTTGAAGCTGTAAATCAAATAGCATTAACTGCTCATATAAATCAAACTCATAGTGTTAATAATAAAGTAGAAAACGAAGTTAAAATGGAAGTCGAAAATAATAATCCTCCTGCAGATCGATTACATCGTAAGATGTTTGAGTGTGATGTATGTAATATGAAATTTTCTAATGGAGCTAATATGAGAAGGCATAAAATGAGACATACAGGTGTTAAACCGTATGAGTGTCGTGTTTGTCAAAAAAGATTCTTCAGGAAAGATCATCTTGCTGAACACTTTACCACACATACCAAAACGTTGCCTTATCATTGTCCTATTTGTAATCGTGGATTTCAAAGACAGATTGCAATGAGGGCTCATTTTCAGAATGAGCATGTTGGACAACATGATCTTGTAAAATCTTGCCCGTTGTGCAGCTATCGTGCTGGTTCTATGAAAAGTTTACGTGTACATTTTTTTAATAGGTAAGTAGTGTTGTGCCAATCAATAACTATTTTTAAACCACTATCTAAAATTACCCCCTACAGTTTTATTTCTAAAACTTAGCAAGAAATGAATAAATTATTTTAGGTTAATAAGTGTATGAACAATATTTTTGATATAAATAATATTTCGATTTTAATTACGTAATGACAAGTAAGTGAGTAAATTAAAGGAAGTTGTTTACAAATAATAACTTTATGACATGATGCACTTACAATAATTGTATCGAATAGAAGTATTTTTAAATGAAAGTTTCTTTGGGACACCATTATTTTCTTTCATTACAGACAATGCAATACTGTAATATTGATAGACTTTTCTTTATTAAATGATTATTTATTAATAGCTAACTTTGTTTTCATTACTTTATTATGTTTTTACTGCAATTTTATGAAATTATTAATATAACTTGGATAGTTTAAGTTTTACATGGTTGTATCGATCCAAAAATATTACATTTTTATCTGCATTCAAATTCAGTTTTCAATTTTAAGCTTTATATCAATAATAATTATAGAAATTACTTTTGTATATTTAATATAGTTATTATTTTAATGACAAACTATATTTATAGACATGGAATTGATCTTGATAATCCAGGACCAGCCGGTTCAACAAGTTCTTTACTAGCGGCTGCTGCTCAGCAAGGTTATACAATTGATGGAAATACTTTAAGTTCACTTGGAAATCTTTCTAGTGGATTATCTGTAAGTGTTGCTGCTAATTATAGCGATTCAGGTGATTCAACAGGCGCCCGTTCAACTGACAATGCTACCCCTCCAATGCATTTTCTTACTCCTCATGTAGAAATTTCAATGGCTGATGCACCTGCTCCTGTATTTTCACCGTCCTTGGTAAGTGTCAAGGTAATGGTTTAAAGGACTAGTTCAACTATAATTAAGGGTGTTTATATAATCCATGAACTTTTGAGCACAAATATTAATTTAATGTGGTTGATAGTTATAGAATTTCTATTCTAAGGTTATGTCTGTAAATTATTTAACACGCATTTTAGATTGTTGTTTCCCAGCTACTCTCATGCTTTCATTTTTCATCGTCGTCCGTGTCCATCCAATCACTTTCCTTCCAGCATTGACCCGTTGTCCAATTTTGCCATCTGCAATGAACATTCTACCCAAATATACCAACTCGTCCATGTGTTCCACAATTTCATTATGCAGGGTTAACACTCTTCTCTCCTTTTCACCTTCCTGATTGAACACCACTATCTTTGTTTTGTTAATGTTTACCTTTAAGTTCATGATTTCACAGACTATATAAAATTTCCTCAGAGCTGTTTATAGCTCATCTGTATTCTCGCTTAATAAGACTGTGTTATCTGCATATATCAGAACTTGTATGTTTACGTCATCAACCATTACACAATTTGTATCAGTACATGCTTGCCTAGCACATTTATTCATGTACACCTCAAACAACCACGGTGACTTCACACAACTTTGTCGCACTCTTTGCTCAATACTAAAGCATTACTCACACTTTCTCTCATTGTAACACATGCCCGGGTACCGTTACATTCTGTCCTTATTCTGTTTATTAGACCTTTACTTATGCCATACTCATTCAATATTTTCTACAATTTCTCTCTATTCATTTGGTCATATGCTTTCTCTAGATTTACAAATGCACAGTACAGCTTCCTTTTTACACTTTTCAATCACTTGCTGGATCTCATCAACATATGGTCTCCCTGGTATGAAGTCACCCTCCACATCCCAAATCTTAGTTTGGGTAGTTTCACGTACTCTATCAATCAGTACTCTTCCAAATATTTTACCAGGTAGCTAAATTGCGTATTCTATACGAATTTATGACCAGGTTCATCAATTCGGATAGGGTGCAGAAATTTTAATACCGTATCCGAATTGGTGATTTTACAAAAGCATGCAAAACATGTATCATTTGCAAATTAATCTTAGATCCCTAGCCCTTTTCTTACGTTCGTTTTCTAATTTTTATTTTTATTTATTAAGTATTAATTTTCAATATACATTTAAATAAAATAAAAAGGGTAAGACTTAAAACACAGGGATAATGTTAATATACAAAATAATGTTTTAAAATATACAGTTTATTCTCAATATCTTAATAATAAAACAAATATTGATCGCACCTGCATAGTTAAGTGTGAGACTGTGCATTACGGACTGCCTACAGGTCTACCTGCTTGTAGACAGTTTAGGCCTTTATACTTACTTTGACGACTTGCAATTGATGTTGGCTGAACTTTTATTTTTTTGCCACGATGAACTGTATCATTGTTGTTTGTACACTTAAATAAAAAAATCATTTAAATTAGTTGCCATTGTTAAATTTTATGCAATACTATTAAAATGTTTTTAGCAAATTACCATTAACAAATTTTCTTCAAAGTTGGTAATGCCACTTTCTATAGGCTGTATTTAAGTTTCTGTAGAAGATTCACACTAAAAGTTAAAATCGTGATTAAATATATCAAATTATATTTTATAACATTCTAGATTTTACTTCAACAATTTCTGAATTTGTGACAATCATGGGTTCGAGAAAATTATCTTCAACTTTGTTTGCCATGTTTTCTTTATTAGGTGGTGCAGTGCTTAGTCCTTTGTCAAATTGTATATGTATTGCACAAAGGTATTTATAAAAAGCACCACCAGTACCTGCTGGACAATCACATAAACAAGTCTTTGTACTTGCATTGTACAAAGTGTTTGGATCTTTGCAACTGCCTAGTTGAAATCAATCTTCATAGATCTTTTTAACATTTAGATCTTTTGCTTTAATACATTTTCTAAATTCTAGTTCAGGTGTGGTTATGCGAAATTTGACGAACATGAAACGTACATAGCAGCAATTCTGAATTTCTGACTTTTCGTTAGGCAGCTTTTGAGTTATGTGTCATAAAAACACTAGGAGCCCCTTTTCCTCCAAAACCAATTAGTTTTTTAATTTCATTAAACGCATTTAAATATTCTTCTTCTATCTAATTTAAATGAATAGCACATCCCAAAGGTATGCCACGTATTTTACTTGCTCCGATTAAAAATGTAATAGTTGCTCCAGATTGGTCACAACTAGCTGTGGAGCAACAAATACGATATCTGATGCAAAACTATATTGATGACTTCTTTCCATTATAGGAGTTATTACGCTTATACATAAAGGTTCTTCATGAAACGATATTAAAATTCCCGAGTTTTGATATTCTTTTATTTTATTCCTTATTTTATCTATATTGGAGCCTATTTGGGGGTTTCCATAATTGTTCTTTCTAGTACAAAGTCCAATAATTAGTTGTATTTATTAATTATTTATACAGATTGAATATAAATCTCACAGGGTATATGAAACATGACAAACTAATCTTACAGTTACTTAAAAAATAAGGGTGCTCTCTGTGTCAGATAAAAATTCACTCCTATGATTGCATTTTCCCATTATGGATATTATTTTCTACATGCACTTTATAATGAAGAAAATAGAAATATAATCATAAATATATTTTATCATGCATTATGAGATATTAGGACATTGTGTAGCTACTTTTTTTAATGCCTACTTAGTCTATGCCCTGCATTAAAAAATCTAACTGTATATAGGACTGTATAAAAAATTGTCTTCACAAATATCCTTAGACTACTGATAAATCCTTATAATTTTGACAATTCTCTGTTCCTTTTACCAATCAAGTGTCATAGTTCAGTGTCCTGAGGATAATACTACTAATAATCAAGCGCCCAGTATAAACCAAACTGATTTTTATAATTTAATAGTTTTTTTTTTATAATAATTATTTGAAATAATTAAAAATGATAGCAAAATAATTATTCTCTGTTTTACGTAGCTAAAACAATTAAAAAACCAAAACAATTAACAATTTTTATGAAAAGTAATCAGTTTGAAATTAATTTTTATACCCAAGAAATTTGTTGGTATCTTATTTTATACCTACCCTGTATAATAATATTAATAATATAATGAAAAAAAGCTTACCTCCATTTTTCATACAGATGATATACATGCCTATCAGTGGAATTAATCTTTACCAAGGTGTGATAGTGTCGATCTAATTTGTATCAACAATTAATTTATTTTCGTGATAAAGTTTACTTTTAGCAGGCCCATATCCACTTTTTAAATAGTTTATAAATATTTGATCGATTCCGTTATTAGTTCGTAAAAAGCTATAAGCTTCTGCAACCTCTTACATAATGAGAACGCTTCCTCTTATCTAAAAAAAGGATTATTTATTTATGAACGGTTCAACTTATTTTTTTTTTATTTGAAGACCTAAGAAGTTATAGTATGTATATACATACATACATACATATATACCGGGTGCCCAAAGCGTCACGCGACGGAAGATTGTGGCTTCGCTGTTGATTTTTCATTAAAATCATTTATACAAAAGATATGGTTCCAATACGTGCATATAAAATTGAATGTAAGGTTAGCAATAAAATTTAATCCTTGGTTTATTATCTAAGTTGAGACAAATTAGTTCAGGGATATAATTAAGCTAGGTATAGGCTTTGAAAAGATGTAAACGTTTTATTGATATATTGAGTAGGGGAGAAAAGGCTCCGTGTGAAACTTTACCATGTTCAGCGTACATCTATTCTCTTATTTCAAATGGAACACCCTGTATATCAAAGACTTACACCTTTTATCTAAATACATTGATACCGCTAAAATTTATAGTTTTTAAAATGTGTGTATTTCCATTTTTTTAATTTTTCTATAATTATTTTATAATGTAACGATTTAATAGAGTGCCATGATTTCAAGTCACAATACCAGATTAGTAATAGTAATAATTAATTTTATTACATATTTTTAACAATAAACTAAACAATGTAATATTGAAATAATAAACAAACAATTAACAACAACAAGAAGTAGGTAAGTCAAACATATCGAAATGTGCACTTAGAAAAATTATAAACAAGGTTCAAACAAGCCTCCTCTTTTCTCAATGCACTGATTCAATCGTTTTCTGTAGGAACGTTGTAAATTATGCAACATTTGTTGGGTTACATTACGAAACGCTTGTTGAATTTTTTCCCTCATTTTATGCAATGGTCTGCGATGTTCTTCATTTTTAATACAGCCCCATAAAAAATAGTCCATTAAAGTCAGATCGGGTGATCTAGCTGGCCACCTGATAGGCCCATAACGACCTATACAACGATCAGGAAATTGTTGATTTAAAAACTCCGTCACATCACGAGCCGAATGTGCAGGAGCGCCATCTTGTTGAAACCACATTTCCTCATTAGCGAATGGGATGTTCTCTTCAATCCATGGTAGCACGTTAATTCGCAATACATTTAAATAATTTACTGCATTTAAATTGTTTTCCAAAAAATAGGGTCCTAATAAATTGTTGCCAATAATACCACCCCAAAACATCGATGCTGATTTATTTCTTATCTAATTATATGTGGATTTTCCATGGCGTAATAATGATAATTATGTCAAAAAAATAATTGTTATGAAAAGTAAATTTGTCTTTCATCATAACTGTATTAAAAAAATTATGTGGTTGTTGCAATCCCCAACGACATTTTGTTTTCAAAATCATGTTCATCCAATGCCTGGTGGAGTTGGATCTTGTATGGATGGTATTTATATTCATTAATTATATTGTGTATTGTTGATTTCTGTAAATCATGTTCCACTGCAATTTTTCTAATACTTATTTGAGGATTTTCTTGTATAGCTTGGAGCACCAGTAGTTAAGTTTCCTCATTGTTTACAGGTTTTGGACAGTTGTTCTTTTTATATGCAATCGATCCTGTTTCCTCAAATCTACTTTTTAAATGTTCAAGAACTCGTTCTTCTGGACAGCAGGCATCGGGAAATTTTTGTTTATAAATGCTAATAAACAATTACCTTGGGCTTCTATTATGTAAATCATTTGAATTAATTCGTTCTTCGTATATTTCATTTTAAAATTTAGAGTTAACTTCTCTTAATTCATGTTTTCTTCTAAATACAAATCAAGTTAAAATACACCTAATTGTCAAAATACACAGGGTGTTCCATTTGAAATAAGAGAATTAATGTACGTTGAACATGCTAAAGTGTCATACGGAGCCTTCTCTCCCCTATTCAATATATCAATAAAACGTTACATCTTTTCAAACCTATACCTAGCTTAATTATATCCCTGAACTAATTTGTCTCAACTTAGATAATAAACCAAGAATAAATTTTTATTGCTAACCTTACATTCAGGAAAAAAAATACATTTTTGTTAAATAACTGCACGCATAACGGCACGCATCACCAAACAAGGATCTCCCTGGCTTACTGACACAATCAAGAGCATGATGTCCCTGTGTGATGCTGCATTACTGAAATTTAAGAAAACAAAAAATAACACACACTGGAACTATTACAAGAGGCTTCGAAATCACACAAATTATGCTATAAATAAAGGAAAAAGTGTTTATTTAGATTACCATATTCGTACAAATAAATCACACAATATATGGAAAGAGCTTAAGCGATTAAACATTTATTCCAAATCACGTATTGTAGAAATTCCATCTCATCTGAACAATCCCAATAAAATAAATGAAGCTTTTGTTTTTACATCTAAAAATAGAGTCAACAATGATCTAATAAAATTTTACATGGAATACCTTATGTCCGACTTCCAAAATAAGTTAAAATTTCAACAAGTTACTGATATCGATGTAATGAGTATACTTTACAATATTAAGTCTAAGGCTGTGGGTGAGGATGGAATAAGTGTGTATATGCTCTTGCTATGCTGTCCTTTTTTAATTCCGTACATCACTCATATTATAAATGTATGCATACAGTCTAACTCTGTACCTGAAGTATGGAAAGTTGCAAATGTAATTCCTGTCAATAAAAATTGCAGTCCAACGAACTACACAGACCTGCGTCCAATTAGTATTCTCCCAGTACTGTCGAAGGTCCTAGAAAAGGTGTTGTCTAATCAAATGATGGATCATATTAATAAATATTCTATTTTCCCTAAAACCCAATCAGGTTTTAGAAAAGGATACAGTTGTGCAACTGCTCTGTTAAACATAGCTGATGATATCTTTGCTGCTACGGACTCGGGAAAATTATCAATATTAGTATCGCTTGATTTTTCTAAGGCCTTTGACACTATTAGTCATGATTTATTGGTGAGCATACTGCATTATGTTGGTATCAGTTTAGACGCTTGTACCTTAGTTGGAAATTATCTTAAGGATAGAACACAACTAGTAGTACTCAACAATAAAAAGTCTGATGCACTGCCTGTAACCTGTGGGGTTCCACAGGGATCGATTTTGGGCCCCTTGCTTTTCGTCTTGTATACTTCGAATTTTCACAAAAGTCTAAAGTATGTAAAGTTTCATCAATATGCAGATGACACTCAACTATTCTACGATTTTGAGGAATATAGTACAACGCAAGCGGTAGAGTGCTTAAATAGTGATATCTGCAGTCTTATTAAAACGTCTGAGGACCACGGGTTGCATATCAATGCATCAAAATCATCTGTGATGCTATTCGGTAAAAGTAAGGCAAGGGACCGACATAAATGTGCCGTACAAATTCGTGTTAAGGAGTCTATATTACTTGTTCAGGAGCAAGTTAAAATCTTGGAGTGATTATGGACTCTAACCTTAGATTTAAGGCACAAGTCTCAGAGATGATAAAGAAAGCATTTTTAAATTTAAAACTGATCTTTCAGAATCGACACAGCATTGGTCAAGATTTAAAAATTATCCTATGTGAGTCACTTGTCCTCTCGCAGTTTAACTACTGTGACGTTCTCTATGGACCTTGCTTAGATGCTACGGACAAACAAAGAATTCAAAAAATTCAGAATTCCTGCCTACGCTTGATTTATGGTATAAGGAAGTATGAACACATTTCACACAAATTAATTGATACACAGTGGTTAAATATGAAAAACAGAAGATTTGTGCACTCTGTACCATAAAATCATTACTGGCAAAATACCACTGTACCTCTACGAAAAGATAAAGTTCAGTGCTAACACCAGATTCTGTTCCTTAATTACCCCTCCTCTGCATAAAATCTCACATTTTGAACGCTCTTTTAGTTATAATATCGTCAATGTTTATAATTCACTACCTGACTATTGCAAAAAACTAACCACGAACCAGTTTAAAAAGCATGTCCATCAATTCATACTTGACCGTCAAATGTTGTAGTAAAATAATGTTGAAAATAGTAAACTACTCATTCATAGTTAATCAGTCATCCTTTCTTTACTTATTCTAATTCTAGCTAATTCTAGCTTGGTCAATTATGTTAAATTCATTTATACTGTGTCCACCATCACTATGTACTTTTACATTTACATCTACACACATAAACTTCTCCCTAAATTGTAATCTTCCGTTCAAAACTCATGCTAAATAAAATGGGTTAAGTGGAAGAGCAGAAGTAGCGACGTATGTAACTACTAACAGAACTTCGCCCAGTTGGTTACATGCACATGCATACTTATATAGGTAATTTTATACAATTTCATGTAACTGTAACTGTGTGCATCAAACTAATAAAAGGCATTATTATTATTATTAACTTGGCAACGTTGCATTTTATATGTACAAATGTATACTTCGTTAAAATGCTTATTCTTTAGGCTATCCAAAAATGTAACGATATACATTTAAAATAAAAAAGTTGATACCTCCCTACTTTTACGAATCACCCTGTAGGTGCTAAATTATTTTTAAGTTGTGCACGTATTGGAACCATATAAATTTGGTATAAATGATTTTAATGAAAAATCAACAGCGAATCCTCAATATTCCGTCGCGTGACGCTTTGGACACCCGGTATATATATATATATATATATATATATATATATATACATATACATATACATATACATATACATATACATATACATATACATATATACATACATAATTTACATTTCGATTCGGTTGTGTTTTGTCAAGATTTAAACAAAATATTAACATAATTCGAAGGCTCTTTTAATTCCTTATTTATTTAATTAAATTTTAAGCAAACATGTCGATAAATTATCATTTTCGCGTTTCCAAAAGAGCCAGCTATAAGTATTTCATAAGTTGAATAAAAAGTACCCGAACTTTACTCAATCAAAATACCTTATTTTTATTATCCTAACAACTGGTATTTTAATTTAAAGAAAATATTTTAAATTAGGTACATATAGTGAATTTTTTAAATTAAATAATTATTACAGAATGACTATGTAGCAATGTAGTGAATGTGAATAATTTATTTAAAATGAATACTTACCTTAATGGTGGTCGGGTCCGGATATTTGGGCGTCAATATTATTATTACTTCCCAATTGGTTTGAATACCGAAAATTTCAGAATACCGATCAGTTTCTGTTTGACATCAGAGTGATAGTGTTCCGTTTATTATTTTTTTTTTTTCTTCAAATTAAAAATGGAAGTAGTTTCCCAACGAGGCAAGTCCATGTTTACTATTAATGGTTACTGCTATGTCAATTGCGAAATGAATCCGTAATTATTTTACTTGTTATTTACATCATTGTATATGTATGATTGAAAATAATAAATATTTATTTAGAAAATATAGGCTTTATTAATTTTATTAAGTTTCTTGCGCCCTAATGTCTTGCGCCCAAAAGTTTCGCGTCCAAGTGTCTCCGCGCTCAAACGGCCGCGCCTAAACGCCGGCACTCAAACGGCCGCGCCCAAATGTCCTAGACCGGATGATGGTATTTAATCCTAACCGCATTAATTTATCAATACGTCTAGTATTCGTGGTATTGTGTCGAACTAAGATGTCTATTTGGACTTTGCATTTTTTATCTAGTTTCCCGCGTTATTATTTAATACTTTATTTTTTGATCCGTGCTGACATATACAGGGTGGTTCACCGGGAATCACAACTGGTATAATTTAATCTTTCGGGCATGATTATTGATAATTTTTAACAAAGTGACATTTGTTTGACACTTCATTGTTTCCTATATTATACGCCGTCTGCTAAAGTAAGTTATGTTCAATAAGGAAACAAACTCAAATTGGGTAACAAAGGCAGCTGTATAGGAGAAATTAATAATTATTTACGGGTCTGCAAACGGCATTTTTGACATAAAATGTTTAATATGACAAAAACGGCTGAACTTTGGTATAGGACATTATACATGAAATGTATTAAGAATTTACCGTAGAATCCGAAAATTTAATAATATACAGGGTGTCCCATTTAAAATAAGCAAGTTACTATCGACTTCCGGTACAACCGGAAGTGTCGCCATCTTGAAAATATTTTAGCCGTATGTCCCCCATCGACATTAGTACACTACCAAAATCTCAGATTTTCCTAATTATAGTTTTCTCGTTATCGATAGATGTCATTTCCTGTGAACCACCCTGTATAGCGTTTTCTAAATAAATATTTAGTTGGATCTTTATAGTTTTTTAACACAATCCAATTTGTTTTCGTTAAATTTGTTAATGATAAGTTTTTTATCCATTCAGGTGTATCTTTTTCCGTAAATTCCGTACATAATTTTGTTTTATAGTCATATTCATCCGCTTCTTTTTGAAGTGTACTGTTTATTCAGTTGAAATTACTATCAAATTGCTTCAAATTTACATTCATGCACATATTAAAAAGTAAATACTCAGTCTTATCTAAAATCTAACTAGTCATCTTTAAAAGTAATACACTACCCGCCTCAAGGTACTAGTAGACTAGAATCTAGTCCAATGACGATTAACCAAGAATAGATATATTGTTTGCCATTGTATATATCCCAACATAATCGCAAACTGCCAGAAGATGGCTGCCACCAAGGTTGACAACATCTTATTCTGATTATTATTGCAGTGTTTTTAGAAGGTTTAGATAAGTGCAACGATATTATTTGTTGTTTATAGTGATAATAAATATAACTTAAGTTTTATAATGGTGAGACAGTGCGTAGTATGTAGAAAAATGGACTATTTGAGTCATAACCTCACATTCATTGGTAAGTAAACAAACCATAGACGTAACATTAATTATTTGCAAAGACCCCTAGTAAGCAAAAATTAGAAAATTCATATTTTGCCTGCTTAATAACCTGAAGCACAAATACTGTTTCACATTGTACATTTTAATAAAAAAAAAATATATATGATATAAGCGTTGTTTTTAATTGTTTATTGTTTGGTTACATTCACGTTATTAATAACCATAGTCCCTCCAAAAAGGTACTCCTATGTCGCTGCCAGAAAGCTATGTTATGATGGAGCAAAACAATTCCTTACAAAATGATCAGGAACGCTGGGTCTATTCTTGGTAAATCGTCATTGATCTAGTCGCTAGAAGGAACACCAACACACAAGAAAGAACAGAGACCTGTACATAATACGCGCGTGTATATCATTGTACACTTTGCGAAATCATCAACTCGGATAGGGTATCGAAATTTCCGTACCCTATCGGAATAGACGATCCCGGTCATGAATTCGTATAGGATACGTAATTTAGCTACCAGATACACTGAGCAGACTTATTCCTCCATAGTTTCTGCAAACACTCTTGTTCCCTTACCTTATTCGGTGGTACAATGATGCACTTTTCACCAGTGATTTCATTTCATCCACGCGTACACTTTCAACTCTCCTACCGTTTCCTCTATCCCATTTAACCCAATATCCTCAGTTTAATTCACTATTCCTTCTACATTCTCCTTATCAAACTCTTCAGTCTTATTTTCCTTACTACTGTACAACTTTCCGAAATATTCTTGCCAGCACTTTACAATCGTCCCATACTATTTCGTTGCTCCTATTCGCCACTCCTGCAACGTTCTGTTTTGGGCAACGCTTTGTATTTTTGACCCATTTCCAGAAGGGTTTTTTGTTTCCTTCAAAATCATTCTGCATTTTCTCTCCTTGTGCAGCCATTACTTCCTCTTTGCCTGTTCTCACTGTCTCCTTCGCTTCGTTGTTTCTTAATCTGCACACTTTATACAACCGCTTTTTCTCAGTCTCGTTTTTTGCAGCAATCATTGCCATGTACACGTATTTTTTCTTACGTACTGTGTTTTAATTCACTTCACCAAGCACATTTTGTCTGTCTACCTATAGTCGATTTTCCACATATCTGCACCGCACAATTGACAACACAGTCTTTCAAGCATATCCACGCAATTTCAACGTCATTGTTTTTATTTGTTCGTTCCACACATTCAACTCTTTACTCACAGCATCTGCATATTTCATTCTCGCGCCATTATCTACCAATCTGTCTATCCTAATTCTAGATGGTCGCACTACATTTGCTTTCCTTCTCCACATTCGCTTTTGCCCTAAACACACATTACTTTTGTATCTCTCACCAGGTTTCTAAGTCGTTTATCATACACTACCAATCATCCTTTTAGATTCACCTCTTCGGCATTATACATATGCACATTTTTATTTTAAAACCACATATTAGATACAAATAGATATCTCTCCACACAGATGTTCACCATTCTCATTAACTCTTTTTTCTCCTAACTTTCCTAGCTTGCGTTCAGTATGTTATCTCTGTACATCCACTATTCCATTCATATCTCTCAACATCACTAGTGGATCGTTTGCCTTGCATACATTCAACATGTTCTCTACACCATTCCAGAAGTTCTCACACTGTTGTTTCTTTCTCAATTCACCGCTACATGGCATGCAATGAGAAAAAATTTTCGAAATTCCACTTTCATTCTAACCCACATTACCCGGGGGATATGAATTTGTACTATTTAACACATCTTTTCGGTCTTTCACTCACGATTACTCTAACTCCTTTAGCGCCGTGCATTTCAGCCTCAACTCCTGACCGTAGTGCTAGGTAGGCAGCCATCCTTCATCTCCACAGCATCCTTTCTTTTGCGCTTTGTCTCCTTGCACTGTGGTCAGTAACGGTGTCTGTCTGATTTGACTTTGACCGCCCCTTGTAGCCAGGTCGATCCGAGGCATTGGTGTTGTTGGTTTTAGTAATTAATTAGCAGGCAGACCGATTACTAGCCAAATCGTGCCCCGGACGATGTAGCATACTGTACTAACGGTGTTGTCCTACTACCGGGCAGTGTTGGCATTTATTTAGCCTACTGCCCGGACAAGAAAGGATGTAATGTAGAAATAGACCCAGATATAAATATAATATACATGTGTGTACTTACTGCATACAGGGTGACTCACAATTATTCCCTCGGTCTCTTGTGCCTAAACTGTACGAGACATCAGTTTAATTTTTTGCTGACATATGTAAATTGATAAGGACTATTTTTTTAAATTATTTTCAATTATACAGGGTGGTTCAGATAATTGTAATTTATCAAGGTTAGGTTTTTTTAAATACAACCCCCTGTATTTTATGTCATTTTTAGATTATACGTTTACAATTAAGTCAACTTTGTTCAATGTTCCCTATACCAATAGCTTACCAATTTTAATTTTAAGAAAAATGTTCAATTTAAACAAGAAGTAAAAACACGGAAACCTCTTACTTTGAGTAACACAAATTTATAAAGAATTAATCTTAACCTTTAAGGCTTTCATTTGTACCGTCTAGGATTTCGATATTTAGTACCTAGGGTGATTAGGAAAAGGATTCTTATTTTATATTTTTCAAACATCAAAACCTACTTAACTTAAATGGACCACCCTGCATAATTTTTATTTTTGTGAAATAACTTTTCACTTTCTATCAAAAACTATGAGTAATGCATATGTCTAAAATTAACGATTAAAAAGTTAAAATTTTTCTCTAAAATTTTTATGGAAATTTTTTTTGTTTACATTCTAGTAGGTAATGATTTTAAAAGTAAGATATCGTTTGATTCATCTAGTTGGCAACTGTCCTTAACCTTAGTGTTCGGTAAAATACTGTCAAAATTCTTATTTTGTTATTATTTGTTAACGTCAATGGTATACGCAGAAAGGTATCTCGATCGACCACATCCAGACAAAAGAGCTTTTGAAGAACTGCTACAAACTTTTTGTGAAATTGGTAGTGTATCCACTAGAAACAGACTAAAGCAAAGTATGTTGTAAATAATGAGGACAATGAGTCTTACTTTTAGGCTCAGTGGGTGATAATGCAAATGTAGGTTCAAGAGAAATTTCTAGACAACCTCGAATTGGTCAAGCAAGTATTTGAAAAATTTTGAAAAAAACATAAGTACCATCTTATCACATACAACATCCTCAGAATTTATCTCGATGAGACTTTCAACAGACGTTATATTTCTGTGTATGGAGTCATGAAAAGGTTGGGGAAGAAGATGGCTTCTTTAAGTTTGTTTTATTTACCGACGAATCAACTTTCCATAACAACGGCTTGGTAACCGACATAACTCCCATTACTATGATACTCAAAACCGTCACCTGTATCGCACTGTTGACCGCCAAAATCGGTGGAGCCTCAATGTATTTGGGGAAATTGTAGGAGACCGTGTGATTGGTTTCATATTTTTTTGATAGAAACTGGAACGGCGTAAAATTTTTGCGGTTTTTAGAACAACAATTTTCGAGTGTTCTAGATGAAATTTCTATAGATATTAGAAATAAGATGTGGTTACAGCTAGATGGTGCCCCTCCACATTTTAGTCGCAGTGTAAGGAATTATTGGGATAGACAGTTCCCCAATAAATGGATTGGAAGGAGAGGTGCACATGAACACCTAGATCTCGTGAATTAACCAGCATGGATTTATTTTTTTGGGGTAACATTAAAAATTTAGTTTATGACACAACACTACACCTACCACTGCTGATGACATGAAGGTTAGAATAAAGGATGCGCTTGCTGCTATAACACCAGATATCTTGAGAAACGTTAGATCTTTTGAAAAACAAGTTCGGTTATACATAGAAGAAAATGGTCATCATATTGAGCATGAATTGTAGTATTTTTTGTTTATTTTTCATAAACGTTTACGTCTTGGTTTTAGTTTTATTTTTAATTAAGTTTTGATCCCATACTATATATCAACTACAATTCAAAAATCATTACCTACGAGAATGTAAACAAAAAAAAATTCCATAGCAATTTTAAAAAAAAATCTTAATAACTTTTTAATCATTAATTTTAGACATATGCATTACTCATAGTTTGTTATAGAAAATGAAAAATTATTTCACATAAACAAAAATTATACAGGACGGTCCATTTAAATTAAGTGGGTTTCTGATGTTTGAAAAATATAAAATAAGAATCCTTTTCGTAAGTACCCTGTACTAAATATCGAAATCCTACACAGTGCAAATGGAAGCCTTAAACGTCAGAATAGTTTTATATAAATTTGTATTACTCAAAGTAAAGATGTTTCCGTGTTTTTAGTTTTTGTTTCAATTGAATATTTTTCTTAAAATCACAATTTTTTCAAAATTGGTAAGTGATAGTTATAGGGAACATTGAATAAAGTTGACTTAATTTTTAACGTATAATCTAAAAATGACATAAAATACAGGGCGTTGTATTTAAAAAAACCTAACTTTGATATATTAAAATAATTTAAAAGCATAGTCCTTATCAATTTACATATGTCACCAAAAAATTAAGCTGATATCTCGTACCGTTTAGGCACAAGGGGCCGAGGGAAGAATCGTGAGTCACCCTGTATATATGTATATACTGACTTCGAAAACTAGGTAAGTTTAAAACATATGTAAAAATGTTAATTTAAGGTCTCCCTACTTCCAGTAAGCCAATAAGTTACCACATTTGTTATTACTTTTATATATTTCGGTTCAGAATTTAACCTTCATCAGCAAGATATCTAAAAATGTGTATAATTTGATCATATTCAAATTAATTCATTAACAAATAGATGTTACATACAAATACGTGGAAAAACACTGGAGAACACACAAAAAAACACTTAACATGAGCTCCATTATGTACCAAAATAAATACACAATTATGGAATTGGAATAAATAATAATAATTTCACTGTTGAGGTTAATGTGGCACATTTCTATGAACTTTCTCTTTTGATAGTAATTTTCGCTGTCTAAAATAGAAATGTCATTAAAATTAAACGTATGCCCTGTAGTACGTGAATATATACTAAGAGCGATTGAATTATACATGCACATACTACACGGCATATGTTTAATTTTAATGACGTTTCTATAGGATAATAGTATATTATTCAGTGAGTGAGTGATAGCCATTACACGCGAGTAGAATACTATACTTTTTCTATGACAATCTACGTTTTGATACGTTTCAGCAAGAATGCTATAACATGCAAGCTAATATATAACAAAATTTATATACAACTTTAAAGATAACAAGTTTAATAAGAAAATCAACATTATGCGACATGAAATGTATAAAGCGATTTTAAAATTTTATCTGCAGTATCAATTTTATTTCTCATATCCTTCAGCCACTGCTGTTGATTTCCAACCACCATGTCTTTTTAAGGCAGTAATATCACCACCTGCTGTACAAGTAAAGTGGCGGAAGATCTTCGGAAGTAGTGTCCCGTGTACATTTCCGGATTTGGCAATTTTAAAAAAGTAGCGATATTTCTTCCCATTAATCCAAATTTATTAATGCCGATTTTTTGAGATGTGACCTTTCCCTTCTGATAATTAAAAAAAAATGAATTGCATTTAACATTAGTGGGGCGGAGTTCAATATATTTCTTGCAAATGTAATAGAAATTGCCAGTTACTGTAAATTTTCTAACTACATTTGTTTTAGTTTTGGGAATAGTTCTTAATATAGGGTAGGGTAGTTAACAGTGGATCACTTTTTTTATTTAAGTTTTATTACCGATTCAAATCATTGTAATTTTTATGTTTTTTTACTATGAATACTCTTATGTGTTTAGAACACATTTGTGATTACCTCGAGGGCGGCACTTTTCAGAAAAAAATGTAAAAATACTTTTGTTAAATGATGTAAACTGATCCATTGTTCGCCATATAAGTACACAGTGAATCGGGTAATGGTACAAAGTGAATCAGCTGGCTAAATCACTTTCTAAGGAAAAGTCGGATTCATATCAAACACTTTATTATCTACAAGAGTAGCTAACTACTACATTTTAGCGCATGGCCAAAAATGCAAAACTAACTGTAAATTTATAATATGATTGGCGTCTGGCTGAACCAATGACTAGGTTTTGGAAGTAAATATTTAACGTCTTTCTCCTTTACAAACACCGTGTCAACTACGTCTGGCATACAAAAGAGTTGTTGTGTTTTTAGTTTGAGTCTCAGAAAAGTTTCAAAATACTCCATATTGTCGTTAAGGGGCGCTAATATTTTGGCAACGTAATAGACTCTCAACTTCTTCGTACACAACACATTCTCCTACTTGGTGGTATCGTAATCAAAAAGTCTCTATCAGTTAAGACATGCTCATCTTCTTCATCTTTATCTTTCTCATACCAATCATTGTCGTCATCGCTTTCTTGGCATAAATTCTTTTCGTTTTCACTTTCACCTTCAGAATCACTCAGCTACACTTGTCGTTCAACTTTTTTTACTTTAGCTCCTTTTCTCTGAACAGCCGCCTATCTAATTTTATTTATTTCATCCTTCTCAGGGGCTTCTGTTGCAATAATGCTTCTGCCTGCTCTTCTCGCTTTTATTTTGTTGTTTCGAGGGCCAGCTTTAATCGGGCCCTAAACTGATCTGGAGTTATTAAAATGGTTTCAGAATTAGCAAGTCCTGCAGCATCAATGTCAGGTACCGCAGGATTTGGGATAAGAACGGCAGGTGTAGGATCGGTATCAACAGGAGGTAAAATGTCGTTAGTAACTAAAGAAATCTGGTCCAATGCAGAACATGTGTGGTCTTGTTGATCTGTCACAGTACTTGGCAAAATATCATCATTACTGAAAACATCCCTATCAAATGGAACAATACCGGTTTTTCTAATAAGCCTTTGTTATATTTTCAATCGTTATTGATTTAGTAAAAGCTGTTCCAATAAATTGACCAATATCATAAATTGAAACTGGATGGCCAGGGTTACGCATTAACCAAGAATCCATTGCATTATTGTAATAAGTTTTGAAGGGTCCGAAGACTCCTACATCCAGCGGTTGCATTTTGGCAAACGTATGTGGATGAAACGTTAGAATAGTAACCCCAAATTTCTTGGCCAAGTGGAGTGCTTCAATATTAAAATGAGATTCGTGATTATCTAGCAATAAGAGAGAAGGATTCGCAGAGCTGCTCTGAGTTTGCTTGATGAAATGATCCATGACGCTGACAAACAACTCGGTGTTCATCCATCCTGAGGGGTTTGCCAAAATCAAGGAACCCGGTGGTGTTTCAATTGCCATCCTAGGATTGACATTTTTCCTTGGATAAATTATAATAGGGGGCAAAGCTTGACCGGCAGCACTTATTATACAGCACGTAGTACACAAGACCCCTTTTTCGCCACTGGTAACTTTGCACAGATTTCGGTGTCCTTCTGTTGAGGTGCCAGTCTCATCTAAATTGTATATGCGCGTTCCATTTGCGAACGATGAATTTCTCTGTATTATTTTTTCCAAGTTGTCAAAAAATACTCTTACAGTCTCTTTATTGAATGATGTTGCCCTAGCCAAACTGCATGGTTCAGGCCGCCTAAGGCTCAAATCCGCATTACGCTCATGAAAACCGCGCCACCAGTCGATCCCAGCTAACTTGTTTGTTTCTCAAGTTGGAGGCATTTTAATACGATTTACTTTTGCCACTTGACGACAGTCTTTACTTGACAGTCCGTAGAAAAGCAATGCACAATTTTTAAAATAGCTTTTTAGAATATTTTCTTCAGCTTCTGAAAATACTATCTTGACAGAGTAGTTAGGAACTAAACAAAGATCTTCTGCCGGATCTGCGTTTTCTTTCTTTTTCTTATATCTTTGTAATGTCACAAATGGAATTTTAGTATCTTCTGAAACTCTACCGATACTCAATCCTCCACATATCAATTGCAACGCATTTTCCATTTGTTCCTGAGCATGTTTGCCAATTTTTTTCTCTACTTTTCTTCGGGGCATCCTGTAAAGAAATAAACCGTTTCTTTTTTTCAATCAAGGCACATTAAAACTGACAGGGTACACAGTGGATCATGATCCAGTATCATGATTCGTTGATCCACTGTTGACCCGGCCGCAATGTTGTTAAAAAAGCAGTTTTTCTTTAGATTCTAAAACTGCAGCCTATTTTTACAAACGTGTTTGTGTGTGTAAATATAGCCACTTAAACATGCACACTAATAAATTTGTTTAAAAATGCATCCACTGAGAATATAAATCAAATATGTACTTACGTAATTTTTTTTAAACTGGCGTAACAGCAAATATACGATATCACGTTTACTCTCGCCGAAACCTGCCTAGAGACTAATTTATCAAAGAGACGGTCGAAGAACGCGTCATATAGCTAAATGTCGATATATTACGAGTACTTCCGAGCGTGACGTTAAGGCGATCCACAGTGTACCGCGATCTACTGTTAACCACCTTACCCTAGCTGACTTAAGGTCTTCAACATCCTCAATATTCATGGCATACAGTTCGTTTGCACAACAGGCCCCCATAATTCCCATAATTAGTGCAACCATAAAATGTTATTCTGTAAATACTCATATATGTTTAAGTGTAGTTTGCGAATTTCTTACCTTTGTTGCCAGATATTCATAGTCCGATGCACTGTTAATAAACTCAGTAATTTGATCTGAAGTAAACGTTTTTGCTTTTTTCGCCTGATGCAGATTTTCGTTTAAGAAATGCACGTAATTTTCCATAATTTTCGATGTTGATGTTATGATATATGTCCATAACGACGATGATTTATATTTTTCAGTTAGTTCTCCGAAATATGCCAAAAGAACATTTTCAGAAAACGGATTAACGCTCTTTAAGCATCTCAAATCCATAAAAACCTTATATGTAAATTCGTATTTCTTTTTGGATTTTTCAGGCAATAAATTTATAGTCGTAATTTTAGCAGCCTCAGAAATCTCTGGGGGCGTGCAGAGTTGTTCACAGTCACTATCGGAACTCATATTTTAAAATAATAACGTGTAGAATCGAAAATGAACGCGGTTTATTTGTTGTCAATTAGAATTTTTTCTTAAAAGTAAAACAATTGTATTACACGAAGTACCTGTGTCACTTTTACGACACGCACGCTAAGATCAGATTTCATGGGTGTGAGTTATGACAAATACCGTTTTGCGATTAGAGAAGAAACGAGTTATTATCTAGGTGGTTTGTGATTGGCTATAACCTGTTAGTTATGAAGTATAATTCACAGAATGATATGAATTATACTAGGCATTACTTACTTAAAATTGCGTACTTAGTTAATACATTATTTAATAGTCAGAGAAAAAATTGTTTAAGTACTCTAAGCAGATTGTTAAATGCAGTATGCCTTAAGCCATCTTTAACTACCTGATCACCAAATAGAACTAGTAAATCAGATAGCATTTTGATATAAATTTCATTATAGTTTGTTTCAAAAGCCTCTTTATCACAAATCAAATCTGGATTTTAAACACTAAAATCCGAAATTTGTGCAACAACCTTTTCACATGAAGAGACAGAATTCTCTGAACCGTATGTAGTTCAAAGGATTGTTGATTATCATCTTCATTCGTTGTTAAATTATTAACTGTTGTAATTAATTAAAGCGGAAGGAAATATATAGATGGTGAGTTTTTTTTTCTTTATTTGTGTGGGAATATCAGAAACCATAAGAGTTACACATTTGCTTAACACTAGCACCGCCGGCTATTGTAAATACCTGAAACTGCCGTGGTCGGTCACTTTGACCTCTGGACAAGAAAAGTAATTTTGAGATGTATTCTTTATACATTTTACACTTAATTGAGAAAGAAACATAAAAAAAAACACATTTTAGGTAAATATTCATTTTAATTAAATAAAAATCAAATTGTAATTAATAGATATTTATGTATTAAGGGCATAATCAGAAGATTATGGCTCGAGGGAATGTTAAAAGCCCGACGCGAAGCGGAGGGCTTTTATATTCCTGAGAGCCATAATCTACAATTATGCCCGTGCTACATACAATGTTTTATTTTATTTTGCACCATGAAACTGGAACAAAATTTTAAAAAGATTCAGTATTTTCGGCAAGTTTTTAAATGCAAATGCAGTGAAATAAAGTCGACAGTAGGCTAATTTGTTGTTACTAAGATACTGTGATATTTCTGTTATATATCATGTCATGTGTTTGCTGTCATTCATGCTGCTTAGCATCAATGACATTTCCGTGCTATAAAAACCACATTACGCCCGCATTTGGAGGCGTATAAAGAACATTATGGTGGCAAAATAAAATAAAGAACATTATGGTGGCAAAATAAAATAAAAATTATTATTAATTTTATTAAATACATAAATAAAAAGCTTACTTCGAGTAGGATTTGAACCTACGACCTGTACTTTGCTAGAGTACCGCGCTAACCAACTGCGCCATCGCGATTCAAGCCCCAATCGATGCAAATTTTATCTTTATGTATGTAGAACTGATGTAAATTAAAAATATTTAGAACTTACATCAGTTCTACATACATAAAGACAAAATTTGCGTCGAGTACCAAAGTTTACTTCGCATTATTGCGGATTTGATTATTAAGAGTTCGGTGAAGTTTAATTAAGTTATTTTGATTGAAAGGTCTTCTTAACAAGGCATAAGTTACATATCTTTTAATTACCTAAAACTAATTACAATCCTTTAGCTTTTGTCCGTACTTCTTATCTCAGATTTATTTGATACCAAATAATGAATTTCTAAACTACCAGAATCTTGGGAAACATGCTAATAGTCGTGTAAGTTTGTCTGAAAGGCATGCTGGTAGTTAGAGGATTATCATTGGAAAGGCCAACGACGAATTTTACTTAATTAATAACAAAATATATATTAAGAACTGGATAATATACTTGGGAATTTTCATAGTTAATATCAGATAACACCTGGGAGCGGAACCAGCTACAGATAAGTGTTTCTCCATTTTATTCCGCAAATCAAAATATTTGCTAATTTAGTTACAAACAGTATAATTGAGATTTTATGTTTTGTTTGACTTTCAATTTAATTTATAGCTTTTTTTGATCACTATGCTTAGTTTTGAGTTATCATTTTACATACTTTCCACTTTAAAATTACAAGTAATATTTAAGTGCAACTTGTTATTTATAAATTTATAATAAACTAACGATCTGTACCATTTAATCTGTCATAGCATTGACTAAAAACAATCAACGGTCATAGTAAAAAAAAAATAGAAAGCCGGTGAAAAAATGTGAAATTATACGATCGTATATTCATTTCTTTTTGTGCACCCTTAATTGTAAAATTACCATAATTATTTAGATAGCATGAGTGTTACAATAGTTAACAAATTTCGGTAAATAAGTGTAAAGTGATATAAATGTTAATTTACTGCTTTTCCATTAAGATTAAAATTGAGACACACTCCCGATAGGCTTATTGGCACGAACCCAGAATAAGTTACCCGTTCACATCTCATATTATTATTCATTATTTTATAACCAACCCAAATGGTTATACACCAAAGCAAACTTATCACTAACTAAACGTTATTTTCGTGTTAATCGAATATCAAATCTTAAAAATCTCATGATTTCACGAAATCGATGCGTGACATGGTCTCACGTAAAAATTGCAGTCCCCAAGTAACAGACCATAAACTGTCAAGCTCTAATGTTCTTGCGCCGCAAACACCACGAACTATTGCAAAAAACGCTTCAAGTTTTTGAAGAGACAATGACCAGTTTGGACCATCTGCTTGTTGTCGTTTAGCTTCAATTTCAGTACATTTCTGAATGTGTTTTAGCGTTGCGTTATATATCAACAATCGAAATGCCCTTGGCACAGAGTTAGCAAACACATTTCTTTTTGCATAAGAAGTTGGTCCAGGAGTATTTCGCATAACATTTCTTTGAACTATACGGCCAACATAGGGTCCACTTGATTCCACAATTTCCCATATATCATTAGATTAGGATGATTGTTTACTCCCCACAGGTAGTCTTTAGAAGACTAATTAAGATACGCTTTTGTTGATTTAAGTAAATGCATGGCTTACTAGATATTTGTAAAAAATTCAAATTCTCCAAAATCGTTTCAGCGCTTTAATTCATTTATTTATAAAGATAGGTAGTTAAAAATTGTTTAAATACAATTTGTAGATAATTTTGTGCCGAATATCGTCACCGTACTAGTTTTTTAATTTTGCTTAGTATTTTGAAGTTATGAAGCAAAGTTTTTTAAATGGACACCATAGTTGCTTATAACATTTTAATAGTGCATTTTTTTCTAATTGTAATGATGTAAGGGTTGTTTCACTTATTTTAATAAATAAAAGCACAATACACATTTTACTATTATTAGGTTTAACAAAAATCATATCTTGTCATGGAAAACAAAATAGATTTACAGTAAGTGTTCAAAATGTCCATCATTATTATCGACACACATGTGACACCTCTTCAACACCGAGTTAACAGCTTTCCTAATTTTACGCCCATCTAATCTGTTAAACGCATTAATAACAGCTTCCTGTAGCTCCTGCTGGGTTGCATATGATCGCACATGTACAAGATCTTTTATTACTGCAAATACAAAAAAGTCTAAAGGTGAAAGATCAGGGGAACATGTAGCCCATAAAACAGGACCATTTCTGCTTATCCACGAGTTTGGAAAAATTTCATCTAAATATCTTTTAACATGCACATGATAGTGGGGTGGGGCACCATCGTGTTGATACCACTGTATGTTTGCACGGGTTTGTAAATTTAATTCATGTAGGATATTGTTAAAACCTTCCCTAAGAAATTTCTAATATCGATTTCCAATTAAAGTCCCATTAAAAATAAATGGCTCAACAGGCTGCGAACATAACATCGCACCATAAATTGAAGCCAAACTTAATGTGAGGTCATCTTTCTTGTAAAAGGTGAGGATTTGTTTTGGCCCACAGGTGTTCACTATGGCAATTGAACATTCCACAGTTTGTAAAATGCGAGGTAAATTGTGTTTCATCGATTCATAAGATCTGGATCGGAAAGTTATTTTCATGGCACATATTAGTGAACAAATTATAAAAATTTATTCGTCTTTCATCATCACCAGGGTGCAGTTTATCCAATTGAATGTTTATAAGGCCGGTATATATGTTTTCCTAAAGTTCTCACTACTTTGCGTTGTGGGATTGCAGCATCTTGTGCAATTTGCAATATTGATGTAGATAGATTTTGTTTAACAACAGCTAGAACATTTATCTGCACGTTTTTATCAATATTACCCCCATTTGTGGACTTCACAAAACTCCCAAACTGTTAAATTGTTGTATAAATCCTTGAAGGTATCTAAAGATTGTTGAGAGCGATCACAATACAATAAAAAAAAAGCGATCGGCCACTCGTTGACTGTTTTTGTTACAAATGATGTAACATTCGATTATATCTAGTTTCTCGAAATTTGGGTACACCATAATTAATTTTCTAAAGCAACTCTACACTGACAAAACCGATAAGAATTACACTAACGAACGAACTGTCAAAGGTGAAGATAAAGTTCAGTTGTTTAGTTTTGTTTTCCATGGCAAGATATGATTTTTGTTAAGCCTAATAGAAAACGTGTATTGTGCTTTTATGTATTAAAATAAGTGATACAACGCTTACATCATTACAATCAAAAAAAAATTCACTATTAAAATATGTTATAGGCAACTATGGTTTCCATATAAAAAAATTCAACTTTGCTTCATAACTTCAAAATGCTAATCAAAATTTAAAAACTAGTACGGTGACGTTATTTGGCATAAAATTATCTACAAATTGTATTTAAACATTTTTATCTGTCGTTAGCAATAAACGAATTAAAGCGCTGGAAGGATTTTGGAGAATTTTTCTTTTTAATGTCTAGTAAGTCATGCATTTTCTTAAATCAACAAAAGCATATATGGGTTAGTCTTCTAAAGAAGCAATTTCCCCATTTAAGCAAATGTGTAACAGTTATGGTTTCCGAAATCCCCATACAAATAATGAAAAAAAACTCACCCTGTATATTAAAATGCATTTTAAACTAGACCAAGTTGACAGCCTGTTTATTTTATACAGATTCTAATAATAATCTTCTATTACATAGTTACATCAAAAGTGCAATAAGCAATACATAAACAAAGTATCTCGATATTCCAACACACCCACTCTTTGTTTAGTGTGGTAAAACATACACACCATTCCGGTTGTTTTTAAATTTAACTTTCGGTAAGGGTTTAGTTACAATATCTGATAATTGGCTACTTGACTCTACATGAGAAGCCTCCAATAAACCAAAGCACTGTCGTATAAAACGGCATTTCACTTAAACAAACAGCACTTTTGTTGTCAACGTACTGCGTGTCCCAGGATTGATGTTACAAGAGGTGTGATGGACTAAACATTTTTGATTTTTATTTTAAAACTGCTTGGTTTGAAAGGAATTTTAAGATATTTTCAGTTTTTGAAAAACAAGTCGGCCTTGACAGTGAAGCGAAAACTGTTTTCTTTTAAGGTAAAGGTACCCTTTTGGTTCATGATGCGGCAAAATTTTATTAAGAAAAGTTGTTCATAATCAGTAATTATGGCCTTATACAAAATTTCAAGAAGATCTACCTACTTTGATTAAACCGCTATTTTTTAAATTAAACAAAATAAATTGGATTTTTTAAAAGGGCCCATGAAAAGACAATTCACTAATCTTAAGTACTGTCAGATTACAATTTGAAGTATCCTTTTGTTCAAATTTCAATTACTCCTACATTGTGTTAACGTTACAGCAAAGGATTGACGTTGTTCAGTGTTATGGGCTCGGAGAAATTGCAATATGAGAAGTGGTGCGACAGTTAGCGAGAGATTTTCCAACGCCAATCTTACACGTTTGACTTGCAGGCGAATAGTTAAGAAATTTCTTGCAACTGGCAGCGTTCTTAACGTTAAGAAAGAAATAAAGAAATTGAAAACTGAATTCTAAGAAACATCTCAACCAAATCACTTCTTGTAACACTTCTGAAGCTGCAACGTTTTTGAATTATTGGGTCAAGTATAATAAAAATAATAAATCTAAATTAACTGAAGAACACTTTTATTAAAGAAAAACAGTTTTACACACTTCGCCTCGGCCTGCAAAGTTTACTCCTACTCGCAAACCACTTTATGGCAGAGTGATACATAAAATTTTTTGTGCGGACATCAACAATTGTTATTAAAATCAATAACAAAATTGTTGTACTTTTTAAAATTTCATACCTGTTGAAATTAAGTTGGTAATACTGAAAAGGTGACCAACTATTCTGAAGAAAAAATCAGGGCACCCTTACCAACCCATACGTGTACAGTGGAAGATCATATACACTCATGTTAAAAAAAATTGAGTAAATATTTAAAAAAAAGTATTAGTTTGTTTTTTAATTTTGTAACTTTTTAAAATTTGAAGCATTGAATTTTTTTATTTTCTAAGCTCCTAAAAATGTCCCGCCACTGGTTGGATTTTACTCTTTAACGAACTTGACCTGGATTTTATAGCAAAGAATTTTTATACCAAATTTTATATCGATAATTTTAATGGTTCAAAAGATATCAGACACACAGACACGAAATTTTTTTAGTATTACATACTACAGTTGAAGTAAATCCTGTTAAAGTGAAAACTGATGAAAGACACAATTGGCAAATGAAATGTATGAAGTATGGATATACTCACAAACCAGGGGTATGTCCGTGCAAAGTTCCAGCATAGGAATTATTTTGCGAGGATGTGTAGAACTTCAACTGAAAGCAGACTTGAACTTAGAAAAAACGACAGCAAAGAAGAATGAATTAATAACCAATGTATTCGAAATAAAAGCAGAACTGTCAACTGAAGATTATTTTTTAGGTTACAACTAGGAAGAAGATACGTAATTGGTATGAAATTATTAATGTACAAAATTATGATGTTTATTCAGTGGCTGAATTTTCCTTGGAGGGGCAAAAATAAAAATGAGAAAGTTATCCAAATTGTATTATTTTATATACAAGATCGATTCTTCTATCTATTTTTTGTGCAAAACAGTCGATGACAAGTTCGTTAAAATTTTGTTTCTTCTAACAATTGTTTTTTGATTTAATACGTACCTAAAGCACTTAGCCTGTCATTCTTCATGGTTTCTCATAAATGTTTTTGTTCATTTTAATATTGAAAAATTTCTTTCACTCTCAGCAGTAGTTAAGGGCGTCGTGCAAATTATTTTTAACAATTTTACCGATTGTGGGAAAACATTTAATAAATTATAGTTATAAAACACTGTAATAACACCAAAGCTCTCTCTGCTTTTTCAAAATCTGGTCGACTATATATAACAACTAATTCATGTTTTAATGCATTGGGATCTATGTTAAAACGTTGAAGCTGCATTTACATTAGACTCCATGTTTGAAAATCTAAATGGGGTTGTGGTAATCAAAGGTATACTTAGAAACACAAAACCTTCCCCACAATGTTGATAGTTTGAAACTCTTAATGATTTGTTACAAAATGGTGACTAGTTTCGACAAAAATTGTCATCTTCAGACCTTAAAAAGTACTTATACATATGTCTTTACTAACATGCACAAATACATAATTTAATGCAGTTTCGTACTATGGTTAAAACGCTAAAGCGTAAGGTTAATCAATGTATAGATATTTTTTTGACGTACATATAAAGAAATAAAGTTAGAAACTCCCTTTTACCTGAGGTTCCACCAAAGGAGAGTTTCAAATTTTATCAATTTTAAAAGAGCAACTGTCTAATCAATTAACAAATGAGGCCTTGAAGAGGAACTCATAAGAACGTCAAGAAAATTTTTTAATTAAACAGATTCCTAGTTATGTTAAAACATTAAAATCCCATTATGGGAAGGATAACAAAATTCAAACCCATGTTGAGTGTATTGTCAAACATGATGAATTAATCCATCTTTCAATCCAAATTAGTTAAATTTATGCGTAAAACAAAGAAGCGGAAAGTGGAACTCTTTCCTTGATCTGCGCATGCACCTAAAAACACTTTTGGTTTAATGGAAGTGGTACTCAAATAGCATTTTCAATGTCACACTGGCAGAGCATGTTTGAACTAGTGGTAGAATGATCGCTTACACCGCCTTCGGTGCGGGTTCTAATCCCAATCAATGTAACTTATTTTTTATTTAGGTTAGAGTGATTTTTTTATGTAATCTAATTTTTTTTTAATCGAATTCTGTTAGTTTGCGGTAGTTTTGTTTATCTAATTTAAAGTATATATACCGAAAGCTTTAGGTGCATGTGCACATCAAGGAACGAGTTCCTCTCCTTAGTCCTTCTTTAGACAAGTCATGTGGTCAACTTCAAATGAGGTTATGAAAAAAAAAATTTTAATGTAACAAATCCATTGTGCGGAAAAAAATATGACAAATTTTAAAGCAACTGAATCTAAGAAGTTTAATAAAAATTAATAAAATGGTTCATTTCTATATTTATATTCTATATAAATCTATACCACTAAGTGGTAATATCTATAAGAATTGCTTAAATGTTAGAACAAATTTATGAGAAAGATGAAAATGGAAACATAAGCCTGCTATTAATATAACAGTTTGATAACATATAAAGCCAAGTATGGAATCTAATTTTAGTGAAGAATGACTGGATCCTTAATAAATTAAATGTTATTGTACTGCCTTGAAGATGACATATAACAGTGAAAAATGTCATCCACCATCAAACAACAAAACTAACAAAGTTGGTGTAAAGTTGTAAAAAACTTTAATTTGAAATTGATAAAAGCATTCACAAATAGAAACTTGACATACCAATTAAAGATCTAATCAAATCTAACAAAGAAATCGTTTTTTTGTTAATAATTGTAATTGTTATTTTACAGTGAAAACACAACGTAGTACGTTTAATATATTTAATTTTAACTACATATTACTATTATAGTGATGTGGTAACTTATCATATAATTGGTAAAGCGTTTGCTTCAAGACCTAAAACTGCAAAAATCCTAGACATATCAAAAGCTAAAATTAAATTTAAGACCCTTTTAATTATAAGATGGCAAGACCTATTTGAACTGAGATTTTCTTCTTGTTATTAGGATGTTTACAAATTTCAATAATAATGAGTTTGTCTTGACAATATTTTTGTGTGATCAATTTGAATGTCATTGTTTAAAGCATGCTCAGCTACCACAGATTTCTCTGGTTGCCCTAATCTACAAAATCTCATATGTTCTTAACGTCTGGTATTAAAGCTACGTTTTGTGGTTCCAATGTATGCTTTTCCACAAGAACAATGGGTTTGAACATCTTTAGGTGACCTCAAATGTTCTTTAATTTTTCTTGTGGGTTGAAAAACCGTTCTAATGACTACGCTATGATTAATTAGGATTTTTTCAATTTTATCTGTAACATTAGTTATAAAAGGAAGAAAAGCAGTACCAAATTTAAGCACTAGTTTTTCTTTGAATATCGATTAGCTTCTAGTGATTTTGTTAAATATTTATATTCATCCTTCAAAAATTCAGGGTCACACATTCGTTTTGCTCGATCTAAAGATTTAATTACACAAATTTTTTGACATGGATAGTGGTTGGATAATTTATGAAGGTATCTCTCAGTGTGTCGGTTTTCGGTAACCCGTAAAAGATAATGAATAATTTGTCATGATGTTCAATTTGATAATATGGAAATATTGTCAAGCTTTGAGACCAGACGTAAAGAACATATGAGATTTTGTAGATTAGGTCAACCAGAGAAATCTGTGGTAGCTGAGCATGCTGTAAATAATTTAAAGCATGACATTCAATTTGATAATATGAAAATATTGTCAAGACAAACTCATTATGTTCGTTTTTAACGAAAAGCTATTGAGATATGTAAACATCCTAATAACTTCAACAGGTAGGATGAAAATCTCCATTTAAATACGTTTTGGCGTCTTATAATTAAAAAAAGACAAAATGGTATGCCTTAATTTTAATTGTAGCTTTTGGTACATCCATGTTTTTTTTTTGCTGCTTTTCCTAGATTTTGAAGTAAATGCTTCACAAATTATAATATTATATGTTAACTTACCACAGCACTATAATAATTTAATATATGTAGTTAAAATTTAAAATCAAATTAAGTGTACTACACTGTGTTTTCACTGTAAAATAACAATTAGAATTATTAACGAAAAACTATTTCTTTGTTAGATTTGACTAGATCTTTAATTGGTATGTCAAGTTTCTATTTGTGAATGCTTTTATCAATTCCAAATTAAAATTTTTCACAACTTTACATCATAATTTGATTAAATTTAGTCAAATTTGCTCGCTGATCATGACATTTTTCACCGTTCGACCGTTAGAGACTGTTCTGATTTGTCATCGCCAAGGTATGGTTGGCTTTATACGTTTATCAAACTGTTATATTAATAGCAGGTTTGATTTTGCCTTGTTATCTCATACATTTGTTCATCTCAAATAATTCTTACAGATATTACCATTTCCTGGGAACGATCATTGTAATGGTTATCAAATGTATATAAAATATAAATATAAAAATACACCATTTAAAAACCCCAAAGCTAAGTATTTTAATTATATATAATAATGGGGAAAGTGTACATTTTCAGAAATTCATTTAAGCTGTACATTTCAACAATCGTGGTTGAAAATGCCCATTAGTACACGTAACACGTCACGATTTACCGACTTCTCGCGAAAGTGGATCTAATAATGACCATGCTGAACCGAAATATGATTTAAACTTAATTTTGACATCAATTCTCTAAACAAAACATGTTCTATCGTTTAATCATAATTTACTTTAAAATTGAGACCAAACTTGCTATACAATTGTAAATTACAGAACAGTAGCGTATCATGTGCCAATGGTGTCATTTGACTTGTGTATACAAAAAGACTGCCTGGCTTAATGAATACACAATTCAAGGAGCGTTCTACAATATTGTAGACAAACAACCAATTTCTACCAACACTAACGAAATATAAATAGCAAAAATTTATGGTTACTGTCTAACTCCAAACAAATGTCTCCAGTTTTTAACAGACAATCACCAGGTTCTGGACTGGTGGAATGAACTATATGTTTGTCAAATAAATATCAAAATATCAAATAAATGATTCATTAATGCAAATTTTTATGTTTTCAGTGTGACCAACAAAGATCAAGTGCACAACCAGGGCAAAGCGGCGATTCTACTCAAAGGATAAATGGCGAATGCCCTAGTTCTCCTCAATCTGCCGATTCTAACTCCAATGCTCCGTCCAGCAGTCATATTCAAGCAAGTTCTTTACGACTAGATCAAGAAACAAGTATTACTCCATCAATATCATTAATACCCATTAAGCAAGAACCTAATGAAGACGGATATGAAAATAAACGAAATGGTATTCAATCTAGCAATGTACAAATGCAAACAGCAACTTCAAGTAGTTTAAGTTCACTCATAAAAGTATCACCATTGAAAAGTCTACTAAGAGAAGACCTAAAGAGAAAAATTGTTAATCGAAGCAATGCATCAGGAAGAGGTCGTGCAACTGCTTCACCTAGTTCACATCCAGAAAGTTCACCAAATGATCCTGCCACAACAACTAATGGAACTATCACATCTACAGGTTTGGATCAACCATCAGATTCATCTGTTTGGAGGTTGAGTGGTAAACGATCGTTATCTAATCTACAGTGTATTTATTGCGGTATTGGGTTTCCTGATCAAACCTTATATTTCTTACATAAAGGGTGTCATTCTGATGCAAATCCTTGGAAATGTAATATTTGCGGGGAACAATGCTGTAACGTTTATGAATTTAATTCTCATTTATTAAGCAAGAGTCACCAATAACCTTAATGCAAAATGCAATTTTTACAGTTACAAATGATATATTTTATAAATGGTTGTGAATCACAAGTCTATATGTAAATTTTGTTTCAATTGAACTAAAAAATGTTCACAAGCACACATTCCTACTCAATGTTGATATTACGATAAATATGTATTTGCTCATTGCAGAGTTTCGAGTTTGTACATTTTTGATACATATTTAAAATAGTGAAAAATTGCTCATTAAATATTTTTATATTTAAAAGAACAAAATAAAGTAGGTCCAATATTTAAACATTCTTTATGCCTTGAAGTCTACTTTTTTGCACTTTGTGGGATAAAATGGTTTTGTGAAATTATTAATGTACATGTGTCCAAAACACAAAAAACATTAGAACAACTATTTTTTATTCGATTTTTATAAAATATAAGTTTGATGAAATCCCACCATATATTATACAGTTCCCATTTAAAGTCCCCCCTCACCTATTATGTGAACCATAAAACTGAAATTAATAAAATTTTGAGAAACCAAATTAAGGCACATATACAACGTTTTTGATGGTATTCACTAGTGTAATCATATTAAAGATGGCGGACAACCCCCATTTTGTAACATAATTTTAAATGGGATCATATGGCAAGTAATACCTCATTTGAAAGCTTGTACAAAGTCCTCTGCAACATCAACGATATTAAAATATTACTACTATTTTACAAAATAGCCGCCATTTTGTAAAATAATTTTAAATGGGATCATATGGCAAGTGATAACTCATTTGAAACAACATTAAAATATTACTACTGATTCACGAGTTTCAACCCAAAAACGCCAATTAATGTTTTGAGGTTTTTGGGTTGATAATCCCATTTCAAATTATTTTACAAAATGATGGCTATGCGCCAATTTTAATGATTACGTCACTGAATACCATCAAAAACGTTGTGTATGTGCCTTAGTTTGGTTTCTCAAAATTTTATCAATTTCAATTTTATATATATATATTCAATTTTAATAGGTTGGGGGGGGGGGGACTTTAGATGGACACTGCATATTATTCTCAGAAATTTCTGAGTTGAGTCAGAACTCCATTTGTGAGAAAAATAATAACTCTGGCTACAGTGATAGTTTTTTTTTTTTTTTAGTAGCTGTGTTATTGGACGGAACTGAATTAACAAGACATTAACAAGATTTTTTAGTTTAATTTTATTTAATAGTAAAGATTTGGATAATTCTGCTTAATTTGTACATTGTTGTATATGGGTATTTGCAGTAGACTTATTGTATGGAGTGCAGTTAACTGGAGACTAACTATTGTTTACATTATACAGAGTTATGCGTACTTATGCTAATTTGATTCTATAATATAAATCATACCCAATTTGAGGTTCTTTGTTATTTATTGCAATCAACATATCATGTATTTAACAAGAAATTTACGTTTTTATATCATACCAAATTCTGCCTAACAGTTGCACTTGTTAATATCAACTTTGATAAAAAAAAGAGATTTTTTCGTTGTTTCTAATTAATCATTCAAATTCTGCATTAACGTGTAGATAAAATCTTGTTTGGCAATATATGTTACATCGCTGACACAATTTAACTGAAATATGGTTGATTTTGGTGAAGCTTTAATTTTAAAACGTACACTTTATTATTTATATATTTTGTTTTAATTATTCCCAGTAGATCACTTTTCTTAAAATACTTTATAATAATTTAAAATGGCGTGCTTGTGTGATTTAGTAAATATAGAACATGTGAAATTTTATTAATCAAATTGTGCAGAAATAGCTAATTGGTACGGCTGTGTTATCAGTTGATATTATGTCATGTATACAGCAGCTGATTTTATAACAAAACATTCCCTAATCTCTTAAGTGCCTCTAATGCTATTAATTTAAAAAAAAACCTGAAAATTACTTGCTCTAACAATCCGTCCATTGTTAAAAATTGTAAGAGAAAATATATCTATATATATAGAAATTAAGAAATATATTTACAATCAATCAGTCGTTAAGCATAATTGGCATTTTAGTATAATTTTTTCGTTAAGCCTATGTGTAAAGTTTTAAGATGTTTTTAGTATCAATTTCTACCATGTGATCTTGTTTTGATTACAGCGCTTTATTTTTGTCTTCCATGGTGAAGATTAATGAAAAACTATACAAACTCAGAACTATTTTTGATAGTTATATGCTAAAGTAATTTCTCTGTACTAGTTCAAAACAAGAACGTAAAAGTTGACACGAATGTAATTTTTTTTATACATATTGTTGATCTAGTTTGTAATATTATTTTTAGGAAAACTACATTCCAATGGTGTATTTTATTTTTGCTAAAAAAGTAATGTGTACAGTATTTATTAACTTTTTAACTCTAATGCCTTATGTAAAGTTGCTGTTGACTTGTTTTACCACCTTATTATGTGCAATATTTTTTACAGCAACAGAATAAGTGCAAAAATATTACTTGAAACATTCCGTTCAAAATGTACTTGCAGTGTTATACTCTTAAAGTACCTTTTCTGATATTTCAAGTTGCCTTTTGGAGTGCCTTACGATGATGGACATTTCAATTTTTAAATTTTTGTATAGGTACGAGGCAATAAATTGTATCAAAAAAATGATATATTATTTTTTAATATTAAGTCAATTTAATGTTAAAAATTTATTGTTTGTTTAGACTTGCTGTTAGGTACATTGTGATTATCAAAACTCTAGGGGTACCAAACTATTTATTGTTATTTATATAAATAGTTGTAAAATGCGCTATATATTTGCATTTAGTGGTGAAAGGGATAAATAAATTATTTTAATTGCCGACTGTTGATTATCTTTATCTGAATCTATTTGATTTCTGATTTTTTGTATAAAATATAACCCACATAAATATGGTAAACAAACAAACTATGAGATCATTCGTAGTTGACAGTCAAGTTATTAAACAGTAACCCATCTGGCAGGGTTATCCTTGATGGTTATCATTAGAATACATAAATTCCCTTTACCAAATTTACACGTATTAAAATAAACTAATGAGTTAATAATAAATCAAACAAAATTTGTCCAGTTAAGGATGTTCATCAATATATTTTTTTATGTCAAAAATTGACGTCAGTTTGGTAGTTAATTAAATTTCTCTTCTGGAAATATTTGATATGAAATGTAAGAAAAATGGTATTTTTAGACAGGTGTAGAACCGTTAATATTTAAAATAGAGCTTGAAATTTATAATATCACCACAGACAACTTGTCAATATGGTTTTTTCACAAAACTCAAAATTAACAATACTGTGGGACCTTTCCTTTTAAAATAATTTGAAAATTTTAAATTGCATATAAATTACCTAAAACTTAAAATTACGAAGTTAAAATTGAGAAGTTGTAGATATATTAAATTTAATCATTCTCGTGCAAATTGTATACATTTTTTATTGAAATTAGAGTTGCTAGGCCTGTATAATTAAATTTGCAAATATAAAATACCGCCTTCCATTTTTAGGACCTCCCACAAAACAATTCTGCCAATAGCATGTTTCATTACTTAAATGACAACTTTATTTTGTACCTGAGTTTGAATATTAATATTTTACAAACGGTTCACTTTAAATTTGCAATAAATAAAGTACGCTCTAGTGTTGTTTAGTGCAAGTTTAGTAACTTAATCATTGATAATGGTAAAACGAAAAGAATTAAAAAAAAAGTAATAGATCAACGATCATGAGAAAATTCATCAGAAAACGAAGGTAAGAAAATGAATATAACTTAATTATTGTACCTAAAAGAATACTTTCTTATTATGTATACTGTTGTGTAGATATATTCATTTAAATTCAATATTAATTAAAAATTTTGTTACGGCTTGTACGGTAAGGTTTGATTTATTTTTATACATAATATATTTAATATTTACACCAACTCTAACAGTAGTAAAATTACAAACAAAGTAATTGTAGGCATCATAATTGTTATCTTATAAATTTTGTGTCTACTTGGTGATTATATTATAAAATCATATTTACTTACTAATAGTATATTAGAAAGTATTTCCATTACCAATGAATCAAATTAGATCATTTAATTACCTCTGCTACCTATTACCTTTGCTTTGCTTAATCAATGCTATTAGTTAATTATATTCATGTGATTATCTTATCATTCCAGGAATGACACCAGCGTACTGTAAGGAAACAATCAATTAAATTTATATACATAAAAAGTTTGTCATAGAAAAAAATTCTGTTGATTTAAAATGTGAGCAATTGCAGTAATCTGATTTTTGACATAATTTTAATACAAACTAGAATTTGTCAAATGTTCAAAATTGGATTTAACATATTTTAGGGAAAGGGTGGCTGTTAAAAAATATACTATAACTAACTCTGAAACTGAGCAATTTTTGAATTGTTCATATGAGTAAGTAATTATTAAATAACATCATTGTATATTTATATATAATGACAAATGTATTATAGGATTATGCCAACATTGTGTTATGAAGAACACAGTTCTGTTTTGTGCGACTTACCACAAAGGGAACAAATGTAAGTACATAATTATTAAATTAAAAGAATATTTACATAGTAATTTATCAGCAGCGATGAAGAGTATTTACCTCCACTTCACTATGAAATTGATCCAATAAAACCTATTTTTTTACCTGATCTGTCCCAAGGAAGAATAGTGAATATAGCACATTTACACAAGTTTTCTTGTAAAATGGGCGAGATCAAGCCGGTTAAAGAAATTAGAGTAGGTTTAGTTTCCACACTACATTTTTACTGTGATAATTGCAAAAAGAAGACTTTCATTATGACAGACAATGACGAATCCAGTTTGACGATGTCATTTGTTTGGGGATGCTTGAGCATTGAAATAGGTCATAGTGTTCATGGCCGTTCTAAATATTCCCACAATTACACAAAACATATTTGTTACAAAAACCGCACTTGTTAAAAATGTATATTTACTGGACATTACCTATTGTTTCTATATAAACATTTATTGTAAATTAGGCTTGGCAAGACCATTTAACAAGGGATATGAAGCAAGTTGGTGAAGAAGAAAAGCGGGTGGCCTGAGACAATGGTGAGGTAACAGGTGAAGATATTCCCTAAATAACAGAGATAGGAGATGGTGGTTGCAGCAAATGAACCTACGGCCATGGTTATAATTCTTCATCACGAGTTCTACGTAAGAATATGTATGCGTGCAATAATTTGTAAATGTTTTTCAGGGTATAATCATTGATTCTCATACTAAGAAACCGTTATTTCTTGGAATCAGAAACAAGTATTGGTCGTCCTGTTTGTTTTATAAATCCAAACAGCTGCCTCCTCGTCCACATGAATGTGCCATGAATTTTAGTGGGCCATCTACAGCTATGGGGCAAGACATTCTTGTTGAGCGGTTTTCTAAAAGCATAGAACAACATGGGCTCATGTACAAATACTATATAGGTATGTCTGAAGTGCAATTTGATAGGTTGTGTTTATTTTTTTTTTTTTGTGTGTAGGCAATGGCGATTCTAGTGTCCATGCAAAAATCATTGAACGAGTATCGTATGGATGACAATTGATTAAAATTGAATGTGCAAATTACATGATTCGTTGTGTAAGCGATAAACTGCACAAGTTGGCTACAAATATGACTTACCAACTAACCCAGCGAAAATTCCTTGCATCAAAAGTTGCAGGTATTTCAAGAATTGAAAGGCTTGTGAAAGGGGTAAGAGTATTAATAAAATATGCCGCCAAAGGCAATCACGTCAAACAACTCCAAGAGGACATTCTAAATGCACCATATCACGTGTTTGGACAAGATGAAAATTGCAGGTAATAATTGCTAACTTATAAACATGTTTAGAATATAACAGTATACATATAAAGAAAGTTTTAAAAAATAATAATGATGCATTTTAGGGCAACATTCTGCCAAAGAAAAGATGCGGATGAAGAAGATACAATTCCTATAATTGAAGATTTCTGGGAACGAGTTATGTTACCAAAATAAAAAATGTTTTATATTAATTGCATGTTGCCCGAAATTGTCGATGGGCTAATTCCTTGTGGTGTGACCGCTCGAGATCCGCAATACATTACCCAAGCTAAAATATACGGCGAGGAAGTTAAGAAGCATAAAAGATAACATTTTTTTTTATTATTTATACATATTGTACATAATGATTATTTATTTAGATAATACAACTATTTGTAAAACTAGTTTACATTTACTGAGTGGTACACACCACATTTTGGAGCCAAGTTGAATTCAATAAAATTCATTATGACTAAACATTTATAAAAAATATGAAATTTACTTTTCTTTGCTTGCTACAAAGCTCTTCCATTATGTGAAAAAACGTACATTGTAAAAGTACATAATTTATCATTGGTAAGAATATGTAAAATGATTTTACATAATTTGATCTGTATGTTATTGCCTAAGTTATGTAAATTAACTGAATATTATTTCTAATTTACATTTATATAACGCATGTGCTTTTACTGATACATTTCGAATGCGCCAGAGCCTCATGGCCACCTTCCTGAGTGCGCCACTTCATTTACAAATGATTTTTATATTTTATGATGTTAACATGCGAATGATTTAATTGAAGCTGAATAAACGGATGGACATCATTTGTTAATTAAATAATACTTATACTATTATAGGTACCTAGACGTAATTTATGAAGAAGCACATGAGGAAATACTAAAATTCTTAAATTACTTCAAAATATAAATTATCCCGAGGCTATAGAAATTAGCTGCTTATACTTTTGTGGGCGGTCTCAAATTGTTCAGGTAAAAGAACCAATTTCTATCTACAATAGCGCCGCTCTGGCGGAATTTAGTTGTCGGTATCTGGTGATGAACAGCTTTAAGTAACAGTTTTCAGTTGGCAATATCTTCGCTAGCATTCTGGAAATCTATAAATATAAACTTTCACTGTTATTACGTAGATTAAAATACTTATCTTTTTTGGGTTTTTATATGGTGTATTTGTATATTTAAGTTATACAATCTAAACATTTCGATAACATTAACAGTAGTAATATTATCTTTCAAAATTGTTAAAGACGTTAGCACAATTTTGTGAAATTTGAAAAATTGAAAATGCAAACATAAGCCTGCTATTAATATAACAGTTTGATAAACATACAGAGCTAACTATAGAATACAATTTTAGTAAACAATGACTAGGTCATTAATAAATTAAATATTGTTAAACTGCCTTGAGGATGACAAGACAGTGAAAAATGTCACACCCAAAGAACAAAATTTAAAAAAGTTATGGGCAAGAATACGAATGAAGAAAAAGTAACAGACAGCCCTTACTGAGCTGAAAAAATCGGAAACCCAATATTAAGAAGCCCATGATAAGGGTGGTGATACCTCCACGGCTGGCATGGGGTACACATGTATGACAATCTAAACGACATTTCAAAATTCGCTTTAAATAATATTTAGTCCATATTAAAAGACAAACGTCTTAGCCATAAATATTTTTAATAACAATCCTGTTGCAAATAATGTATCTTAAATAAAACATGCTAATAATGACTATTAACTTATTTGTAGCGAAAGTCTAGCGATCTACAAAAACAAACAAATTCTAATGGAACCATGATCATCAATGACTTTTTTGCAGATAAGAACTGAAGCGTTACAAGCTAATGGTATATATTAGACATTTTTGTTTAGTTGGTCCTAGTCGATCGGTGATGAGATACATGGGTATATTTAGTTTGTTGATCCAGTGTTGCAGATTTTCATGTCAAACTGTTTTAATATTAATTTTTTTTTAATTCATTTTGATCCATCTAAAGTTGCTGATTATAGGTAACTATGGTATCTGCTAGTAGTACGTTTTCTTATTATTTCCAATATCGTCTTCAAAAATATGTTTCCCCGGTTTCTTTCTGATCTACTTAATAGTATTATTTTTTTGCTATCTGAATATTTATATATTGTCTTTACTCCAAAACCTACATGGTCCAGATAATTATTCTCCTTCATGTCAGATTCATCTCCAGTTTTTATAAAAAAATTCATTTTTATGTAATCATTTAGCATTTATGCAATTAGGCAGAGTAGCACATCTTGCATTTTGACGACCCTTGCTTTGTCAGCTATTTCCGATGATAATTTTGATATAAGAATGTATTCTCAATTTTAATCTGACTTTCTTTATGAAAGCATCAGTTCCCATTTCTAGTTGTTTTGAATGTTAGATCATGTACAGCAAGGCACGTTTTTTGTTCTTTTTAAGGCCACTAAGTGTACTTAGAGTAACGAGTTGCGGATTTTATTACCTCCATTTTGATGATGTCTTGATCTTTCCACCCTTCAAAAAATTCACGAGGCACGCCAAATTGCCGATAAGATATGATAGAGACTACCCACCAATTGCTGTTTTTCATGCATTTTCATTTACTATGTTTCATTGTTTGTAACTTACTGGTTACTGATATTAAAGCGATAGGTATACTGGGGACTTTAGAATCAGTAAGTATAAGACCGCCCACTTTGGGAATTAAAGTCGCATCGTTGAAAATTTTGCCTCCATTGTAGCACTTTTATGAGCGTTATCATATCTTGCTTAACGAACGATTTGATTATTTTATGTAATTGTAAACATAAGGTACTATGAGCCATTTCGAATTCTGGTTCATCAGAAAGCTGTTCTCACTCTGCGCTTGGCATAAGCCTAACTGTAAAATAGATACTGATTTTGACTTTGCTTTCCTGTCCCAATCCAGGATGAAAAAGGAAGAGGGGGAGGAGTACCGACCTGGTTAAAAAACCTTGGTTCAACTGACACCGGTTGATAGTATCCAGCAAGGGCCCCTGCCTGGGGTTACAGGTGAAAACTGGCTAACGCTCCAAAGGTCTAACGAATAAGCGGAAGATCCAAAGAAGGGGAGACCGAGTCCTGCAGGTTAGGGATTGGGGCGACAGGCCAGCAACCTATTCTCTGTGAAACCTCTTTTCGAAGAAAATCGCTAAAAATCCCAATACTAAGAACCCGGAAACAGGACGAACAAAAAGAAAAACGGGCACGGCAAGGAAAATGAATATTGGATGTTGACACATTCAAGGAATAAGTACTAAAGAAAAACATCATATATATATATATATATATATATATATATATATATATATATATATATATATATATATATATTTAAATCAGACATTTTTTCTTTCAAACTTGTGTGAATAAACGTACAAATTAATTCAACGTTTCGGGAACGTACTTTGTTCCCTTTGTCAAGAATTTATTTTGACAATTACAGAAATTGACATAAGGTAACTATTTTTAACAAGTACAGAATATGAAACAAGGTAACTAATTTAAATTTAATCTGGATGGGTGTGTTTGACTTCGGGTAGTGGGTCTAGTACATGATGTAGAAGGTGCAGAAGTGGGGACGCCAGGAATAGTTGCAGCATTAGTATTTGAAATTTCTGGAAGATTTGGAGTTGGTTGAAATTTCGAATCAACTTGTTTAATGATATTCTTCCAAATTTGTGGCATTCTAGAAGTGTCATCTCGTTTATTGAGGGCGTTTGGTCTTCTTTCAATTTCAACTGCTTCTCTAATAATTCTTTTTTGTAAGGTGTATAGAGGTGCAATTAAACGGATATTGTTGGTGTTAATTTGGTGTCCTGTATCTAAATGATGTGCAGCTAAAGACGATGATGGATTGTGCTTAATTGCTAGTTGGTGTTCATCGGCTCTCGCATATAATATTCTGTTAGTTTGTCCGATATAAGTTCTTCGACAGTTGTTGCACGGTATTTCATACACCTTGGTTTCATTAGGAATTTTGTCTTTGGGGTTTCTTAAAAGTTGGGACAAAGTTGAATGTGGTTTGAATACCGGTCTGAAGTCGTTTTGGGAAATTTCTTTGCATTCTGTCTGTAATTCCTTTTATATAAGGTAGAATAACAGGAATCTTGCGTTCATTGTTTGACAAGTTATTATTTCTTGGTCTTCTTACTTCGTTGGTAATTTTCAATATTTCTTGATCTTTGTATCCATTTTGAACTAGTATTTTATTAATAGTCTTCATCTCTTCCGTTTTAGAATTTTGGTCAGATAAGTGGTAAGAGCGGTATATCAAGGATTTCATAACGCTACGTAATTGACCAGGATGGTGATGAGAGAGAGTTCAAGTATCTATTCGTATGAGTTGGTTTTCGATAAACTTTGTGTGTAAATTTACCATTAGGAAGTCTTGTTATTAGGGTGTCCAAAAAAGGTAGTGAATTATTTTCTTCAACTTCCATAGTAAATTTTAGGTTGTGGTGAATCTTGTTAATATGTCCTAGAAAACGGTTCAAGTTTCCTTTTCCATGGGGCCAAACTACAAATGTGTCGTCAACATAACGAAACCAACATTTAGGTTTTAAATCTGCAGAATTTAAAGCAGTGGTTTCAAAATGTTCCATATATACATTCGCAAAAGCTGGAGAGAGTGGCGAGCCCATAGGTGTTCCTTGAATTTGTTTGTAGAATTGTCCTTTGTATGTAAAATAGGTTGAGTGCATGCAGTGGTTTATCAATTTGAGTATATCTTGGTTTATTGAGTGTTTTCTTCTAGAATTTTCATCGTGTCTTCAATAGGTATTTTGGTGAAAAGTGACGTTATGTCGAAGCTAACTAAAATGTCATTTGGAGTCAATGGTACAATTTTGAGTTTTGTAGAAAATCATAAGAGTTTTTATGTAGGATACAGCATTTTCACAAATCGGTTGAATAATTTTGCTAGATAACGAGCAAGGTCATGAGTCGGAGAATTGAATGCACTGACGATAGGGCGTAATGGCCAGTTTTCCTTATGTATTTTTGGGAGTCCGTATATTTTGGGGATTCTTGAACTCTTCTCTCTTGGAATTAGTTTCTGTTTTGTTTCTTTGTCTAATTTTGTAGAATTAATGATAGATTTTGTTGTTTTTCTATGTAGGTGGTAGGATTGCACTGATTTTCTTATATTCTGAAGAAGTTAACAGTTCAGACATCTTGTGGTGATAGTCTTTAGAATTGACAATGACAGTAGCGTTTCCTTTGTCAGCAGAGTATTAATATTTGGTCGTCATTTTTGATTTGGTAACATTTGGAGGTCTTGTTTGGTGACATTTTGTTTGGGAAGTTTGCAGTTCTGAAGAATGTGTGCTACGTTGAGTCTAATTTCGTCAGCGACCGTAGATTCTGTATCTTTAAGGCGTATTCTACGTTGGTAATGATGTTTTCTACGGAATCCGTTTAGGAGTGATGGCAAAATTAAACCCTTTACCTAAAACATTTAGAATATTATTATTAAGTTCTTTGTCACTGAAATTGTGTACTGTCCTTAACGGTTCTACATTATTTGCCTGCGATGTATGAGACAGACGTTCAAATTTTTGTTTTTGTCGGTTAGTTTTACCATCAAGGACGATTCTACAGTAATTTCAATGAGACGATCCACCGTATCGAATATGAAAGGGTGAATTTTGATAGCATGTAAAGTTTGGAAGGTGTCATAAAGGGTACAGTTGAGATAGTCAAGTTTAGCCCTTTCATTGGCAATCGCTTTTCTTAAAAGGCAAGGCTTGTTTTGAATAAAATATTATAAGAACCATTAATGTCTGGTCTTGGTTTCAATTTAAATCCTTGGGTATTATTTTATTGTCACGACAACGCTTTAAAAAGTTAAATTAGTAAGTGTTTCACATTTTTGATACGTAGCTTTCTGTAGATCTTGATGGTATTCAAAGTTTCTTCTCCATATAGGAATATTATGTTTCTATTTAGATTTCCACAAGTTATTAATTTTAAATCAGACATTTTTCTTTCAAACTTGTGTAATAAACGTACAAATTAATTCAACGTTTCGGGAACGTACTTTGTTCCTTTGTCAAGAATTTATTTTGACAATTACAGAAATTGACATAAGGTAACTATTTTTAACAAGTACAGAATATGAAACAAGGTAACTAATTTAAATTTAATCTGGATGGTGTGTTTGACTTCGGGTAGGGGTTATACATGATGTAGAAGGTGCAGAAGTGGGGACGCCAGGAATAGTTGCAGCATTAGTATTTGAAATTTCTGGAAGATTTGGAGTTGGTTGAAATTTCGAATCAACTTGTTTAATGATATTCTTCCAAATTTGTGGCATTCTAGAAGTGTCATCTCGTTTATTGAGGCGTTTGGTCTTCTTTCAATTTCAACTGCTTCTCTAATGATTCTTTCTTGTAAGGTGTATAGAGGTGCAATTAGACGGATATTTTGGTGTTAATTTGGTGTCCTGTATCTAAATGATGTGCAGCTAAAGACGATGATGGATTGTGTTGTAATTGCTAGTTGTGTTCATCGGCTCTCATATAATATTCTGTTAGTTTGTCCGATATAGTTCTTCGACAGTTGTTGCACTATTTCATACACTCCTTGGTTCTCATTAGAATTTTGTCTTTGGGGTTTCTTAAAAGTTGGGACAAAGTTGAATGTGGTTTGAATACGGTCTGAAGTCGTTTTTGGGAAATTTCTTTGCATTCTGTCTGTAATTCCTTTATATAAGGTAGAATAACAGGAATCTTGCGTTCATTGTTTGACAAGTTATTATTTCTTGGTCTTCTTACTTCGTTGGTAATTTTCAATATTTCTTGATCTTTGTATCCATTTTGAACTAGTATTTTATTAATAGTCTTCATCTCTTCCGTTTTAGAATTTTGGTCAGATAATGGTAAAGCGGTATATCAAGATTTCATAACGCTCGTAATTGACCAGGATGGTGATGTAGAGAGAGTTCAAGTATCTATTCGTATGAGTTGGTTTTACATAAAAACTCTTATGATTTTCTAAAAAACTCAATATTGTACCATTGACTCCAAATGACATTTTAGTTAGCTTCGACATAACGTCACTTTTCACCAAAATACCCATTGAAGACACGATGCAAATTCTAGAAGAAAAACACTCAATAAACCAAGATATACTCAAATTGATAAACCACTGCATGCACTCAACCTATTTTACATACAAAGGACAATTCTACAAACAAATTCAAGGAACACCTATGGGCTCGCCACTCTCCAGCTTTTGCGAATGTATATATGGAACATTTTGAAACCACTGCTTTAAATTCTGCAGATTTAAAACCTAAATGTTGGTTTCGTTATGTTGACGACACATTTGTAGTTTGGCCCCATGGAAAGGAAACTTGAACCGTTTTCTAGGACATATTAACAACATCCAACAAATAAATTTACTAGAAGTTAACGAAAATACTTCTGCTTTTGACAGCGTTAACAAGTATGTAATGTAACATTTTTTATTTTCAAACACGTATGAGATAATGATATTATTTGTTATCCTGTGTTGCATTCTTATGTAAACTCTTTATATAATTTTTCATTATCTTGACATTAAATTCGATTATAGGTAACTATGGTATCTATATACTTTCTTATTATTTCAATATGTTTCAAAATATGTTTCGGTTTTTCTATCTACTTAATAGTATTATTATTTTGCATCGAATATTTATATATTGTTTTACTCCAACAACCTAATGAGTCCAAGATAATAATTTCCTTTGTCAGATTATCCATTTTATGAAGAAATTCATTTATTAACATTTACCATTATATAAAGCAATTAGGACAGATAGCAATATTGACATTTTGACACCAAACTGCTTTGCAGCTATTTCCGATGATAATTTTGAATACATGTATTCTAATTTTAATCTGACTTTCTTTAGAAAGCATCAGTTCCAATTTCTAGTTGTTTTGAATGTAGATAGACAGCAAGGCAGTTTTTGTCTTTTAAGTGCCAACTAATGTACTAGAGTAACGTTAGTTCGGATTTTATACCTACAATTTGATATGTCTTGACTTTCCATAAAAATTCAACGTAGGCAAATATAAATAGATAGACTAACCACCAATTCTTCATGATTTTCATTTACTAGTTCATGTTAACTTACTGTACTGTTTAAGTATTCTGGGACTTTAGAATCATAAGTATAAGGACCCCACTTTGGAATTAAAGTCCATCGTAAAATTTCTCATTGTACACTTTATACTTATCAATCTTACTAACGAACGATTTGATTATTTTATGAAGATTGTAAATAAAGAGACATACGCCCTTCATAATCTGAGATACACTTCAGAACTGTTCTCACAAATCTTGGAATAAGCCTAACATGTAAACATAGATCTGATTTTGAAATTTCAATCCTATCCAATCTTCAGATGAAATTTCAAGAGAATCGAACTGGTTAAAACCTTGCGTCAACTTGACACCGTTATACTATCATGATAGGGCCCACTACCTGTACAGTGAAAACGCAACGCTCAAAGGTCAACGATTAAGCGAATCCAAATAAGTACCAGTTTGCAGATTATGTACTTGTACAGCCAGCAACTATTACCTTGAACTCTATTTCTGTAATTGTCTAAAAATACAATTACTTGACAAACGCGGAACACAGGACGTTCAAAAGAAACAGAATGAATTAGATTTGACTTTATTCAAAAGTTTGAAAGAAAAATGTCTATTTAATATATTAATATATGATAATCTAAATAATAAATATATATATATATATATATATATATATATATATATATATATATATATATATACAGGGTGAGTCAGTTTTTTGTAGACAAACTTTAACAGGAGATAGAACACATATTTCTAAAAAGAAAAGTTCCTATAAACATATGCCGTAGAAGGCTTCGTTTCCGAGATACTGGGTGTTGAATATAATTTTGTTTTCTCAAATTTTCATTATAACTCATAAACGAATGCTTAAATTTTTTCATGTTGGGGGGATAATGTCTATTAATTAAGGGACATAAAACAAGCGATAAGAATGTTCACAAACTTGCACAGTGGCGGAGTGGAGGGGGTGCTCAATCCCTTTCATAAACAGAACTTCTACGCCAATGACTATTTTTAAAAAAACTGTTATTTTCATTATCTACATACAGTTTAACAGAAATAATGTACCTTCTTCTGTTTCGAAATTCCTGTGCGTTTCCGAGTTATTTTGATTTTTAGTGTTTGATGTGGTACTAAGTTAAGTAATGTGCTGTATGTGAATAATTGAATATAAAGGTTTTAATAAAAAAGATATAATAAAACATTTAGAGCCATTTTAGTATCCATTGTTATTATCCTCGTATAAAAAGAAATGCATAATTATTATTGTTATGCGGTCAATACTTTCTGTATAATTATGTATGTATCAATTTCGCCATAAACATGTACGTAGTTTTTAAGCGAGATTCTAATAAGTTATAGACCGCTGCTCACTTGCTCTCATTAAAGAGCCGCCACTGTATCAAGCCATACTCATACAAGACTTTTGTAAATTGAAATCTGTTTAGTACACTAATTTCAACAATCCTTATTTATTATTGTAACCATACTTAATTAATAATTGTGAAATTAATAAGAATTCTTAGCAATAACGATTTATAAATAAATAACAATAACACTAGTATAATAAAATTAGACACTTTGTTCAAAATGTAAACCGTTCTTTTCAATACACATTTCACAGCGACGTACAATAGAACGTCTTAAGTTAATTAAATGATGCACCCTTATTTCATTGCAAGCATCTCTGATGCGATTGCGAAGTTCAAGTGTATTAACCGGAGTGGTATACACTTTTTCCTTCATGAATCCCCATACAAAAAGGCAAGTGGCATTAAATCGGGGGATCTAGGAGGCCACGCCACTGGATTTCCACGACCTATCCACCTCCCGGGGTAGTTATTGTTTAGCCATTTTCTTACATTACTGCCATAATGGGCCGGACATCCATCAAGCTGAAACCAAGAATGTCCTCTTAAATTCAAAGGAATGTCTTCCCGCATATTAACATGCTCTTCTTCTAGTATCCACTACGGTAACAGTATAATATGATATAATATTAAACAATAGTTTTCACAAGAGATGGTTAACAACAGGTCTGAAAATGTTGTCAGTAGAAAGGGTTCACCTTTCCCCCGCCACTTCTGATGTCATACCTCCCACCGGTGACGTTATAGGTCACGCCCACTTTCACCACGTGACGCGGCTTCTTTCCCCACGTGGCCACGTCAACTCCCACCTAATTGGTCCAGTGCGCGCATACTGCCCCAGGTTGCGCGTTCTGATTGGAGGGCCTAACGCCAGGCCACACCCCCTGGTTTTTGATTGGTCCTTAGACTCCGCCCAGCCTCCAGACTCTGTGCTCTGATTGCAGGCCTAAGGCTCTGTATTCTTATTGGTTGACTTTGTTGCTTTGTTTGTGGCGCCATTTATTGGTGTATTTTTAAAACTGATGAATGTTTCCTGTAATAGAAGTTGATCGTGGCTGCACCTGTAATCTGTCCAGAAGCCAAGGAATAAATCAACATCTTTGGCAGATTCCAGTGGCACTGGGTTATTTTATGATAAAGAAATATAAAACTGAAGTAATATTGATTAGATATGTCATAATGAAATTAATTAATACTAATTAAAAGTTGGGAAGGAACGAGAATATTATTTATTTGTAATATATTTTTTTCTGTTTTCAGATTAAAAGAATTTCGTGGTTGATAAGATAATTATTGATTGTTTGGATTGTCAACTCCGTATCTATCACAAATTGCTAATACCATTATCGACTACATTTTTAATAATGTGTTTGTAGCTCCTTGTAGTGGTATATTTTTAAAGCTAATGAACGTTTTCTGTAATAGAAGTTGATCGTGGTTTCATCTAGTAGTGTATTTTAAAAGTAGATTTAACTGTTATAGCGGGAAATTTGAAATAGAATATTACTACAGTGGCCCCCTGGTTTATATGTTTGTGGCGCCATCTATTTATGTATTTTTTAAAAAGTTGTTTGTATATTTCTGTGATGGGGTCTGATCGTGGTACCATCTAGCGGTGTATTTTAAAAGTAATGGAAGGTGGGAGAATAATGCCATCTAGTTGTGTATTTTATAAAAAGCTAATTGCAGATTTATGTAATACGGTCTGGTCGTGGTTCCAGTTTGAAAGTATCGGAAGGCGAGAAAACTTAAAATTGGAAAGAGCATTCGAACTAGGGTCCCGTAAGTAGGCCCTGAGTCTCAGCCCATTTTAGAGTACCGTTTGTTTGTTTGTGTCCGTGTATCTTCTTCCAGTTGTTTTGTCTACAACCCTTTCTGGTTTTTTTGTCTTTGTTATAGCAGAAAAAAAGGGTAACAGGTTTTAATAGTTTATTATGTGTAAAACAACATAAGGTCTAGATCTACAAATGAGTGAATAAGTTAACAGTTTGAACCTTCTAAACATTTAAACAAACATTAAGTTAGTTACCCTGCCATCAGGACTTAAGCTACGTATTGTTGTTGATGAATTAATAGCTTGAAAGTTACTATCACAAAACAAAAATGTTTTCATTTACTCACTAAATTTTATCATTACACAGCACAGTAATTATAATTTTCCTAAGCGAATATTAAATTGATTGTTTAACCTACCGATCCTAACGAACGCATTGAAACATCTTTAACCTTCAATCCCTCATTAAATTGTTGTATACGGCGGTCCTCGGACTTGAAAAACTTATGGGAAAGCTCCACACATTTAAATTCCTCCAGCTCCACTAAAACCCTTTCACCGTACTTTGTTGATACGATGTCCAGACTGAATATCTTGTATTCTGTCCCTATCTCTAAATCCTTAACGTTTTTAAAGGGTTTGAAACATGTTGATGCATTTAGAGCAGTTAAATCCATATCCGTAGTTAACAAAACATTAAAAATCTGCACAAGTAAATAGATAAAATAAGGGGTAAAACCAAAAACGATTACTTACCACTGTTGCGGATGATACTGTTGGAATAACCCCTTCGAAAGTCACACGAGAGTGTATAACTGTTACTTTTTGTTTATATATATATATATATATATATATATATATATATATATATATATATATATATATATATATATATATAGTGAAACTCGAGATCTCTGGGACTGCTAATTTTGCTCGTTATATCCGTTAAACGTTATATCCGTGAAACTCTAAAAATTAAAAAGGATACTACATTTTTTAAAATATTGTTTATTACGCATAAACATACATTATTTTGCATTAAAAAGCGGAATATCTCTTAAGCATTAGGAGAGTTATTAAAAAATTCATTTATTTTTTGCTGACGTTTTGGTTTAAATTTAACATCATTGAGACTACCTCTTAAAACATTTATAGATTTAAATATTTGCTCACTACTACCATTTTCTTCAAAAAACCGCGTTAATAATATCAATGCGTCGCCTGCTTTAGCGAGTGTAACAGGCATGGGTTTATCACACTCATTACTATCTACCTTCATCACTTTCAGCTTCCCGTTGTGTAATTTCTTGTATAATTTCTTCGTCAGTTTTTAAATGCGAAGTAATCACATCGGCATCAATATCTACGTAGTCATCTAAGAACGCGCAATTTTGAAAATTATTGATGTCTCCACTTTCTAACCAAGTAGATAAAGGAAGATCGTCTTCTTCTTCGAAACTTTCATTTACAGCAGAAACAAAACCAGCTTTTTTGTAACAATTCTGAATTGTTGTGGGGGTCACATTATTCCACGCATCACTCATTAGGCGAATTGCATCTGACACGCTTATTTTAAGATCCTGTTTATTTTCCATTAGATCGATTAACTGTAACACTAATAAGCGACGGTAGAAATTTTTAAAACTCCTGATAATCCCTTGGTCCATGGGTCGAAGGATAGACGTTGTATTTGGTGGTAAAAAAATAAGGGTGATGTTGGTTAAATTTTGCAATTCAGGATGCGCTGGGCACTTACCAACCAATAATAAAATCTTTCTATTGTTACGTCATAATTTATCATCCCATTTTCTAATTTCCTTTTCAAAAATTGTAGATGTCGTCCAAGCTTTCTTGTTAGAGGTGTAGTCAACTGATAGGCACTTAACATTTTTAAAACAGCGAGGATTTCGTGATTTTCCGATTACCAACAATTTTTTTTTGTCACTTCCTGTCATATTGGCGCAAATTAAAACAGTGAGACGATTTTTTAACATTTTTCCACCAATACATTTTTCATTTTTAAATTTTAAAGTGGTATCTGGCGTTAAATTGAAAAATAATCCGGCTTCGTCGGCGTTTTAGATGTTTTCATCTTTAAATTTTTGTCGTAATTCCGGCCAAACACTGCTTAACCACTCACCTTTAACGTTAGTGTCCACTGATTTCGCTTCGCCATTTATTTTTCCATACACAATGTTATTGCGGTTTTTAAAGCGATCAATCCACCAATTATTACACTTAAAGTCTGTATAATTTAATTGTTCCGCCAACTTCTCAGCCTGCGCTTTTGAAATGGGCCCATTAATGGGTAAACCGGCACTTCTTTGGTTTTTAAACCACACAATTAGCGGTTTATCAATATCATCGCTTGTACACTTTTTTTATTTTTTCACGTCAGTTAAATTGTTCCCGAATGCTGCAAGTGTAGTTTTGCTGTTTTTCCACAACGTTGACACGGTAGAAGATGGTAAACCATATTTTTTGCACGTCGCGGAATTTTTTGCACCATTTTCTAGTTCCCGAATTATCTCAACTTTCTCGCGAATTGAAAGTGTTTTGCGTTTTATTGAAGCCATTTCTCAACCTCACGTCTTGCTGCAAAGGTAACAACTGACCAGAAACTACATACCTTGCATTTATTTGTAAAACAGGTACAATGTGTACAATTGGTAAGCCGGAAGGCATAAGCGAATTCTAAACAGTAGGTAATCTATTTTAAGTCCGCATATTACAGGGTATTTAATACATCAGCTCAAAAAAAAATGGTGGAAAATGTCTTGTACCTACATCAAAGTTATGTTCCTAGTAAAATATTCAATTTGTTTTCGGGTTAAAAAGGTATTACGCTTGACTGAATATGAAGGGATTAAGTGAATTTTATGACTGTATTACTTGAATAAATCTGGTCTGGTTTCATAAAAAATAACTTAGACTAAAAGAACAATTTTTGAATAATATTTAAATGATTCTTAACTAATTGAACAAAATTATCTTAAATGGCGAACAATATTATCGGTAGATTTCGTAAAATATTGGTAGATTGTTCTGACGTGACGTAATGAGTTCATTTCAATTATTCAATAGCAACAGTATGTTTAATTTGGGATAATGTGTCAACATTTACACTTATTTTAAAAGTATTTTTATTTGCATTGCAATTTATATTTTGGTTATCGATGCTTTGTAATTCTGAGGTAATTACCAAATTATGTACATACTACAATATTGCCGCTCTTTACTTCTGATGGGTTCAGAAAGGAAAATCTTTGTAAGTTTGTAGGTAGCGGACCGCGAAAATTTTATTATTGTAATAAACGTTTATCAAATCGCCATTGTTACCGCGATAGAAAAGATAATTAGTGGATTTTTGATATCTTGATAATACGTTGTAATTTGCTAATGTTTTCAAAATATTTTATTTATACATTTCTATGTAAGGAATCTGGGAACGTATGTAACTGATATTTGGCTAAGCGTTGAAAAAGGGATGTTGGGGTTTGAGTAGCAGGTGTACGCTTAAAAACCGTTTTACTGAAGGGGCGTAACGAATCATTGGAAATTCTTATGCGCCAATTCTTAATGCAAAAATATCACTAGTTTAACACGTAATTGTGTCGGTACAGACCGCGATCAAAAGACGTCTTTGTTTGGTACTTAGAAACTCGAGACCTAAATGTAGGGTTTTTTACGGACGAATGCATATCTTTAAAATTAAGATGCCGTTCAATAATTAATATGAAACATAATAATTTTTTTTTTATTATTTTTGAAAAATTGGGGTTGATTCCGGGAGTAAATGTAGTCATTTTTGAAATCGGGGGAAAAGTAGTTACAGTTAGAGTGTCGACGGAGCCAGATCGATAGGATTAATTAAATACCTTCATTGTAAACAGTTTGTCTTTAAAAATAATTCTTGGGTGTACATTTTCTTTTGGATTAGCCAACCCCAGTTTGACTTTTCTTTGTTAGTTAATAAATATTGATATATAAATAACAGTCGCCCTTTTTGAAGTTAAACCACGTGTGTTAACGATTTATGTCTGATCAATTAAGGGAATATGTATTCAAGTGTAAGTAGAAATCTGCTAAAATAAAAGACGGTACAGCGCTCCCTCACTCTTGTATTTGTATGAATTAGCATTGTTGTTTGTTGTTTACATTTATATTTGTGTAGAGGTGGGCTGGGAACGGGTACATAATACCGCGGGTTATTAATTGTAAAAGGTAATTGCTAGTAGGTACGGACTCCCGGGTCCAGATAACCATTAAACACCTCGAATTTTATTTTTATTGTTGCATAGGTGAATGTGTAACCTGAGAAAGGGGCGCTGTATTTTTCTAACGCACTCAAACGTATATACCGGTCACGATGTTCTAATCTATTTATTGTAAGGCTTTGTTTTAATGAGTTTTTTTTGTCAGTTTGTTAAGTAGAATTATGTTCCTGCGAACTAATTTCTCTTTATATGTAATTTCTTGTAACTGTACCTATCTATTCTTTGCTTTAGTAGTCACTAAACAATTGTGTACGTGTAAATTATTTGTCTATTTTCTTTTGTCTTTGCCTTTACCTTATTATCATCTGTGCAATTTTACTGTTGTTGTATTTTATATGTACCGTAATTTGCTTTATTGTTTTATGTGCTTATTTACTTAAAGACCGGCATGATTGGTTTTAAAGGGCCATATGTTTGGTATTACGATTTTTATTCTAATTTATTTATGATGCAATTGTGTATTCAAGTGTAAGTAGAAATCTGCTAAAATAAAAGACGGTACAGCGCTCCCTCACTCTTGTATTTGTATGAATTAGCATTGTTGTTTGTTGTTTACATTTATATTTGTGTAGAGGTGGGCTGGGAACGGGTACATAATACCGCGGGTTATTAATTGTAAAAGGTAATTGCTAGTAGGTACGGACTCCCGGGTACAGATAACCATTAAACACCTCGAATTTTATTTTTATTGTTGCATAGGTGAATGTGTAACCTGAGAAAGGGGCGCTGTATTTTTCTAACGCACTCAAACGTATATACCGGTCACGATGTTCTAATCTATTTATTGTAAGGCTTTGTTTTAATGAGTTTTTTTTGTCAGTTTGTTAAGTAGAATTATGTTCCTGCGAACTAATTTCTCTTTATATGTAATTTCTTGTAACTGTACCTATCTATTCTTTGCTTTAGTAGTCACTAAACAATTGTGTACGTGTAAATTATTTGTCTATTTTCTTTTGTCTTTGCCTTTACCTTATTATCATCTGTGCAATTTTACTGTTGTATTTTATATGTACCGTAATTTGCTTTATTGCTTTATGTGCTTATTTACTTAAAGACCGGCATGATTGGTTTTAAAGGGCCATATGTTTGGTATTACGATTTTTATTCTAATTTATTTATGATGCAATTGTGGGTGTGACTGCATGAGTTTTTTATTGTGTTTATGGATAACTAAACTGCTTTTTATTTATTTATCTCTTAATGTTATAATTTTGTACGCACTTTAACCTGATTTAAAGGTGTTTTGTTATATATTTAACCCTTTCATTGGTTTGTTTTTGTGTTACTTGATTTATTAATTTACTTGTGCAATTATTTATTTATGAATAAAGTGGGTTTTATTGGTGGGTCTTTCCAACAATAGTATATTAACGGGCTGAACCACCATTGCGCAAAGCTCGTTAATTTTAAGTCGAGTAGTTTCATTGTTTACCTGCCCCTCATGATGCAACACTCACCTCATCCAGCCTATCTGATTCAAATAGCACAGCGCACCTACCACTAGACAGCCACTTCGTTTGATCAGATTTGAAGTTTGCGAGTAATTAAATATCAAACTTGCAAATAAATTCTAATCTTTTAATTATTATCAGGAAAGTCCATGTAAGACAAGCAATGAATTTGAGTAATAGTAACATTATTGCCAGTAAAGTCAAGATAAATCTCTTAGCGATTGTTTTGTTCAGGAAATCTTTGTAAAATTTGAGAACAACCTTCCACTAAAAAATCTAAGCACCTCGATTTAAAAATGCCCCCGTTATCGCGTTCCATCTCGAAATAATGCAGTATATTCGTTAACATTACTTGAGTTTGGCTTTTCAAAGATTTACCTTTTAATGACATCATTATTTGCTGCAAAATAAATAAATGCATTCAATCAATTGGAAATACATTTTGCATTATAAACTTACCTCATAATAGTGAATAATAATAATAATAGTTTTGAAAAAAACTGTTGTTTACAAATGCAATGGAAACTAATAAATTACAAAGCGAAATATACATTATTATAACTACAAACCACGATGCGATTATACGCAACGAAATACGAAGATTAATTTGAGGTTAAATAATCGGGAGCCGGAAAGTTCACCGAAAACAATTCATCGAATACAATTCACCGAAAACAATTCACCGAATAACAATCCGCCGAACGAACATTTCGCCGAATAAACAATTCACCGAAACACAAATAATCGAAATATTATATTAAATTATAATATTGTACATATTTCCAACTTTCCTTCACACTTTGTTCAGGCTTAGGACTGACAGAAAAATTCTGACGTGTTTAAATGTTGGAAGTTGATCTTTCCTTGACGTTTCTTTGTTTTTGGATTTTTCAATCCCTTACACCGTTTTTTATTTTTGTGTTTTTTAGTATTTAATTTTGTTTTTGGATTTTTCATTCCCTTACACCGTTTTTTATTCATGTACCCATTTATTAAAAAACTTAAATTATGTGCAATGCCTCGTAAATAATCATATGCGTTGTCATTGACGTTGTAGTTGTTCACTACCCGCGCTATTCTAATTGCACAGTCTTTTTACGCGTCGGTGGATCTTCTTCACCACTGATATACTGCTCTATCTGAACTTCATTTAAACTTTGTTCCCTCTGGATGACTTCGATGAATCTCCATATATTCGGGTGATCCGCTCCAATTTGTGTTTCAAATCCCATATGCCACCCTTCAATGAAATTGTTAGTTTTCGGTAGCCCCTGCTGTACTCCCTCGAAGCAATTCCATATCCCATGAGAAAATTGCGGTGGCCGGCGACCTTGACGGCGGTTAGGACGTCCAATTCATACATCCTCAAAATAGTCCACAATACGTTGTGCTTCTGGAGGTAGTACATTTTCGTCACATAGCCTTTCAAATGCGTCTACTACATTTTCGACGGGAACAAATGCTATCGCAGGTAATAAACGAAGCTTTAGAGCAAAATCAGCATCGGTTTCGTATCTTTGCTTAAGACCTTGCGACTGAATTTTTTGAAATATACACTGGGTGAAATGGAAAAAACATCCACGATGATGACTCTGCGTGAATTCTTCTGTAATTGCACTCACCATTGCTGACTCAAAATCGGTTAGTATTGTAACTGGTAAAAGTCCTGGTTGAAGTTCTTTAAGTTTCTGAAGGAATCGCTGGTACGTCTCTTTTGTTTTAGTTGGTAGCAATGCGAATACTAAGGGAATTGCGACAGTTTTAAAGATTCCGTCTGCGTACCAATTAGCTGGTCTGGCTAAAAGTTGAAGGTTCCTTCTAGTACAAACAATTAAAATTCGGTTTTCATCGTGTCCAGAATCGTATAATAAAAATTCGTCCCCATTGCGTGTTAACGTATACCTATTAGGTAAAACGATGTCCCGCCGATGAATAGGTAAAGGTGGTATACCTTCGTGCCTTGTCCGTATATTTCTAATTGTTCTTTTAATTGTACTTACTTTTGACAGCTTCGTTACTGCAGCCTGCGTAATCCCAATCGCTGCGTTTGATATGATGTAATGCGGCGCATCTTGAGTATCTGTGGCATTAGCGCGATACTGTTCATAACCTGAGCAGCTTCTACTTCTGCTGCATCAGCAACATGATTGTGTAAGTCGTTTCTCTTTACGACGTTATCATCCACTGTTACCAAACGCGCCCGACATTTCAGTTTCTGGTATTGTTCACAGCACCAATATATTCGCATTTCAACTTGTTTGTCTTCAAAATATACATGGCCAACAAGCACACATTTGCGTTTTCCTTTTTCACTAATAATCCACTGTACAGCCATTTCAACGTTCACTGTAGCACAAGTAGTTTTGAAATAAAACTTGCCAAAAGTAACACTGCATTTACCTATATCTTTAATAGTCATTAAGATAAGTAGCGGTAATTAATAATTAGTGAACAATCATAATTTAATTATTACCGATTAATTTTACTTGAAGTATGTGGACAAGTGAAAGAAGATAATGAAAATCAATTAAGCAAATTGAGATGAACAATATTTGTGTTTAATGAGAGATGAAGGCATCCAACCCCGCACATAGTCGCCGAAATTTGAAAAAGCCACCATATTCTCAACTGAAAAATAATGTCAAATGTAAATAATATTTGTAATGCAACAAAATAATGACGGGCAAAATGGTTTTCGTTGAATTGTATTTCGATGAATTGTTAATTCGTTTAATTATGTTTCGGTGAATTGTTTTCGGTGAACTTACCTAGACCCGTGTTTTGTTTGTTACATTAATTATGATGTAAAAATGTGCATTTTTTTTAAATTAAAAAATAAAGAACTAACCAGACAAAATATTTAATTTCATAGTAATCGAGTAATCACTCCAGTACTAAGTTCATATTAAGTTAGCGAAACACCTTATATATTTTTTAATATTGAAAATAACGACTGCTTTATTTGGTAATTTAAGAGCAATTTATGCAAGGTGTTATGATGTTGGAGTTTTGTCACCTGACGCGAGAGACTTGCACTTTACTAAAAATGAAACTATGTAATACTTGGTGGTACAAACGTTCATAGTAGTACAAAAACTGATCTTTCATACAATTGCTTTAATATTTATACATAAGAGAATGCAATGAATATAATAATTACAATTACAAGAATGTAAGGTAAAAAACAATTATGAAGTACTTAATAACTTCAGTTTTAACAAACGAAAATATTAATAGTTGATTTATGTTTACATAACAAAGGATTGATAACGTTATATAGTTTTTCTGAATCATGCAACTTCTGAGGATGTGTTTCGCTAAGTTCATATGAAGTTGGCGAAACACCCTATATCTTCTTTATCTATGCAGCAATACATTTTTTTCTTTGGTAACTTGGCAACTATGGAGTAACTAACAGTGCTACTAATTAACGATTTGTCAGATCGCGAAGTTTGCGTAAATTGTAAGACAAATGTTAAGTGAAAATCCATTTAATCCGCTTCCGTCCGCCTGGTAACTCGAGCGCAGAACCCATACAAGTTAAGATGATAACATTCTGTAGATTTCTTATTGCTCTAATTCTTATTTTTTTTCCCTGGATAACTATTCAGCAATTAATGCCAGTATCAAAAATGACATGCTATTTTTCTAAATAACGCAAAATTATAAAACATGTGTTTCGCTAACTTCATATGAACTTAGCGAAACACCCTGTGTATTTTTCAATATTGAAATTACCGGCTGTTTTATTTGGTAACTTAAGAGCAATTTATGCAAGGATTGATAATGCTACATCCTTTTTCTGAATCATACAACTTTTAAGGGTGTGTTTCGCTAAGTTCATATGAAGTTAGCGAAACACCCTATATCTTTTTTATTTATGCAACAATACATTTTTAATAAATAAATTTACTATGGAGCAACTAACATTGGCACTAATTAAAATTTGTCTAGTTAAAGTTGTTTCGCTAACTTCATGTAGGTCGTCCAAGCACTAGTCGCTCACTTTGTTGCTTAACTCTCAGTAGTTTCAATTCCGATTTCATTCGAAAAATACCCCGGGGTATATTCATCGTCCACTGGTTACAATTATAATTGAAGAATTTTTAAGGGAAGCGAGAGAACCATATCCCAATAAATTAAATTCATATCTATTGCAGTAACTGCAGTAACACCATTCAATGGTAACACATTACTTGGAGATATCTATTTAGAATGGCAATCCATCTTCAAATAAAAAACAATAAACGTACGTGTAATAAGATATTCTAATAAATATAAATATGTTGTGAGATTACACATTACTAATACCAAAAAAATACACCGTATGGTTATAAAAGTGTTAAAATATCTCTTTACTATGCCGATTAATAACTATTAAATTGCTTAATAAAGAATTCGTGATATATACATATATTATACACACACATATGTATACTGTATGCATGATCGGGATCTTGCAAACCCCAGCCCTAGTAGGATAACATAACATTCGACTACCTTTGTTTGATAACATTAAAACTTGGATATAACAGTAAGTACATATATTATCTCCTTCTTTCTGAGCTCCTAATCCACAGAATTCAATAACTTCAACTCCAAATAGTCGAGACGCTTTTATAAAATAAATTCTTTAAATAGCCTCGCTCGCTCACCTTAGTTTATTATTTAGTTAGTTAGTGCCTTTTAAGATTTTGCCTTTTCCAAATTTACTTTTGTAATTTGCTTCCCTTTTGATTCTTTAATAGAAACGCGACGTCATCATCTGCGATATCATTATAGCCATTATTTAATTCACGGAACATTTTTAGGTTCGCAAAGCTTGATCGGGAATTATGTCATGCATGTTACTTACAAAATGTGTCAAAAACATAAAAACTTTGATGTGGTCAAATTCCCGACCGTATTTTTGGCAAATTCGCGTATTTCAGGGGGCGTACATACAAGATTATCTCCAATTTTCGTGGTTTGTGACAGAATTTGGATAAAACAAAAGGCGACTAGATCAAATTTTCACTTTTAAAATTAAGACATCACCAACCGCCACACACATCCCTAAATCAACTAAAGTAAAATTTGGGGGGTTCAAGTTCACTCCCCCCCCCCCAATTAACCATTTCACTATGTATTTTGATGTCAACTTATCCCTGTAGTTATGCGCTACTTGATAAAATTTTGCGCCACACCCCGATGGCAATAATGAAACATAGAAGGTAGGTGTGGCCAAATTCATGTTTTTAAAGAATTGCTCTTTCTTAAAAATTCTTAATGCTATACGTGCGCTTTAGTTATGCGCTGTTACAGTTTTTGGGAAAAACATCTGGGGCGTTCAAGTTCAATCAGTCCAGTAAGTATTTCACTATGTATGTTGGTGCTAACATATCCCTGTAGTTATGCGCTAAAATGCTCCCTTAATTAAAATTTTGCGCTACTCCCGTATGGCCATAACTAATTGATGTTTTTTAAAAAGTTCACTTTGATAACAACTGTTAATGCTAAATGTTTGCTATGCAGTCGAACCTAGAAAAAAATATTTTCCGACTAAAGACACAAAGTATTTAGGCTGTATTTGCACTTCTAAACAATTTTTTCTGATAAACATTTTGTCTAAAGTAATAAACCATAGTACCTCTCTCTTAATGCAATTTCATGTTTTCTTAATTTATAAACACCCTGTGTACCAGACCTAAAATTTTGTTACCAAATTTTAATATGCCAAACTCATTTTTTCAACAAGCAGGACTTTTTATAAAGAACGACTTTTTGTCGTAAAATCAAAAATAAAAATGTTTTCCCTATGGCACACTCCATCGGTATACACACTGTGTGTTTTGTATATGTATATTATGTTCATTGTCCTCAATTTAAATTCTACTATATTGTATTACTAGAGCATGAGGACTTATCAGTTATCAGATTCATTTAACAAGGAAATTTTTCTATGTGTGGAGTCGAGTAAGTATTCTGTTGCGTTGTGCTTATTAGTACCAAATATGATGCAGAACAGGTGAAAAGTGTGTTATTCCTTTCGAGAGAAAAGATAATAATACATTCAGACCGTAATATTGAACTTCAACTCTTCTAGAGAAATAAGTGTAGATTTCACAGATGTTACCACTTAAAAACCAGCTTTTCAAAAGTGATTTTCCCACGTCTTCAAATGTCAGAAATATTAATAATTTCATATGAAACCTTTGTGTACCGGGTGGCCAACTAAGAACGGCCGTCGACCATATCTCAGGAATGGATTATAGCACAGGTTCGGAAAAAAATTTTTATAACAAAAATGGCCTCGAGAAACGCCTGGAAATTATTTTCAGAATTGTAGGTCCACAGTTAAAATTTTAAAAAGCAAAATTTTTCAAAATTTACTCAATTAAGGGGAATATTAAATATTGTAATCAGATTCCTCGACAAATTTTGCATATTTTGTATTTGACAAGTTTTAGTCTATCTCTTCAAATAAGGGGTGGGGGAGAGTGGGAACCTTGTAACGCCTTTAATTCAGGTTCTGCTTGACCGATTTTAATAAACTCCATGTTGTTTGAAAGAGCTTTTGTTAAGCAATAGAAAATTTGTAAATTAGAAGCAATCTGATTAATAACTTAAATGGTAGAGGGCGCTGTTTAATATTTTTTTAACATTGTGTTTTCTCTTTACAATTTTAAATGGAAGCATAAAAATTTAAGTAGGTCTTTAAAAAGTAGACTAAATTAGTAATAAAACAGTGAAATCTGCAAGTCGATATCTTTTTCCTACCCTGAGATATCGTAAGAAACAGGTAAATGGCGGGAATTGTTCTTCCAACATCTAGTAGGCTAGTTCGCGTTAACGGAAGTTATTAAATTTAGCCTGGATAAAAAGATCTTACATTGGTCTGCAGTAATTTAAACTGTTATCATACTAATGTTATGGTCGCCGCTAGATTACCTAAATGTAATGCTGTCGCTACTAACAATGAGAACAAATTATAAAATAATAATGTGATAAATCTAACAATTAAAACTTTAAATAAATAACTACGTAATTAGTGTCGCCCTAGATGTTCGAAATGTCGTCCATCATTTTCAATGCATGAAATCAATCGCTGACGGGTGGAGAGAATAGCAGTTTCAATTTCTGCCCTTGAAATACTTCGTATTGTCTGTCGTATTCTTTCAATCATGTCAGCTCTTGTTGTGGGTCTATCGGCATAACCGAGATCTTTTATTCGCCTCCACAAATAAAAATCTAAACAAGTTAGGTCTGGAGACCTTGGTGGCCAAATAAATAAACTTCCACGTCCTATCCACCTTTCAGGGTATGATTGATCTAAGAAATTCCGAACATCTCTAGAATAATGTGTCGGGCACCCATCATGTTGCAAGAACATGTCACGACGAATGGTCAAGGGTATGTCTTCTAAAAGAAGTGGCAATTCGTTGCTTAAAAAATCTAAATATCTTTCTCCATTAAGTCTCATTAAAAAAAAGGCCCTATTATTTCTCCACCTAGAATCCCGCACCACACATTTACAGACCAACGACCCTGATGTTGGACCTTCTGCATCCAGTGGGGATTCGTTTCAGACCAGTAGTGCATATTATGTCAATTTACACTACCATCACTATGAAAAGTAGCCTCATCTGTCCACATAATTCGTGAAAGTATTTCAGGATCGTCGTGTATCATATTTGAGAGCCAGTTGCAAAAATCCAACGTGGTATCGAAATCTTGATCATTCAAACTATGGTGTAGGACCATGTGATATGGGTGCAATCTAAAATAGTATATATTATAAAGTAATCAGATCAACAAGACACATTGAAGTCCTTCGTTGTTAGTAAACGAAAAAGGACTTTAAATGCATTAACTCTCGTAATGTTATTACGAATTTTTTTCGCCCCGCCGCTCATTATTTTTTATTATAGGTACCTTTTTACTTTACTTTGTCTCACTTAATTATCATGTTGAGAGTTAAAATCTATTCACATAGCATAAGATAATTTCATTAAATAATTTGTTGTTTTATTGAAACTGGACATAAACATATAACGACAATTTTATCATTATAATACCGAATAAAACATGCATTAATAAATAAGTAGTCACCTGTGTTCTCTTAAAATATTTTGGACGGTGGTTCGACATATACCGAAGTCTCTAGCTGTAGCTCTGGTGCTTGAATAAGGGTTAACATTTACATAAGCTAAAACATCAATAACATTTTCCTCTGTTCTACCTCTGCGTTATCTTCGGTACACAGGAGGATTCACATTTCCAGTAGTACGCACACGGTGTGCGAGTCGGAGAAAAACTCTTCTGCTGTGATGCCGTCTGTTTGGGTACTGCAGTGCATACACTCTAGCAGCAACGGTTGCATTTCTCATACATTCAAAATAAACTGCCAACATATCAAATGCTTCTTCATTTGTAAGAATCATTTTGGTACGAAAAGATAAAGAAAGTCTATTAAATGCAACACGATGAATAATTTTTGACATATGCGTGAAAATCATAGCTTGCTTGTTTTCAACAGGAAATTTATTTTATATCTTACATGGCCCTCTTTACTAATTTTGTTGTCATCAGTAAATCGTAATTCATATTTTAAACTGTATTTGTTGTTGCTGGGCAAATATCGGTTTTTATTGATAATTTATGCTTTTGATTTATTAACACATCGCTTGAAAACAAATATAACATTCTTATATAATTAAAAAATGTTAGATTTATCACATTAGTATTTTATAAATTGTTCTCATTGTTAGTAGAGACAGCGTTACGTTTAGGTAATCTAGCGGCAACCATAACATTAGTATGATAACAGTTTAAATTACTGCAGACCAATATAAGATCTTTTCATCCAGGTTAAATTTAATAATTTCTGTTAACGCGAACTAGCCTACTACACGTTGGAAAAACAATTCCCGCCATTTACCTGTTTCTTACGATATCTTAGGATAGGAAAAAGATATCGACTTGCAGTTTTTACTGTTTTATTACTAATTTAGTCTACTTTTTAAAGACCTACTTAAATTTTTACGCTTCCATTTAAAATTGTAAAGAGAAAACACAATATTAAAAAAATATTAAACAGCGCCCTCTACCATTTATGTTATTAGTCAGATTGCTTCAAATTTACAAATTTTCTGTTGATTAACAAAAGCTCTTTCAAACAACATCAAGTTTATTAAAATCGGTTAAGCAGAACCTCAATTAAAGGCTTTTTTTCGTAACAAAGTTCCCACTCTCCCCCACCCCTTATTTGAAGAGATAGACTAAAACTTGTCAAATAAAAAATATGCAGAATTTGTCGAGGAATCTGATTATAATATTTAATATGCCCCTTAATTGAGTAAATTTTGAAAAATTTTGCTTTTTAAAATTTTAAGTGTCAAATACGCCCTCTAGCGGTGAACCTACAATTCTGAAAATAATTTCCAGGCACTTCTCGAGGCCACTCTTGTTATAAAAAATTTTTTTCCGAACCTGTGCTATAATCTATTCCTGAGATATGGCCGACGGCCGTTCTTAGTTGGCCACCCGGTACATCAACGCTGTTATGTCTCGAGTGATAATGAAAAAGCCATAGCTGTAAATCAGATTTCAAGTTGTATATGAAATAAATTGTTTAATATACACGACGATAAATAAAAATTCACCATCTTCACACTATGGTTAAAATATCCCTTTTTCGTCTTGTATAATAACACAACAAATATTTTATACTTATATTAAAAATTACTCATAGTTTTAGATTGTATACCTTAATGTGGACGCATTACTATTATACTTATTCAAGATAAAATTAAAAAATTTCCATACCTACAAAAAAAAAGCAGAAACCTACCTACTCCATCCATATTTTGAAAATCATTTCTCATTTTCCAGGAGACATCCATACTGGATATGCATCTTGCAACCATTTACTTCCACAAGGATTGTTCAAAATGCGAATTGTGCGAGATTATATACACAAAACGGACTGCTCTACTGTGCGGACTGATATATTAATTTGTATCTCACGTTCGATGCTAGAGGACCATGACAAAGCTAATTGCCTGGAATGCCGTTCATTGGAGAATTGAAAAGGTCTTGGAGAATCTACTAAACGGAAACGAAGCTCATATTTGGAGAGCAATACCGAATATTTATGCATGGATTGTAGTGACACCAGGAAAATTATACCTATCGGAGTATTAAAAAATGGACACAGGCCAGAGCTTAAAGCGATAAGGATTGAAAAAAAGTATGTATCATTCTATAACACGTGTGGGTTCGATACGATTGTGCAAACCTGTGCAGTGCGTGTTGTGAAAGTTTAAATTTTGGAAGTGCTTTCTCATCTCTTGGAGTAATTACCCTTGTTGCGGCTTAGTTTATGTGACAGAGTTTTGGTAATCTGCAGTTGAAAATCTTGGTCGGCTTTATGTTATATAGTTAGTGCTCGAAGCTGTTTAAAAGATAAACAATTTACTTAAGTAAAATTTGTATATAAAAGATTTTCGTTGGTGTATATAAATAAGAGATTTAAGTGTACTTAAATGAATTTTGGATATATGATTGTCTTTAACTGCCATAATTAAAACTGTTCGTTGCAGGAAGCTGTACGGAAGAAGAGATTTTGAGCTGGATGATCCCTGTCGATTAAGAATTCAATTGAACGTGAGCAGGTCCATTCTACATCTTGTCCCTGTGATTTGGGAAAGAAAAGGTAAACTGAAAATATATATCAACTTAATTAATCATCTGTGTATTTTGTTGTTTAAATAACTTACCCTGTCTTTCGTGATTTTCGCGTTATTATTTGTTCCTTTTATTGTGAATTTATAGTTATGTTTTAAAATTTATCGAATTTGTATTTTTACGTATTCAATGTTATGATGTTAGAGATAATCACAATTTAAGGCATAAGATTATTTTAGTTTTAGGTTTTGAACCTGCAAGCTTCAACTAATTAATGTTAATATTGAAAATCGGAAGTGGATTGGTGATTTCAAATTGTTTATGCATATTTATTTATTATTAAATTCTATCATTACATGTGATTTGTGCCCCATTTCACAGTAAAGTCATTATTTGCGTTTCACTCAAATTAGTAGTCAGCAATAACTTTGCTTTGTTTTTGTTTCTTTACCTGTAATTTTCGGAATTGCACAGCCTTGCAGTGAGGACGTTTTTATTTATTAATTATTGTTTATGATTTTGACGAAAGCTTTTAACATTGCTGATTTGATTATATTTCACGCTATACTTTTTTATTATTAAGGTTTATTTTTTAATATAGAAATTCTTTGATAACTTTAACGTGAAGTAAAGTTTGAGGAATTAAGATTGATAACGTTCACAAGTGGTCTCCACGCTCGCTTACGATTTTTTTTTTTTTGATTGAGTGCGAATGTTTTGAAGCTTTTATAGCCAGCACAAGTCCAGGAGCACAACTGCTGATTGATCATTGATTGAACATTGCTGCGGAGTACCAGCGGTTATATTTTCGATTTATGACTTTCCCTGTTTGGATTTATGAAATTCTATTCCTTCACGCAAATCAACATCTACGCCCACCCTTCTACTGAGCTAGCGGCACCCTTCACTTATCCGTCACATAAATCGTACTGTCATTTTCACCTATAACACTACTACAAGCCTATATAATTTGTTTTCTATTTCCGTTTATAATAATTATGTATCTACATCATTAAACTCAATCGCGATTAAATTTTCATGTTTGATTTTGTAAAACCGAAAATTGTTTTGATGGTATGTAAACTAACGAAGTTCTTTGTTGATGTAATCATAAATGTAAAATAACCATACTATAACCTATACTTATCTGAAATGTGCATATAATTCAAAGTAACATGTGTTTGATATGAATTTACACTATAAATGCTTAATGAACTAATGGTAACAAAGTTTAATAATGGTTTTAAATTTTCCTGTCGGTGCAAATATCAGAAAACTTACGCGAGTGAAAACAATGATGGATATTCCAGCAACGGTTTTATTACGTTATGAGGATTGAAGTTAGAAAATTGTATAAATTTTTACCTAGATCCTTCAGCTAGCTAATATATCATCGAACATCGACCGTTGCTGGGCATGCAATAAGTGGCATACGAAGGCGATGATAAAAAGCTATCATGATATGTATATTCTTCACTGTGGCAATTTGGTTTGATTAAGTATAAGATTTGGGCCAAGACATGACATCTAAGTAAAATAACTAAAAATCCCTACCATTGCTGGACATGCACTAAGTGGAGCACGAAGAGAATGATAAAGAACTATCATAATATGTATTCCTTTCTCTGTAACATTTTGGTTTGATGAAGTTATAAGGGTTGAAAGTTAAAAAAATGTCAAAATCTGCAAAGAAAAGTAAAGGATGAGGTTGGTTGATTCAAATAAAAAGGGCAGAGCCTCTTAAGAGGTGCTCCGAGTACTCCCAAACTAAGTGAAATTATTCATTTTCTAGAACTATTAATCCAGGACAAATTTCAATTTAATTGGTCGTATTTTAACAAACATTAAACGTTCTTCTTCTGAGTGAGCTATACATACTGTAAACATTTTAGCTCGACAGGTCAAGCCTGAGTGTAGTTATCATGTATACGACCGGACGGACGAACATCCAAAAATGTTTGTTGTTCTTAGAAGCAGATGGTCTTAAAGATGAAGAACCGTAAGAAAATTGTGGGGCGAAACATGTTTTTAACCTATCGCAATACCATTTCCATATACACTATAAGAAAATGGTACATGGTAGTCGTTCGTTAGTCTAGCCGGATACATGATAACTGAAATATCTGGTGTGGAACAACACACGACCTTCTTACCTACAAAGTGGAACTTAAAAAAAATTAAATGATGTTAGTAATAATATTTTTTTTAGGATAACTAACCTCTTTTTTAACACGTTTATCACGAAAATAAAACAACAATAATCTATATTAGATGGACGTTTAAACTTTCATGTCAGATAGAGATTAATACACATCTACATTATTTAATTAATATTTACACTTATTTGGCTTTGTATTAAGAAAAGTTATGCCAAATTAAATTATCTTTAAAAATATGTTTACTCATTCTCCTATAAAGTTGATCCTTATTTAGGTATTGAACAAATTTAAACAAGCACTTAAATTCCACCTTTAAAATTTTTTCCGCCAAATTACGCGTCACATCAATAAATTGCATATAACGTAATTAATCGATATGTTTAAGATCTATGTGCACGTATTCCTATAGCTTTTAAATATGCAGCAGTTTCAGAAAATGATAAAAACTAAAAAACGCGCCTAATAAACCCATCTTCTCAACCTATGAACCTTTTCCAAAAAAATCAGTCATTAACACATGCACACACGCACATTCACACACACGCGCATGCACACACATACACGGCACACACGTACATGCACACGCATGCACACAAGCGCGCTCACGCAATCGTACACACGCTTACACCACACAAACGCGCGCGCGCTCGCGGCACTCACACACACACACACACACACACACACACATGCATGAACACTCACGCGCAGACGCAAACGCACAAGCACATGCAAACTCACGTGCGCATAATGGGCACACGCAAATGCACGAGCACACGCAAAAGTACACGCATAGACATCGCCACGCCCACGCACACGCCACGTATACGTATACGCACGCGCACACACATGATACACGTATACGCAAGCTCACGCACACGCGCGCTACACGCACGCCACGCACACACCCGCATGCGCACCCACGCACATTCGTACACCCGTACTCACGCACGCACACGGCACACATACGCGCCCGCACTTACACACGCACGCATTCGCGCACACGCACACTTACACATGCACGCATTTACACGGATACGCCTACGTACACGTACGTAGAGATTTATATGAATTATAAATATAAAAATACACCATTTAGAAACCCAAAAGCTAAATATAGAACGTGATGGTTTTAATCATTTAAAACAAACAATAAACAGAATAATCTTTTCAAACGTTCAAAAGGGCGACCTGCGTTATTAATACAGAGTTTTGTGCAGTGTAAGCTAAATTTAGTAGCCGCACAAACTGTCCGTGGCGTCATACCTGGCCATCTCGGTACCCATTTCTAGAGACATATACTAAACAGTATAATTCGTTGCTTCTTGATATTGTCAGCATATGATTACAAAATACGGCATTACACTATAATTAATTGTAAGAACCTTATATACAGGGTGTCCCAACGATAGAGTAAAGTAAGTTTATGCTTAACTAGAATTATTTGTGTAAATATTGTATGGACCATGGGGTAGAGGTAAGAAGTGTGCATTTTTTAAAATATTGGAAGTTATACAGGGTGTGCCAGAAAAGCAGGACGTGAAAAGTATGATTTTTTAAATAGAACACCCGTATTTGATTTTAGTTTTAATTCTACGTGTCCATACAAACATATTTTGTCATACAAAAGATTGGCTGAAAGTTTTAGTTCTTGAGATATTCGCGTTTAAAGATTATTATGGTCATTTTCGTGGGGTTGATGAATGGGCAATTGTTCCGTTATTTCACAATAAAAAATTGATATTTCGTGTGAAAATGAGTGATATTATACTAACGTTTAGACCGAGTAGTATTTCTAATTTTCTCAACAGGGTGTTTGTTATAACCATTCAAATTTGAAAATTCTCAAATTAAAAAATCAGTTTTTTTAATTGTACACCCTATATATTTTTATTTCATTTTATTCGGGATTAAAAATCTATCATTTTGTCAAATATATCCTATATCTATCTTTGATAGTTTTCGAGGAATTTCGATTTTTCTCACTAGCTACGTTACATACGATACTATAACATTATTGTGGATCGTGGTAGCCATGGAAAACAATTGCGACGAAATAAAACAAACCACCTAAGCGAGAATATTAACAGTTTTATTAATGGAAAGTAATTCAATAATTATTCAACATTGCGTCTTAGTAAATGCTCAAATAGACGGCCTTCTTGCTGAATACAATATTGAGCCTTTTTTATGTTCTGTCTCACTTCGGATAACATAAGAGTCACTATGCGACAAGATTTGCAATTCTATTTTTCATGTCCTCCTTGTTGTAGGTTTAATAATATACACCCATCTTTTAGTATCCCCATGGAAAAATCTAGTGGAGTTAAATCGCATGACCTGGTGCCATAATATATGCCATTACGTCTCAATCCATTTCTCCGGGTATTGCTGGTTAAGAATTTTACGTCCCGATAAAACGTGTGAGGTGCACCATCCTGTTGCAACCACTATTTAGTCGTCCTTCTAAATTGATATCCTCAAGTAACACAGGCAATTTTCACGTAGAATGCAAATAGTTGCCCGTTAATGGATCATCAAAAATATAGGCGACCGATAATTTGTCATTGTTCCACAAACATTTAGTGACCAATAATTTTGGTTTTGAATTTCGTAGCCAAATGGATTATCAATGGCGTAATAGTGCATATTATGCCGATTTACAGCATTACTTTTAAACGTCGCCTCATCGGAAAACATTATGGAGCACAAAAAGTTGTTATTTAATTGCAGCCGTTGATTAATGATATTGCAGAATTCAATTCGTCTTGCAAAATCCTCTTCTCGCAATTCTTGATGAAGCTCAATGTGATAGAGATGGTACTTATACTTCAGCGTTGTTCGATTCACGTTTGATTTGGAGGTATCACATATCGTCGCTAATGTTCTAGAACTCACTTGGGGATTTTCTTGAATATTTAATAATATTTCAAGTTCTTTTTCTTCATTAGCTGCCCTTTTATTAACAACTTTACGTTTGAAGTATTTAACACTACCGCTAGAATCAAATCTATCCATCAAATTTTCCAAACCAACAGTAGTAGGTATTTGACGTTCAGGATATTTCATTTTGTAGATTCGTTGTGCCAATAAAGGGTTTTTCAGCCTCGCCCAACACGTATATCATATCAATTAATTCATTTGTCGAATAATCCATAATTGATACAATAATTGATAACAAGTTAAATGCGAAAACGACAAATTTAATATGTGTTTATTTTGACAAGTAGGAAACCTTTGTATCTTAGTAACGCAATTATTATTTTCCATGGCTACCAAGATCCATGCAATGCAATGTTATCGAAAATAAAGTAGCTAGTGGAAAAATCGAAATTACTCGAAAACTATCAAAGATAGATATAGGATATATTTGACAAAAATGATAGATTTTTAATCCCGAATAAAATGAAATAAAAATATATAGGTGTGCAATTAAAAAACTGATTTTTTTAATTTGAGAATTTTCAAATTTGAATGGTTATAACAAACACCCTGTTGAAAAATTAGAAATACTACTCGGTCTAAACGTTAGTATAATATCACTCATTTTTCACACGAAATATCAATTTTTTATTGTGAAATAACGGAACAATTGCCCATTCATCAACCCCACGAAAATGACCATAATAATCTTTAAACGCGAATATCTCAAGAACTAAAAACTTTCAGCCAATCTTTTGTATGACAAAATATGTTTGTATGGACACGTAGAATTAAAAACTAAAATTAAATACGGGGTGTTCTATTTAAAAAAATCATACTTTTTCACGTCCTGCTTTTCTGGCACACCCTGTATAACTTCCAATATTTTAAAAAATGCACACTTCTTACCTCTACCCCATGGTCCATACTATATTTACACAAATAATTCTAGTTAAGCATAAACTTACTTTACTCTATCGTTGGGACACCCTGTACTTTCTTATCTATCCTAATCTGTACCCACAAGTATAGAGAATTATATACAAATTTATTTTATTGTAATTAAAAAAATTAAACGTTTCAATTTAAGCTGTAGCTTCCTCCTCAATAAAAGTAGAATCGTGTTATAACATATTTGAAAAATTAAAGTGTATAAAATATGAAAACGCAAGGAATAAGCCTTAGAAGGCAGGCTTCCTCTTTGCGTTTTCATATTTTATAAATATCGTTGATTTTAATATCTCAAACATTTGTTTACACGTTTTTTACTTTTACTGAATAGGTGAGCTGCAATTGCTATTGAAACGTTTAAAGCTTGTAAAATTTACTTTTAAATATACGAATTTTGCAAAAAAAAGAGATAATAGTTTTAACTATGAACGTGCGCCGTGAATGAATGAATTTCATAAAGATGTGGGATACATGATAAATGCATTGATAAGGGTGTCCTAAATGTATAAACATTATATTCATAGCCAAAATCTGAACAGGATTTGAGAGACGTGGTAATGGATCGCTCTGCAGTTTCAGCAAAAGCTAAAATAGCCTTACCGTTTGCTAGTAAGGCTAGGAACGCAGTATTAGGGGTCAAGTCTCCCGACAATTCAACGCGGACAATTTATCGTAAAGAGTACGAAATGTTAACAATAATCTTTAAATTCAATTTTGCAAATCCGTTAATGAAAAGTCTACCGAGGCATACACAGAATACAGGACCTCAATACCAATATTCAGAAAATCCGGATTTTGCTTTGAGCTTGCGACTTTTTCGAGCCCTACCGTTTGTCCCGAGGATGATGTTGTTGATGTGTTTGTGCTGTTACTAGAAAGAGAATTCTATATTGCCAATGAGTAGTTACTAACACCGCGTATTAATTATTTTGAGGATACCTTTTTTTTTAGTGTTCTCTAGTGTTTTTTAGTGTTTTTAGAGTTTTTAGTGTTTTTTTAAGTGTTTTTAGCGTTTTTTAGTGTATTTAGTGTTTTTAAGAGTTTTTAGCGTTTTTTAGTGTTTTTAGGTGTTGTGTTTTATTGTTTTTAGTGCTTTTTAGTGTTTTTAGTGTTTTTTAGTGTTATTTTAGCGTTTTTAGTGTCTTTTAGTGTTTTTTAGTGTTTTTAGTGTTTTTAATGTTTTTAGTGTTTTTACTGTTTTTTAGTGTTTTTTAGTGGTTAATTTACGTTTTTATGTTTTAGTGTTTTTAGTGTTTTTAATGTTTTTTAGTGGTTTTTAGTTTTTTAGTGTTTTTAGTGTTTTTTAGTGGTTTTTAGCGTTTTTTTAGTGTTTTTTAGAGTTTTTAGTGTTTATAGTGCTTTTAAGAGTTTTTAGCTTTTTTTAGTGTTTTTTAGTGTCTTTAGTGTTTTTTAGTGTTTTTTAATGTTTTTAGTGTTTTTACTGTTTTTTAGTGGGTTTTTAGTTTTTTAATGTTTTTTTTTGTTTTTTAGTGTTTTTAGTGGGTTTAGTGTTTTTTAGTGTTTTTTACTGTTTTTAGTGTTTTTAGTGTTTTAGTGTTTTTTAGTGTTTTTAGTGTTTTTTAGTTTTTTAGTGTTTTTAGTGTTTTTAGTGTTTGTATTTTAGTTTTTAGTGTTTTTTAGGGTTTTTTAGTGTTTTTTAGTGTTTTTAGTATTTTTAGTGTTTTTTAGTGTTTTTAAGTGTTTTAGTGTTTTTTTAGTATTTTTTAGTGTTTTTACTGTTTTTTAGTGTTTTTTAGTGATTTCTAGTGTTTTTTGTGTTTTTTAGTGTTTTATAGTGTTTGTTAGTGTTTTTTAGTGTTTTTAGTGTTTTTAAAGTTTTTTTTAGTGTTTTTAATGTTTTTTAGTGTTAAAACGCAAAGTAAGCTTTTGTTCTGTTGCAACTAACGTGGTTAAAAGAGCCTTACCGTTTGCTAGTAAGGCTAGGAACGCAGTATTAGGGATCAAGTCTCCCGACAATTCATCGCGGACAATTTATCGTACCTAATACAATTTCATCGCAGCGACAATTTGTCGTAAAGAGTACGAAATGTTAAGGATAATCTTTAAATTCAATTTTGCAAATCCGTTAATGGTCATTTATTTACGCAACTAAGTTAATTATGATTAATATTACTAACTATAAATAATTGAGTATAATGACATACATTACGTTCAATAATTTTTTAATTTTAATTATTATATGTTATTGTAACCAATTTAGAGGTTGCGTAGGTAATTAGAACAGCCTAATTATTTATAAATATAAGGGAGCATGGCTGAAAAATGTATTCTATAGCGAACCCTTAATCCGAGAAGATGGTATTGCAATTGGTTCTTAATGAAAAAGGTCGCAGAATGTTGATCTACAATGGTTATATTCACACTAGTGAAACGTTGCGAATTAGTTATTTAGTTTTTATCAAGTGGCGTCGTTACGAGTTCATACAATTAATGATGTAGTGAAATTATAACAATGTGCCTGACGCTGCTGAAATTGAATCAAGGATTGCGACGTCTGAAATTAAATGCTTAGCCATAAGAACTGCACCAAAAACTCAACAAATTCTAGCAACCACCTGTAATGTTCAGTACAACAATGTGATTCCAACCGTATATGTGCTCCTTCCTAGGAAGAACCAGGGGTTTAGTGTTTTTTAATTTTTTTAGTGTTTTTAGTGTTTTTTAGAGTTTTTAGTGTTTTTATTGTTTTTTAGTGTTTTTCAGTTTTTTTAGTGTTTTTAGTGGTTTTTAGTGTTTTTAGTGGGTTTAGTGTTTTTTAGTGTTTTTAGTTTTTTTTAGTGTTTTTTAGCGTTTTTTAGTGTTTTTAGTATTTTTAGTGTTTTTTAGTGTTTTTAAGTGTTTTAGTGTTTTTAGTGTTTTATAGTATTTTTTAGTGATTTTAGTGTTTTTAAAGTTTTTTTAGTGTTTTTAATGTTTTTTACTGTTAAAACGCAAAGTAAGCTTTTGTTCTGTTGTAGAAATGCAACTAACGTGGCTAAAAGAGCCTTACCGTTTGCTAGTAAGGCTAGGAACGCAGTATTAGGGATCAAGTCTCCCGACAATTCAACGCGGACAATTTATCGTACCTAATACAATTTGTCGTAAAGAGTACGAAATGTTAAGAATAATCTTTAAATTCAATTTTGCAAATCCGTTAATGGTCATTTATTTACGCAACGAAGTTTATTATGATTAATATTACTAACTATGACATACATTACGTTCAAAATTTTTTAATTTTAATTATTATATGTTATTGCTTGCGACTTTTTCGAGCCCTACCGTTTGTCTCGAAGATGATGTTGTTGATGTATTTGTGCTGTTACTAGAAAAAGAATTCTATGTTGCCAATGAGTAGTTACTAACACCGCGTATTAATTATTTTGAGGATACCTTTTTTTTAGTGTTCTCTAGTGTTTTTAGTTTTTTAGGTTTTTTAGTGTTTTTAGTGTTTTTTCGTGTTTTTAGTGTTTTTGATGTTTTTAAGGTTTTTAGTGTTTTTAGTGTTTTTAGTGTTTTAGTGTTTTTAGTGTTTTTTAGTGTTTTTAGTGTTTTAGTGTTTTTAGTGTTTTTAGTGTTTTTAGTGTTTTTTAGTGTTTTAGTGTTTTTAGTGTTTTTAGTGTTTTAGTGTTTTTAGTGTTTTTAGTGTTTTAGTGTTTTTAGTGTTTTTAGTGTTTTTAGTGTTTTTTAGTGTTTTAGTGTTTTTTAGTTTTTAGTGTTTTAGTTTTGTTTTTAGTGTTTTGTTAGTGTTTAGTGTTTTAGTGTTTTTTTAGTGTTTTTAGTGTTTTTAGTGTCATTTAGTGTTTTTAGTGTTGTTTTTTGTTAGTTTTTTTGTTTTTAGTGTTTTTAGTGTTTATGTTAGTTGTTTTTTAGTGTTTTTAGTGTTTTTATTTGTTTTAGTGTTTTTTAGTTTTTGTTTAGTGTTTTTAGTGTTTTTTAGCTTTTTTTTATTTTTTTTTTTTTTTTTGTTTTTTTTAGTGTTTAGTTTTTATGTTTAGTGTTTTAGTTTTATGTTTTAGTGTTTGTGTTTAGTTTTATTTTGTGTTTTAGTGTTTAGTGTTTTTTTTATTTTTAGTGTTTTAGTTTTTATTGTTTTAGTGTTTGTTTTTTTATTTATTTTTAGTTTTAGTTTGTGTTTTAGTTTTTTTGTGTTTAGTGTTTATTTTTGTTTTGGTTTATGTTTTGTGTTTTTTGTTTTTGTTTTTTAGTTTTATTTTGTGTTTATTTTAGTGTTTTTATTTTTGTGTTTGTTTTGTTAGTGTTTTTTTAGTGTTTTAGTGTTTGTTTTTTAGTGTTTATGTTTATTTAGTGTTTAGTTTAGTTTAGTGTTTAGTGTTTTATTTTTTATGTTTATGTTTTAGTGTTTGTTTAGTTTTTTTTAGTGTTTTTTTAGTGTTTGTTTTAGTGTTTTAGTGTTTGTTTAGTGTTTTTTAGTGTTTTTTTTATGTTTAGTTTTGTTTAGTTTTTTTTTGTTTAGTTTATTTTTAGTGTTTTTTTTAGTGTTGTTTTATTTTATTTTATTCTTTATTTTAGTGTTTATTTTTTTGTGTTTATTGTTATAGGTTATTAGTGTTTTGTTGTGTTTACGTTTGGTATTTATGTTTTGTTTTAGGTTTTATAGTTTGTTTTATTTGTTGTTTTATTTTGGTTGTTTAGTGTTTCTAGTGTTTTAGTGTTTGTGAGTAGGTTTTAGTGTTTTAGTTTTTGTGTTTTAGTTTTTTAGTGTTTTTAGGGTTTTTTAGTGTTTTTTCGTGTTTATTAGTGTTTTTAGTGTTTTTTCGTGTTTTTTAGTTTTTTCGTGTTTTTAGTGTTTTTAGTGTTTTTAGTTTTTTGTTTTTTAGTGTTTTAGTGTTTTTTAGGGTTTTTTAGTGTTTTTAGTTTTTAGGGTTTTTTAGTGTTTTTAGTGTATTTTAGTTTTTAGTGTTTTTAGGTTTTTAGTGTTAGTGTTTAGTGGTTTTAGTTATTATTTAGTATTTTAGTGTTTTTAGTGTATGTTTTGTTAGTTGTTTTTATGAGGTGTTGTTTTATGTTAGTTTTAGTGTATTTTAGTGTTTTAGTTAGTTTTTAGTGTTTATAGCTTTTTAGTGTTTTAGTGTTTAGTTGTTTTTAGTTTTTAGTGTTTAGTGTTTTAGTGTTTTGTGTAGTTGTTTTAGTGTTTTAGTGTTTTTAGTGTTTTTTAGTTTTTTTAGTGTTTTTCTGTGTTTTTAGTGTTTTTTAGTGTTTTTAGTGTTTTTCAATGTTTTTAGTGATTTTTAGTGTTTTTAGTGTTTTTAGTGTTTTTAGTTTTTTTAAGGTTTTAGTGTTTTTAGTGTTTTTTAGTGTTTTTAGTTTTTTTAGTGTTTGTAGTGTTTTTTTGTGTTTTTTAGTGTTTTTTTTAGCGTTTTTTAGTGTTTTTTAGTGTTTTCAAAATTCAACCTTCTACAAATCTTATGGAGAAAGCAGCAATGAATGCCGTTACTAATGAATTTCCGGATACAATAATACGGGATTGCTTTTTCCACTTTACGAAAAGTCTATCGAGGCATACACAGAATACAGGACCTCAATACCAATATTCAGAAAATCCGGATTTTGCTTTCAGCTTGTGACTTTTTCGAGCCCTACCGTTTGTCCCGAGGATGATGTTGTTGATGTATTTGTGCTGTTACTAGAAAGAGAATTCTATGTTACCAATGAGTAGTTACTAACACCACGTATTAATTATTTTGAGGATACCTTGAGGATTGATAGACCCATTATGTCAGGTGGGTTTGTGGAATTGCTACAAATCCGTATTACATGGTATGACTCGAGCAAATAATGCCGTTAAAGGTTGGGGTAATAGATTTTCGTCAATTGTTAATGCCTCCCATCCCACTTTATGGAAATTTTTAAAAGCCCCGAAGAAGGAAGAAAGTGTAAAGTGTAAATAATTTGTTGCAGGAAACGAAGTGCAACAAAAAAGTGTAAAAAGGATACTTCTCGACGTATTGTGACTGTGTTTGGCTAAAAGTTATGGACATATCCCTATTTTAGACTATTTGCTCGTAATTGCGCAAACTTTCACAACGTGTTTGTTATTTTTTAATGTTTGTAATAAATTTTAAGGGATTGTTCAACTTAATACCATAAATAGCCTTACGATATATTGTCGCATGCGATGAATTGTCGTGATACGCTATAAAATTTCCGCAAAAAATTGTCGTAGTCCAGGGTCAAGAGGAGGTATGTTAAAACTCCGTACATCACGGTGGCAAAAATGTATTGCTGAAAATTAGGTACCTACCTGTAGAAAAGAAAGATTCTGTTGCGAAAAATATTAGTGCAATCATTTACCTCGTTAATGCAGTTTGCCCATGTCTACAGTCTGCAGAGACTAGTAAAAGGAAAACATGTGCATAAAATACACTTATTGATGTTTGACGGAGGTGCGCAGATACAAGGAAGAATAAAAGTACAGACATGAATGAATTGTATCATTAAATAACGCTTATAATTAAACCCGTTACAAATAAATCACTTTTTGTCGAACATCACGAAGAAGTGAGACATAGTTTAGCGACTTGGGAAACATTTTTGATTATGTATGCAACGTGGATAGCACGTTCTCCATGTTAGGAGTACATCCTCTCTTCCAAATTATACAAGACAGATAGCTTTAATTATTCCGTGAAAATGAGATAAATATTTCATTTGCGAACGTTGCGACAATTAAATGGAAATGTAAAAGTAAGGGCGTTAACGTATGTTTGTTTAAACTCTTTGAGTTTATGGACCCTATATAATTTGAATCCGCATAATGATTTGGTACATACTTTGTTTTATTTGTTTTTTGAAACATGGAATGCAATACCCTATTCACGTAGTATATAACCAAAGGGAAACAACTACAAAGATTAGAGCTATCAGAAAAATAAAATATCTGGTATAGAGCAACGCACGACTTTCTAACCTGTAATGTGGAAATTAAAAGAAACGAAATAGTAGTACGTTCATAATGAAAACAGATACATTGTAAAAACATCAATAATTTAGGTCAGATGGGGTTTTGAATCTTCATGTCAGATAGAGGTTAATAGGCATATAGATGCTGACCTAAAAAGAACTTCAAAGCCTCCCACTTCTATAGAAATATCCATAATACAGTTTAAGCATTTTCAATCTTATTTAATTAATCTTTAGACTTATTTGGATTTGTATTAAGGAACTTCATAAAGAAAAGTTATGTAAAATTATCTTTAAAAAATATGTTTACACATTTTCCTATAAAGTTGATCATTATTCAAATTCAAACAAACATTTAAATTCCACCTAAGAATTTTTTTTCCAAATTACGCATCGTATCAAATAATTGTATCTATAGAACATAATTAATTTAGGATTTTAAGATATATATGCTGGTATCTTTACATATTTGAAATATGCAGCTGTTTCATAAGTATTTGATAAAAACCAAAAACTGACCTCTACGGCTATGGATTTCTCCCAAAATCTAATCAGCTCTAGGCGAAAATATGTGCGTTTTATCATTCTAGAGTAACAGATACACGCTCGCTTGCTCACAAGCATGCACATACGCACACACAGATAATTAAGGGTTTGCCGACTAACTCGATGGAATATTGGGCCGTGAGCCTCTTTTGGAATTTAAATAATTAGGGTGGTTTGTCGCTTTACCATACGTCGCAAATCTGGATGTCATACAATCTTGATAAAGTCTTGTAATGGGCGCCAGGCTGATATTAATGCAAAATCTGGAATAATACAGCTGAGCACACGTACAGATATAGTCAGACAAACAGACAAATTCTCACTTACCTGAACGCGAGCTTAACAGCAGGTGACGTTAATGTAGTCCGGGATATCAGCTGTTGGGTCATCGGCCTTCTTTAACCTATTTTTACGTTATTCTGAACCCCATCGCATTTAAACAAAGTAAGCAAAAACAGACACTAAATATTTCAACTACTTATAGAAAAGTAAGATATCCACAAAAAACTAGAACCAGAACATTATATTCAATTTTACTCATAACAAACAACATTTACTAAATAAAATTAACCTCGACTTAAACTATATTTTACTTTAATTTTAAAACACCAACTTCTGTTTTAATAGTTTTCGCTGTGCGGGAAGAGATCACAAAATAATGCTGATAAATTCAATAAACCAACCATCTATTAAATAAAACACAATAAACCGTAATATACAATTTACTCCGCATCAATTTACCTGTCTGTATACTAAAATTTGTCATTGGGATATTAAATATCTCACACTTATTCGGAACTAAGCTTGCAAGTTCATGTCCTCTAATCTTAAAGTAATTTTATGCTATTAGTATATGGATGCATTTAAAACTCGGAACAATTACGAAAATCAATTATGTTCATTCAAATGTTAGCAATTCTACAACGTGAAACTTCGTATCCATAATTTACATATAAATAATGAAACATAAATCGTCTAGTGCACAGAAAAAAGCAGTGTGTTAAAGAAAACGTTAACGAACTGAAACATTCAAGAGCAAAACAAGTAGGTTTATCCGCGTATATCCGTATAATTTTGGTGAATCAATGTCAATTAACAAAAAAAAAACACAAGCACAATAAACAGACACAACAAATTACCTTGTGGTTGTTGTCTCTAAACTTTCTCCACCCGTATACAGCGAAAATCGACTTGGATATAGACAGCCTCCACGTCGATGATCTCTATGGAAAGTCTTATTCGGCAACAATAGCAGCAATTCCAAATGGCGACTTCACGGACGTTATGTTCTTAAGTAGTTGGATAACGAAGTTATTCAATTTAAATACACAGAATTGACAGTTCAAAGTTCTGGTGACATTAACTATTGCACCTGATGTTATCTACACGTATTACTATAAATTAGACATATTTATTTATACGAATTATGATTATCATATGTTTTACAAAGTTCTATATACAATGACTCAAGTAGAAGGGGTGCAGCAACGCCGCCATTTTGTTTTTTGTGACGTCATAGGCCCCGCCCAATGAGTGGGGGCATGGGTGTGGGTGGGGTTTTGGACTGGGGTCGACTTCTTTTCGCGGGCCTTTTTCAACCTCTTGGCTGAGTTTTATCTCCTAATTAAGGCGTTTTTGGCGGTATGCATTAAGAACCTTTTTGGCTTGGTTGCCCTAGGGTGTGGTCTAGCGCCCATTTTGGCTGAGTTAAGGCGGGGTTAAGACTTGATAAAGGTCTGATGGTTTCATTAAGGCGGGGCTAAGACTAGGCAACACTCATCCTTTTACCTGATTGGTTCTACGTGTAATCGGTCATTTAGTCGGTCATCTTACCTAAAGTGAAATGTGTTGTGACTGTAAGCAGCTGTTTACCCTGTCAAGGCGTTCTTCCAATACGATTATCGACAACAACCTTGCTAAGTGCTCGATTTTTATTTTAATCCTTACCCCTTATTTTATTTACTTTATTTAATTGCTAGAGGCCTGATTTCAAGTTTGGTTATATTTGTTGTTGTATAGACATTTTTACTGATTTAACAGTGAAACGTATTTTGATCACTGTATGCAAAACTGGACAATGGTGTACATGTTAATTTGCGGGATGTCATTGTTATTATGGTTGTCTAATGATAATGATGGTCGTGGGTAAAATAAAACAGAATCCTATATCTGCCTTACGAAATGAAATCGGTGTTAGTTTCAAAATGCTTGTGTATTATCAAAATTGTAAATGAAAGTCAGCTTGTTTATTTACCCCCGGGGTATTTGCCCTTTTTCAAAACGAAATAGTGCGTTCAAACTTATTTATAATTCTAGGGCCCAATTTGTCTATTCTCATTTACACGTTAAAATCAAATAGAGGAATTTATATTTAGCAAGGTGTTATGATAACACGAGTTCTATAGTTATCTTACGAAATGACATCGGTGTTAAATTGGAAGTGAAAGTCGGCTTGTTTATTTGTTCCAGGAATTTGGCCGTTTTCAAAACGAAATAGTGCATTCAAACTTGTTTATAAATCTAGGGCCCTTTTGCCAGAGGTATTTACGAGTTTAAGTGATATTATTATTATGGCTGTCTAATCGTAATAAGCATTGGGTAAAATAAAACACAGAGTTCTATAATTGTCTTACGAAACGAAATCGTTGTTAGTTTCAAATCATATGTGTATTATCAAGATTGGAAATAAAAGTCTGCTTGTTTATTTGCCCCCAGGCACTAAACCAACCCTATATGACTGTACGTATGACATCTCGCACTAATCTTCTTGGCACACAATGGTAGAAAATAAAGACAATGATACGTTAATGTATTTATTTGTATGGTTTGCTTTATGAACAAAAAAGATTGATTTTGTGCAAGTGTAACCATAAGATAGTCTAACATAAGATATACGGCAGATTTGTTTTTTACACTTCACACTTTTATTTGTCTCTTTTTGTTATTAAATAGAAAATGTCTCAGAAATTTACGATTTCAGCTATAGGGAGTGCTTAATAAAAATGAAAGAACATAAAGTGTATTTTCACTTTTTAAAATAAAATACAGAGTGATTCATTTGAAAATATTGACAAAATCATGTGTTCGAGTTTTGCCTTGCTCTATATTCAATTGGCGCAATAATAAAGAAATAGCACTTTCTCGTAACACTGTACCAATGTCAAAAAGTTATGCCTGGAAAAAATTATTGTTAGGTTGTTCTGTCTAGGGTATACAGGACGTTGAAATGAGAATGATTTTCGTGTACAATTGACCATAACTTTTGAAATACCCTGTATAACGTAATAAAAACTCTCTATTGGAAGTATGGAGGAGATAAGCTTAATCTAAACTTGAAATAATATATAGGGTGTCCCATTTAAAAAAAAAGTATGTTTGGTTCACCCTGGTAATATGTAACACTCTGTAAATACGAAACTAATTTTATAATGTGAAGTTTGAAGTGGCCTATCATTTTTGTAAATAACTTTTTTAGATATCTCTTTTAATAACGGATATATCGTACTTCGACGGATATATATATATATATATATATATATATACAGGGTGCGGCATTATTTTATTCCATCATTACTATAACGGTCGACAGGAGTAGGATGTACATATAGTTTGTCAACGCCATACGGAGAACCCCACAGATTGGTTAGTCGTTTCAGTGGCCCGCAAAAAAGTCTTACAGCACGTGTAGCTCCAGTTAATAACAAGGCGTTGTAGATACGATTTGTGGCATTGATTATCCATTGTTTTTGCTAATTATCAAGTGTGTGTGTGTGTGTGTCTGCGTGTGCGTGTGGGTGTGTGTGGGTGTGCGTGTGCGGGTGCGTGTGCGTTTGTGTGTGTGTGTGGTGTGCGTGTGCGTATGCGTGTCCGTGTCCGTGTCCGTGTGCGTGGGGTGGCGTGTGCGTGGGTGTGTGTGTGTTAAATATGCAATTATAGAAAGTACCTACACGTAGTTTACTGCTAGGATATATCTGAAAATAAACAAATATTGTAGTAATTATTACATAACCTCTAATTTTTTCGCTGATGTCTAATAAGAATATCGCTGTTAGTTACTTTGTACAAGTACAAGCAAAATGTGGAATAAAAATAAGAAGTCGACAGAGGCCTAGTTGTTTCAATGCTTAAAGGAGGATACCGATGTGGGAGAATTTGAGACGGAAGAATATGGAAGTATAGTCTGTAAGAATAAAGATTTTCTATTTCGGCTTAGCGCTTTATTACTCTGAGACATTGGGAATATACAGCCGTTTCTTTCTAACGTTTGGACTTCAATAGAAACGTACGCGACTTAAGTGAAAGCGTAAATTACCTGCTCAATGACTTAAGACCGCTCGCGAGAGGTAAACACAATGGAATTTTAATTCTATTCCAGAAGTTATAAAACGTTTTGAACGATTTTTAATTTTAACTATGTTGCAAAGTTTTTTTTGTGTGTGGATGCAGAGGTTTATTACTTGAAATTCGCAACAACGAAATCATTAATTGGTAATTAAAAAGGAATTGATATGCATAAACCTGTTTTTATTGTTTACTAATAGTGACATTAATTGTACATGCAGAACATAACGTACATTCTTGTAAATAAAACAAAACAAAATTAGAACTAAGAAGCACACATTACATTAATATCTGGTAAAGTATTTGAGATACCGGAATATTGAATTCAGTACCGAACTGAGTTCGTTGAAAACGTTTGGTAACTTCTGGAATAGGATCAGATTTCCAATGTCTCAGGGTAATAAAGCGCTAAGCCGAAATAGAAAATCTTTATTTTTACAGACTATAGCAGTGATTCTGAGTACAACCCCACTGATGAAGGAGAATCTGATTTTTAAGAATACTTGAGCAGTGTTTTCAAGCATATTAGATGAAAATGTGCAATCAATGGAATCTAATGACCAGGCTGGTGTATTAGATCAAAATGTACAATCGATGCAATCTAATGAGCAGAAAAATGATGATGACGATGAATGGGTTGAAGTTGACTCGACTCACTTACGGCTTGATATACAGTTTATTGGCGATGAATCTTATGTTTATGATGACAGTTATCCTCCAAATAGAACAGAACTAACTCCTTTTCATGTGTACCGAAAAATGATAGAATGAATTCACGCATGTAAACATACCAATAAAGAAGCTATTTTAAATTTTTTGTAATCCTGGATCAACATTGGTGGTTAAATTATGTAATCCAGCAGGTTATACCCTGAAAATGATTATGTATTCCGGCAAAATAAGTAAACGACGGAATAATTTATCGGGACCAACTGTACTAGATTTAGTAAAAGATTATCTACACAGATGAAGAGTTGTAACCGATAATTACTACACGTCTTTGCCTTTAGCAAAACAGTTACTAGATGCCTATACTCACTTACTAGGAACTCTTCGTAAGAGCAGACAGGGCATTCCAAGAGATATACTTTCCAGTAAATTAAAAAAAGGAGAAATAATTGGAAAGGAACATCCCGATGGCATTGTAATAGATAAATGGCGTGACAAACGTGATGTTCTCTTCTTGACGACTAAACATGGGAAAGACATGAAAGAGACCGGAAAACTGAAGAAAGGTGGTGCAGTTGTAATAAAACCTGAAGCAATTATAGATTATAACAACAGAAAAGGTGGTGTTGACGTGTCTGACCAACTAGGAAGTTATTTCTCACCCCTGAGAAAAACAGTTCGTTGGTATCATGAAGTTGCCAACATATCCTGGTCACAGATGATATCAAAACAAAAGATAATGGGAAGAAGAGAAAACGTTGTAACCAGTGTTATATTGAAGCAGTGGCAACACATAGTAGTAAAGTAGCTCAAAAGAAACCCAAACTTGTTTCTACGTTTTGAAATGTTTGCGATAAATTTTTTTGTGTAACGTGTTTCACTAAAAAACAAAAGGTTGATTACGATCACCGGTGATACTCATGGCACAGAGTTGTGTAATATGTAACTGTAGTGCTATTAGGATCACCCGGGATCTTAACTTTTTTATTTTAAATGTTCGATAAGAATATCCACTTGAGTTGTATTGTAATCTATTTTTATCAAAAAAATTGTCGTTACAAGTATTTCTCATTTTGGCACTTCTGGTACGTCAGTCCAGCCAAAGTGTTAAGAGAATAAAATTCTGCGTCGCAGATACTATCGTTATAATTTTCCAGAACCAGAACCAGAATAATCAAAGAAATTGAATTGAAGAAGCATTTAATATGTATAACTCGACAACAAAACAACCATAACAAACATAATGTAAATTCAGAAAAACTAACAATGTTCAAATAAAGCACCATTTAAAGCTAAACAATAACCCAATCTGTCGTAAAATTGACATCTAACGTTGGTTAACTATTTTCTCACACCCGGTTCGAATGTGAGCTTTTAGATCTTCTATATTTTCAAATCTTCGTACCGAGTAAATCACATATTTTAAACGCCCCAAAGATAAAAATGATTGTCCTCTTACAATAATTGTAAGAAACGATTTTCTGTCGCGTTTTCATGTAATAAAAATGGCCCAATAATATGATGACCGAGCATTCCCGCCCAAACATTAACTTTTTGGGGATATTGGGTCCTGGTTTGAAAAACATGAGGATTTGCAGTAGGGTGGGTGGGCGGTTTGGTGGGTCGGTCGGTGCCTGTATGCGTACGTGCGTGGGGGTATGTGGGTGTGTGTGCATTTGTGGGTCATTGTGGGTGAGTGAGTGTGTGTGCGTGTGTGCGTAGGTCGGTCGGTCGGACGGTGCCTGCGTGCGCGTGCGTGGGTGTGTGTGTGTGGTCTGCGTGTGGGTGTACTTGTCCGTGCGCGTGTGCGTGCGTGTGTTTGTAATAGCTGGATATATACCTTAAATATATCGATTAATTATGCTCTATGCAATTTTTGATACGACGCGTAATTTAGTGGCAAAAATTCGTAAGATGAAATTTAAGTGCTAGTTACATTTTTTCAATATCTGAATAGCGATTAGTTTTATAAAAAAATAACTTGTATTTATAAAACTTCTTAATACACAAGGTAAGTCTAAAAATTAATTAAATATGAAGGAAAATGGTTAAACTGTAGCATTGATATCCTATAGACGTGGGCGGCTTTGCAATTTTTTTTAAGTTAACATATTTATGTCTAATAATCTCTCATAACGAAAACAGGCAATATTGTAAAAACCAAAACAATAATCTATGTCTGAATGACGTTTAACTTCATGTCAGGTAGAGATTCATAGACATAAATACAAATAAAAAAATTCCAAAGCCTCACGTTTTTATAAGTTATCAACAATACAGTTTCACCATTTTCATTCATGTTTAATTAATGTTTAGACTTACCTTGCGTTAAGTTAGACACTTTATAAAGAAAAGCTATGTAAAATTAAATTTTCTTTAAAAGATATGTCTGCACTTTTTCTTATAAAATTAATCGCTATTCAGATATTGAATAAATTTGAACTACCACTTAGATTCTACTTTAAGGAATTTTTTTGCTGCTAAATTACGCGCTGTATGAAAAATTCCATAGAACTAACATACATCCACTCACATCCAGACATCATGGCCGATCTTGAAACTTGGCCAAAAGTTGCAAAATGAGCTAACAAGTGAAAAAAAAGTCAATTGCATAACTTTCTATACCTACATATCTACATGTAGGTTGGAAGGTAATAAATACATGTTAACTTAAAAAAATCCAAAGCCGCCCGCTTCTATAAGATATCAATAATACAGTTTATCCATTTTCGTTCATATTTAATTAATTTTTAGACTTGGCTTACGTTGTATTAAGAAAGCTGATGAAGCAAAGTTAGGCAAAATTAAATTTTCTTCAAACTTAAATTTTACCTTAAGAATTTTTTTTCCGCTAAATTACGCGTCGTATCAAAAAACTGCATAGAACATAGTTAATCGATAGGTTTATGGTCTATATCTAGGTCAAATATGTATTTAATCACTTCATTTTCATAGTAAAACTTTCAGCTAGCATGAAATATTGTACGATTATGAATCTAAGTCCAATTTGACTGAATCTAACAGTTAAATGTGAATTCACACATTTTGCTGTACATAAAAATTTTGTGACATTTTTTTGTGAATTGGTGTGTAACTCTACAGCTTAACACAAATTATAAGTAATGAGGCAAATCATTTCAGCTAATTACGTTGACTATTCATATTTGATTTTAGTAATTTAGTACAAAAGTTACGTACGCGCTCTACTTCATTCGCATCTCTAAGAGACAACATATAGTAGTTATTACATATATGATCTAGGTATTTTTATACCTTTGAAATATGCAGTTGTTTTAGAAATATTTGATAGAAACCAAAACTGTGCCTAATAAACCCCCCACTCCGCCGTTGGATTTCTCCCAAAATCTAATCAGCTCCAATCCCAATGAAAACAAGCTTAAATAGAAAATGTTTAGTACGTAGGTGTTTTCGTTCTGGAGTTATCGTGGATACTAGCATACATCCACACACACAGACACATGGACACACACCCAGACATCATGGCCGATCTTGGCGAAACTTGGCCAAAAGTTTTAAAATGAGCTAATAAGTCGATTTAGCGATAGTGAAAAAAAGTCGATTGCATAGGAAAATGAAAAGGCCACGTATTTAATTCCCTGGCTGCTCGAGCTTTCCGAGCTCCTTCAGGCACAATCATGTTTCCCAGCATACATACATTACGCATATATGCATGGTGGGATTAAGAATGGGTTTGGTCAGGATAGGATCGGGAGGAACGGAGTTAGGGTTCTGAAGGGGAAAATACTACCCCAGCATTCGCTTAAGTAGCCGCACATGGTGTGCATATACGTAGTGACCATGCCGCTACATGTGTATGAGGAAAACCCACTGAAAAAACCTCATACAAGGTAGACGGTAACGGGAATCGAATCCATTATCTCCTGAATGTTAAGCGTGTCGTGTCACCACTACGCTACTAGCTCGGTCGATGTTTGCATGTAGGCACAAAATATGAAGTACTTAAGTCTCCTTCAATCTAGCTTCAACATTTCTAACGAAACCAAATCAATTAAGATGATGTTGAAAAGTCGCGTGTTCTTTGAAACTATTAAGTAAATAAAAATTATTATTAATTTTATTAAATACATAAATAAAAAGTTTACCTCGAGTCTTTATGTATGTAGAACTGATGTAAATTCTAAATATAATGTGATTACAATCAAATTACTTATATTAATGGAATGTGAGCCTGCAATATCGCAAGGATTCACACATACCAAAGCAACTTGACTAATATTAAATTATTATAAGTTTTTGTTATGAACGAATAAGTTCAAAGGTAATTATGTAATTAAAAATTATTATTAATTTTATTAAATACATAAATAAAAAGTTTACCTCGAGTAGGATTTGAACCTACGACCTGTACTTTGCTAGAGTACCGCGCTAACCAACTTATTCGTTCATAACAAAAACTTATAATAATTATTAAGTAAATACTTTACACTTCAACATTAAATGACAATACCTCAAACATCGAAGTTTATTGTAATTGCGAATTTATGACATGGTTCGATTACTGCTCGTAAGAAGAACCAAGAAGGAACTTACGGGAGCTACAAACAAGAACATTAACATTTACATTGATAGTATAACTTAAGTTTCAGGTTTAACTTTAGCATTATAATTCTTATTGAAAAACCAACTATTTTTCAAAATGAACAGAATACACTTTTTCAAAACTCTATTAGATTTTCGAAAAAACCTCCACCTTTGCAAGGCAGTAACCCAATCTGTGACAAAATTCAGTTCGCGTGTTTTCTAACATTTCTTGTGTGATGCAATTTAAAGAGCCTGTAATTTTGACACGAAGTTCGTCCAAATTATTAGCACGTTCATGCCTGTGCTCATAAATTTGCTGGGATACGTATCCCCAAACAAAAAAGTCGTTCGGCGCGATATCATGGTGAGCGAGGGGGATATTTAACAGTACCTTTTCCACTAATAATACGGTTAGGGAATGTAGTTTCCAAAAACTGTTGAACTCTTATTGGAGTATGAGCAGGACAGCCATCTTCTTAATATCAAATGTCATCAAAATTTATATTGAGGCGTTGAACAGCTGGAACTATCTGGTTTCTCAACAATTCTAGTTATTTGACCGCATTCAAGTTTCCGTTGATAAAACAAGGACCAATTATGGAATCGCCTAAAATTCCTGCCCACACGTTAACTTTTTGGGGGTATTGTGCCCGGTAAGGAATACTAATGTGTTTGTTTTCCCGAGAGTAAGCAACAGCGACAGACGGATTGTGATGGTCATGTAAGTTAAAAGAAAACTCGTCGGTAAACAAAATATTTTCAATAAATCTTTCGTTTTCATTAGCCCGATTCATCATATCTTCACAAAATTCCATACGCTTTTGATGATCTTCTTGTATAGTTTGCAACTTATAGCAACGGTATTTATTGCTTTTCAAGATATTGCGAACTGTTCTTGGTTCAATATTCATTTCTTCAGCAATTTTTGTACTATTGCACCGGAAATTAGTTTCTGCTAAACTACACACTGCAATTTCTTGGAGTGCGCCTTTCGTTTAACTTACGACCAGGATGCTCACCATCATTACCATCAATGCTACTGCATTTTCTACAATTATTTAAACATCCACATCTTCTAAATTTACAAACAGTACGCATAATCGTACTTACTGATGGAATTGGCCTGTTTTCAAAGGGAAAAGCAAACCTGCCCATTATTTCTTGTGCAGTGCTTCCTGAATAATACCACTTAATAATCTGTATTTGTTCTTCAGTGGAACACATGAGTATTAGTCGGACTTGCAAAACACTGATTTTCAATTCCCGTTGACAGTAGAAATTAATTGTGTCATTGATTCTAGCCTACTCAAATGACGCATGTATGGCATCAGCGCTTTTAGTTTGTTGTGTATTCTATCTCACTTAGCACGTGAACTGATTGTACTGTCTTTGTTTTACTTATTATAAATTAGACACGCGATAATATTTTTCCATACCTGTTATGTACTATATATAGGTTGGAAGATAAAACTGGAAGTGGCGCTAGTATCGTAATCTTTATGTTCTATTTTGCTTGATGTTTACATGCCATTGCAAATAAAAGTTTAAATAATTTCGTAAAAAATATAAATGCAGATATTATGCAATGATGTAGGTATTTATTACTCCAAAATGCTTTGTTTTACTAAATTAATGTTTAAGTTTCCTTGTACATAGTAATGTAAATGTTACTTTAGCACCCTAGAAATATGGTGGAGTTTAAAAAGTAGTTAAGCATATCAATCTGGGTGGGATTGCTACAAAAAAAATGTATTACCTTCACTTGTTTAAATAAACATTAAAAACAAAACAAATGTAATTTAGAAAAGAATTTTTGGTACAACAGAGAAAATCCAGAACTTAAATTATTTGTCTTTAGTAGGCACTCTATAATAATCTTATAAGCTGGCAACACCACAACGACTGTTTCCATTAGCCTGTCGCGTTCTTTTTTTGATATTTTTGACATTTGTCAGCTCGGAACTTGTTTAATTTTGGTATTAAGTTTAAACAATTTTATTATACACAATTATATTTTTTTAAGCAATTGGTTTTCAAGTAATAAAATATAGTATTAAATATTCAATCAGAATTTAATATAAAAAGTAAGATACCAATTCCAACAGGTTGCTTGTTCATAACCTAAATAGATTGTGAACTTTGGAGTTTTTAAATGGCTGGTAAACGTTCTGCTACATCTGATTTAAATCACACCAATTGGGACGATGAAGATGACCCAGAAGAATCAGGTAATTTTTCTAAAGCATCTGAAGATATTTTAAAAAATAGGGTAATTAAAATTGCAAAACGAAGAAACCCCATTGGTAGTGTAGCTTCGGTAAGTATATTTTTATAGAAAGCATAATTTCATATATGTTACTTTAGTCAGATGAAGAAAAGAAGGGTACATTTGCAAATTTTGGGGGTTTTTCTAAATCAAATAGTACAAGTACTTCAGCAGCATTAAATTTTATTACAAATATAGCAAAGGAATCAACTGAGCAGCCAAAAAGCAATGGTTTTAGTTCTACATCTAGTAGTGCTAAAACAATTACAAGTGTAATGAAGCCATCTGATAAAAGCACACTAATGGAATTACCACATACTGAAATTGAAGATTCTGGTAAATCAAAAGAATATTATGCTAAAATAAAAGGTTTAAACCAAAGTGTGTCAAAATGGATTCAAAACCATGTTGATAAAAACCCATTTTTAAACTTAAGTCCGATATTTAGGGATTATGAAAGGTACTTAGATGAAATTGAAACATTAAATGTACAAAGTGACAGCAACAAGCCTAATGAATTCAACAACATTACATTTAAAGGGGCAAACGTTGCTGAAAACAAAGATAATAATCGTTTTAAACATGGTAAACAAGATGAATCAATAACTGAAAATAAAACTGCAGCATTCACATTCGGTAATTCTAGTACATCAAGCTCTTTGTTCAGTTTTGCGAAAGTTAATGCAGAACCTTCTTCAAATATATCAACAGGATTTACTTTTGGTGGTAACACAAAACCATTTACATTTACGAATGTAGCACCACAAACGGAACAAAAAGAGGAGACGAATGAAGATGATCAAGATGAACCCCCAAAAGTAGAGATAACACCAGTTGTTGAAGAAGGTAACATTTATACAGTTCGTTGTAAGGTATTCATTAAAAAAGATGATAAGTTTGGTGATCGTGGAGTTGGTAATTTATTTCTTAAACCCATTCCTGACAATGATAAAGTTCAGTTAATTGTTCGTGCTGACACTAACTTAGGTAATTTATGGTGTAATTTTATTCTGTCTAAAAATATTCCTATTCAACGTTTGGGCAAAAAAGAAATAGTGTTAGTATGTTTACCGACACCTGAACATAAACCGCCACCAGTGCCAGTTTTGCTCAGAGTTAAAACTACAGAAGAAGCTGATGAGTTGTTAAAAATATTAGAAAAACATAAAAAGTGATTATACATTTTTGTTATTATAATTTAGTATGGCAATTACATTTTTAATAAATTCATGCTCAGTATGCGAATATTCAATATATTGTACATAAATAATACATTATTTTAAATCTCCGTATTTGTACATTGTTCTTAAATATATTAAGATACATAAAATTGTTCGTTTATTTATATAGTCATCTAATACAGAGTGTACATTTTATTACATCCATTAATTGGTTACATGATTATATAAGCAATAAAATTTTCAAACTACCTTATACTGTTTTTTTAATTGCAATAAATTTGTCTTATAAAGATCTGTCCAAATTGATAAACCTATCAAATGGTAGCATTCTTATTCAATGATGGTAGTGTTATTTACAAAAACAAGTGAAAACAGGACAATCAGTTATAAAAAATTAAAATATAATTATTAAAGGATATGTTTCAGCTCGGGAAATATAAAATATGATTCATATTAATAGGGGCTCAACTGATTAAGATTTTATTATTAAAGATGAAAGAAAATGTTTGAGTCAAGAGTTGTGAACATTACTGCCATACTAAGACCGACTCCTGTATATTAACTGGCACAGATTCTAAGGAAAGCATGTTTAAAAAATGTTAGGTCTTTTACTTAATAAAATATCAATGAAAGTAAGATTTAGAGGGTTGTAGTAGTAAACTGTTTTAATCAAAAACAAGTATGCCTTAGCGATCAGAAATTTAAAAAATCAAATTTTTTGATTAATAGCTATTTATGGTATGTGAATAAAGACAAATTTTATCAACGAAAAAATAGTTTAGCATACGAGGGAAAGCAGAGTGCGATAATGTTTTTAAGTGGATAAAATTTCTTTATTCCCATGTTTCATACAATATTTTCTCCAATTTCGCAAAGTTACAAAAAAAAGCTTACTCCTTAAGTAATGTATTTACGAAATTGTTAATTGTACTACAATTGTTATGAACATTTAAAGAAGGAAAGGGGGTTGCATCAATGGAAGTTAAGTTCTCTACGTTCGTCAGGATCAAGTGCAGTGGAAGTTCTAGGGCTTTCACATATTCATGTGAATTTACATCTGCAAAAGTTCTTGACGTTGATATTTTTTGAGTAATTGATTCATTGATATAGTGTTCTATCACTGTAGGACGCTTTGAACCTCCATGTCTTTTAAGAGTTAATAAGTCAGCTACTGCATTGGCTACTATATTTGCGAAAGTCCGTCGAAAACAGTGTCTGGTATAAAAATCATAATTTGGCAACTGTATGGTACATTTTGTGGTCGTAAATTTTTGTACTTCTTACAAACTTCCATTACATCAACTTGACAGTCTTCATTGATAATTGTAAATGTGTATTTGTTATTCATTTTGGTGTCCAGGGGCCAAATTATTAGAACAGACTCCTCATCAATATCATCAACTCGAATTTTGTGTAGTTTGTCAATTCTACATTCTCCAGCTACACCCATAATTAATACTATGTATAATGAATGAAAAATAAGGAATATGTTTTGATTTATGAAATGTCTTACCTTCACGCATACATAAGTATACTTCATTAAGAGCCTCGGAGCAGTACCTCCTCGTTAACAGTTTCCAAATTTTTTATTGTCTGCCATTCTCAAAATGTTTTGCATTCCTTTTCATAAACTAATTTTGATTTTTCTGGCAATAAATTGAATAGTGTAGTCGTAGCTTCATTATGAACATCTTACGGTATGCTTTTTATTTGCGTTTGCAAAACGCTTTCAGTTTCTAAATCAGCAATATGAAAAATTTGCGTGAAGTGTCACCAGTTTATAAACAAGTCGTCCATAGCAACGAGTATTTCACAGCTAATAGTTTGATTCAAATAAAGTTGTAAAACTCTGTAATCAAATTACATATTTTTATCTCTCTTTCTCAACTACTGTATTAGAGAAGGATGTCCATAAAACATACTATCCGATATAATAAAGACTTACGTCGCCTAAATCCTAGTCGTGTAATTTTAAGAATGAGTCATACCTAACTTTATTTGAATCAAACTTATACGCTAATTATATTTTATTCACGTTATCTATGGCAGTGTGAATAAAAGTATTACTGTACACATTTTATTCATCCTTTTGATTAAACAATTGTTTTAATACCTAATGAGATTTGACATACCAAATGACCATTTTTTTAGTAGGAATTATTAAAATCTTGTATAATAAAAAAAAAATTCAGAAAAATCACTAATACACATGCTACACAAGCTAGTTTATTTAATCCGAAACAGCCAATTCTCTTCAAAAGTTTTGGTGGTTTTGTAGTAACACTTCCTCTAATTTCGTTAAGATATTTTCCTACTTAATTTTTTGAATCCTGAAAGGTTTCTTAATGGCTGGAGGTTCCTTTATTTTGGATTTTAAATCCTTGACTTGAAAAAAATCAAATTTTTTAACTGTCCACTCTCGAAGTTCAAGATGCAGCTTTCTCATTCCACAATTCCTTTAGTTACTGCTCAATTTTTTTTCAAATCTGCATGTGAAGTAAAGGCCTTCCGATCAAAAAAATCCGCAATTTATCATTTCTTTAACTATAACATTCTTCAAGTTGCAATATTTATCCACTTTTATGAAAATTACACATTTTATTTTTGCCTTATCATTGTTTATACAAACAATAATTTTACGATTCAGATTTTATCATATCACATAATACAAAATTTCTTCCGTTTGAAACCAATTAGCACCTTTAAGTAAGACAACTCAACGTTGCACTGTGGCTTTGAATACAAACGTTATTATATTCAACCACCGGCAAGTTCTAACAAATAACACAAGTTAATGGTTTGCGCGCTGAAATGAGGAAAATTATATTTTTATAAAAAACCCTACTTTTTAGTTTTGATATGTTTTTCTCTGCAGTTCTTCAAAATTTTCACAGATACAGTGACAAATAGCAACAAAAATGTAGTATTACAGGATCTTAAAGAATCGAAAAATGTATTTTGGAATATGGTTGACGCTTTGAACCCTTACTTATTAATTAAGTGTTTTTATAATTGTTCAGCGAAATCTGATGAGAGGTGTAACTTTCGCCTACCACTTTTTTGTGACGCTATAGCCTCGTCATAATCTATGCTTCCTCTCTCCATCCACTTTCACCTAATTGGTGTATGGATCCGTCTCTACCGCTCCAAGCTATGTGCTTAAGGGAAGGCCACGCTCACTTTTAAATTCTGGGTTCTGGTTGGACCTTACAGTTCGCCCATTCTTCAGACTCTGATTCGAGGGATAGCAGACTTAAACCTGGTTGGAGGCCTAGGGATAACACATGCCGATTGGATACTTAAGGCTTTGAGCTCTGATCGATTATCCTTGTTTGTAGGTAGGGCCATCTAACTGTATGTTTTTTAAAATAATGAAAGTCTCATCCTCGAGTCTTAGCTTCATTTAAGAGGCCCCTTTGTTGTTATGGCAGGAAATTTTAAATAGTATTCTAATACTGAGAACCTCATACTATCTCTTATAACTCCACTAGGGTTCTGAAACATGTCACAGAGTCTAAATCCCACTGCAGATGATCCGTTGTTTGTTATGGCCGGAATGGTTAAATTTGAAATAGTACTCTAATACAGGGCACCATACCATCTCATAGGACTTTGATAGTGCTCTGAAACTCGCTCTCAGGTCTTAGCTCCATTGCAGAGACCACTTACCTACACTATTATTTCATTTGAACGCACCTCATTTGACAAACGAAATGTCAACGATAACGATCGGCGGCCCTAATAAAATAACGGCCAGCGGCCGTTAAGGAGCAACCATTTATTAAACTATAAAGAACTACTTATTATAATAATTAATATGAGAATTAAAGTGACAGTATTCTTAGAAACCTGTAATCCATAATATGAAACTTGATGACCACTAGCTGTGGATATTGAACTTGAAGAAGCCGTGGCTCTGGATGTCGTAGCTGCTTTTCCATTATTATCGTAACTTTGAAATAGATTAGTCGCTTTTGATCTCTTCGAAACGTAATTTTCAATATACGACTCCGCTACTACAGAGCAGTCCCAGCCTCCAAGTTCCTTCACTGCTAGGAGATCGCCACTATATTCGGCAAGTATGGTACCCGATGACCTCCGAAACGAATGCCCGTGTATAACTCAGTTTTTCCAGTTTTAAGAAGGAAGCAGTTTCCTCTGGACCCCCTCCCCCCCAATAGTATGCATGCCCACAGCCTGCTTAACACACTTTCCGTTCCGGTAGTCAATCACAAATCTCTGGGTTTCCATATATTGGGAAGTCTCCGTATTTTTTGTATAAATCATAAGCGTTGAAAGAAAGTCCTTTTGGAACGACAAATACTCTACCTTTTTTACTTTTTCTGTCCGCAATGTAACTAAAACGTTTGCATTTGTCTCTTCAAAACGATCCATGTTCAAGTTCACAAGCTCATCACGCCTACAAGCGCCAAATATTCCACATATCAAGATAACTTTTAGTAGCAACCATGTACGGTCATCTGCTTCCAATAAAAAACGCCATGACTTGCTCTTCAGATAAAGTTTTGGCCCTTTTTGGTACGTAACCGTCACATTTTCTTCTCAAAAACGTGAATAATTTTCCGAATTTATAAAACATCCAGAATACACGATAACTACACTACACGAATATAATACCGACCTTGAAATGCCAATATTGTCATATACCTTATAAGTGAGTTTCAACATTGAAACTTTCGTCTATAATGAAGTGCGTGAGTGCACCTCCGATTTTCCCTTTACCTGCGCGAATAACACACCTTCATTAACCAAATTGATATTTTTAATAGTAAGCCATTCTTTGAAATCTTCGTATTGTTTACGATATCGCTGCCTGGTTTTTTTGTAGTTGCCATATAATGTTCTAATATGTCTGAAGCAACGCTGAAATTTCCTTCTATTTCATCCATATTTTTAGAACAAAAGGCGTAAAGCTGTTCAAAACGTTTTTAATGAATTATTTATGTTTAAAAAAACTTTTCCATGACAACCCCTAACATGATGAGCATAAGCATACCATCAAAATAATTGTGGAATGTGAAATTATATAACTTAAAAGTTTGCATCGTTATGAAGTCAAACTATAATTTGCAGGTGATGGGATTACGAAAAGTCTTGGACGACACACCGCCGATACGTAAATAACAGAACTGCGTCGTTATTTGCTACATGTCGGCCTTACGACGTTAACAACTACAACGTTCCCATGAACAGCATGGGGATCTTGAAAACGGTAAGAGATACGAAGACGGTTAAATTAGAGAAAAGTTGTATAATTTAGGGCATGTTCACATGTAGTTTGCAAAAGTTCATTATTGTTTATCGTTTCCGAGATTTAAAACATAATGCGATTTTTAGGTTTTTCTTTTTTCGTAATTCCTTCATTTATTTTAAAAGATTTTTAAAAAACCAAAGGTACTTCTTTATTATCGCTTTTTGAATTCTATTAGATGGCGTTTTCAAATTTTTTATTCGACGTTTCGTCTCCGAGAAACCATCATCTACTTTATTTCTTTATATCACCGCAACCAACGAAACACCCTGTATTCGATAGTATTTTTTATTACGAATTTAACCATGTATTACACACTATGGTTTTGAAGCTGAAAAATTTGTATTTCATTTTTACATTTTTCATATGACGTCAATTGGTATTAGAAGGCTTTGATAAAATAACACTTGTTTAACATTTTGTTGAAAACTGTTTAACTTGTTCTTATTCCGATTGTACGTATTTTAAGTTGTTTTTATTACCATTACTTGGTGGGTTGTTTTTTGGGTTTAGTTAATTCATAATTGTAATTAATTAATAAGTGTATCTATGGAAAGACGAAATTTTACAAACGGAAAAAGTTCGATATGTTGACATGCTACATCTTGTCCCACAGAAATTGTGTAGTTACTGAGCTGATGTATTTGGATAAATATTCCGAACGAAGGCAGCTTGGTAAATCCATTTTTGACGTGTGGAATGTAATTTAAAAGAATTTGGTTCATTTACAAAATCTGTTCTATCCCGTCAAAAACAGAATGAAGTACCAAATATGGGAAACTATAAGAACTAAGTTGCCAATAAGAGAGTATTATTTGGACTGTTATGCAGAAACAATGAGTCACAACGTTTTGCGTTTACCGCCATATCAGTGTCAGTACAGCGGCATTGAAATGGTTAGGTCAGAAAATAAATGAATCTACGATCAAGAAAGTATTAAAACTAATGGACCTCCAAATCATGTAATTCGGATTTGGAATGAGACAGTTCAAAAAGTTAGTGAAACCAATTTCCAAAACTACATAAAACATTGTGACAAACTAATATTTAAAGACTGCGAAATCGAAAAAGTTCTATATGGTTCCATATCGCTACTGTCATAATAACCGACAGTGCCAGTTCATCAGAAGAAGATCTGTTAGACGATGAAGACAACTGATATTTGTTTAATTTGTGTTTAGAGCCACATTTGGAATTGTGTGTTTTATTTATGTACTTTTTTCTGACAGAGGTTTTGTAAATTCAATAGCCGTCAGTATGAAATTTTTTTATCAAGGAAAAATATATAATACTCTGTTTAGCTTTATTCTGCTCTAAAAATGTAAAGAATGTAATGCAACACGTCAAGCTTAATAAAATGCTGTTTGTAAGGGAAAAGCGTCTGACGGAGTAAAACATGACCAAATTCTATGTCCAGTTCTAAATAAAATAGGAATAATTTGTGACAAAATTCCAGCATGATTCTTGTTTATCCTTCGGTATCTAAAATATTTTAAACCATGAGCTATCATTTTTTCGTGTTTTGTAGCTCTCTGATCGTTTAATGAAGATGTTCCAGAAAAATGTGCGTGTTCACCAGTACTCAGAGCTGGAGGCTATCCTTGCCTAGGCTGAAGCTCAACGAACTATCGCTTTCGTTCACATCTGGCAGCTAAGCGCTGGTGAACGCGATCAATGGCTGTGTTGTCTACAAAATAGAGACTTCGACTGTTCGGTGCTTCAAAGTCAGAAATTTGATAACTATTGGCAATTCAAAACCCAAATAAGAATACACCCGCATTTTGTTATTAGATTATAGTATGATCAAATAAAAGGACTAGGCTTATTTCCTCGACTACATGATATTTGTTATATGTACCGTGGCGAGCAAAATAAACTGGGACAATTAATCCAGGCACTCTACGTTTATGATTCCAAATTGGGCTTAGCATCAAACTGACTTTGCTTCAACTGACACTGACATTAGCGTGTCTGTCACTTGATTTAGTTGCGGCACTTTTATAACTTTCAAATTGACAAGGATTTCAGATATGTCAATTTGGCAGTCATTCTTTTTCACACCACAATTCACATACAAATTTAGGGTGTCCCAGTTTATTTAAATACGGATAACAGCGTTTAAATGGTTTAAATGACATTTATTAATTTTTAACGATTATTTGGCTATACAGGGTGTTTTTAGGGTAAATAGAATATTAAAAAATAACGTTAGTTTGGTTAATAAATGTGTGTCCGAAAATGCCTCCTTAAGAAGATACGGCCCTGTAAAATTGGCCCCAAAAATCCTTTTTTTTATCTCTGAAACGGATTAAGATACCTAAATGAAATTTAGATCACAAATACCTTTGATTAGGTCATAAAAGGTAGTGTTGACAAATTTTTAATATTTTGTATAGGAGCGTCGCTAAAGGAGGCGGGGGGGGGGGGCACTTATTTGGCCCTCAAACTTTTTTTTATGGGAATATTTTTAATTTTTTGGACAAAATAGTAGTTTTTAAACAATTTGACGAAAAATCTAATACCATTTTACAAGCCGTTGTTGAAAACGCTGAAATATCGACAAGACAAATTGAACATCGTACTTGTTTGTATAGCTAATTCTACGACACAATTCATTTTAAATTAGAATAAATTTCATCCATATAAATTTCGAGTTTGTCAGGGTCTTAGACCAGCTGATCAGGAGCGGCGAGCAGGTTTTTGTGAATGGTATACTAGAAAATGTGACAAAGATCTAAATTTTCCTTTTAAAATGATTTCCAACAATGGAATTTTCAACCGACGCAACAAACATTATTGGGCAAAACAAAATCCTTATTTAAAAAAAGAATTAAAACATCAACATAGATTTGGATTCAATATGTGGATGGGCATTTTGGGACGAAGAATAATAAGACTTTTTATTTACCACAACAATTTAAATGCCGAACGGTATCTGAAGTTGCTAAGGACTGATTTGGAAAATGCACTTGTTAGCAACTGTTAGTTTCAACAAGATGGTGTCCCAGCACATAACTCAAGAAATGTACGGGACTATCTGTCATTGCAGTTTACATTGCGGAACTTATAGTGTAGTAGCTTGGCCAGCCCGATCACCCGTTTTAGCTTGGCCAGCCCGATCTCCCGATTTAAGTCCAGAAATGCTAGACCGTGTTTTAAATTATTCAGTAAAGAGAGCTTACCTATGTCTAGAAAATAACGGCAACCTATTTGAATAGTTATTGTAATTATCTAACTTTAATTAAATAGGTTTAAAAGATTGGAGTTGTTAAATCTGTACATAAATCATTATCCAATACTAATATTAATCCGAATTTTTCTTAAAAATTAGCTTGATATGTAATATGTAATACATGGTTAAACTCGCAATAAAAAATACTATCGAATACAGGGTGTTTCGTTGGTTGCGGAGATATAAAAAAATAAACTTGATGATGGTTTCTCGGAAACAAAACGTCGAATAAAAAATTTTAAAACGCCATCTAACAGAATTCAAAAAGTCACAATGAAGAAGTACCCTTGGTACTTAAAAACATATATTCTCAAACTCAGTACGGCACACTGGATTGTAATTATAAACGTGTGACAGACGAATCTTAAACTGGCAGTGGATACTAAACAGTCTAGTTGAGAGTAATATACGGAGTACAAAAATAGAAAAAGGTGGCAACCACTTGCTATATAGATATATTTATGAAATAAGTCTAGATAACTTATTATGAACATGCTACGTATTCTACTAAAAGAATTGTAAATTGCAGCGTCGGTCGGGTGCACAAGTGGTAAACCTCCTGTAATATATTATTATAAGTTTTTGTTATTAACGAATAAGTTCAAAGGTAAATACGTAATTAATTTTTTTAACTCCTGTAATATATTTTTGATGGAAGAGAATCATTCGCCGAGAGAATGTAATATTTCGTTAAATAACAAAGAATTTAATTACTGAACACTCCGAAATACATAATCGTAAAAAGAACTATTCGTATCAAAAGAGATAAAAGATACTAACCACCAAAAACATATACCTTCCTAAAATACACAAAGGAAAGATTCATTGTGTAGCACTTTGGACTCATCTACAAATAAGTTAGTTAGTTTTTTCTCGTTATTGCCAACATCTACATGGATGATTTTGAAATGAAAGCTACCATCACCGCTGACCATAAATCAAAATATTGGTATAGGTATGTTGACGATGTTTTTACTATTTGATAACATTATCACAAAACAATTGGTCAATTTCTGGCTCATTAAAATAATATTCATCCAATGTAAAATTTTCCGCGGAGATAGAAGTTAACTATACGCCATCTATTTTGGTACTCATAAATCACACTGTCTATTAGAAAAGCGACTCATACAATCATTTTCTCAATACCCAAACTCATCATCATGTGAAACAACTCAATGCTATATTTGAAACTCCGGTTATAACATCACTTCCTTCAACCAACAGTAACCATAGAAGCAAACAATGATTAAATTACGAACCATAATAAGAAACTACTCATTCTACTTTATATAAAAGACGTTAAAACATTGTTGCATGAAGGCTCCCAAGTGAGTAAAGGTGATTTTCCATTCATACAAAATAATTTTCCAAATACTGGACCAATTTCGTTCAGAACTAGCAATTCAGCAAGACATAATGACATTGTTATACATAGAATGTAGAAACGCCGTAATTAAGAATAATCCTAGCAGGTTCAACGAGCATTTTATATAAAATCGACTTCGAGAATACCCATATATTGGCTAATATAGCACAAATAATAAGGAAACGTACATAAGAGAAGCCATGGAAATCGGGAAATCCCCTCAAAACCTAAATGCAAAGGATGATAGACAAAGGCTATTTCACACATGGAAATTATTACTGAAGGGTAACAATTGAACAAAGTGAAATTAAGAGAGAAAGTAAAAGTAAGCGAAAGTCAGAAAGCAGTGCAACAAAACGAAAAACAACTATCTGAACATACAGAGAAAGTAGAGGATCCCTGTAATTTAATTCCCATCACCAAAAGTAGATCGAAACTAGTTACCTGAAGATTACCAATGGGACCTCGTCGCACCAACACAAACAGTTCGTATAGAACTGTAGTGAAATGGACAAATCAATGTCAGACAATACCTGGAAACAACGCGGTGCACATATACACATGTATTGCTTAATTAATTTCGGTTTCAGCCAGAACCTTTACCAAGATTGGAATTTCGTCAGTTAAATATTGATGATGATGACCTTATTAATATAAAAATTAAATTGATTGGAGTACAATATTGTTGAATGTTCCTTATAAGTGCTATTCCGATTTATGACAATCGTGGCTTTTGTTCTTTTTATACAAAAAATTAGGTCTCTTCTCCGTTTCACTTGCTTCACGAAGTTGTTTTTCTAGAGCAAGCAATCTATCTCTATTGGTACTAGTTTTGTGACCAGTTCCTACATCGTGAACAGCTGATAAAGTTGCCATTATCTTTTGTTGAATTGCTATAGTGTATCAACTCTCACAATAATTGGTGTATTAGTTAACTTCTCGTGAGAGTTAAAACAGACATGAAATTTCGTACGCGCTTATGATGTCCCTTCCCTTAAAAAGCCTCCGAATAATAGGTATTATACTATGGTAATATTTTCAAGTCTTACATTTTTGTTGTCTCTCTTACTTTAAACCACAATTAAACTACTTATATACATATTAGCCAGCTCGAAAGGTTTTTGTCAATTTATAACATTGTGTGTAAACGTAGACATCAATCCATATACCTAGAAAGATAGGCAGCGGATAGCGATATTCCGGAAAAATCAGAGCAACAATCAAATTTACAAGTTGATATGCCCACGAGAAATTACAATAGCTTTTAGACTAAGAGGTTGCTACACTTCCTTAACTCTTCTGTAAAGACATTATAAATGCGGCTTGAATGTAAAATAGTAACGAACAACAAGGTATTTGGTCGTGCGGTTCATTATTGTTATTATTGTAAAAAGAAATCATAATTGTTGCTAGTAGACAGAACATCCTGGTTGGTCAACTTAAAAAAACGTATAGATGCAGGTCCAATACATTATTTAAAGTTTCGTTGATAAAGTGCAAATAACTTTCATACTCTCCAACCGCGCGCCGATGGGAATAAGAACTAGAAGAAGTAGCTTATTTCAAGTTTATATATCAAATCTGGTGATCATTTATGAAGATACCCGAATGTTTTTTTGTCATTACACAATATTCTAAAATTTGCATAAAACACGTTACGAAATTTCATTTTGTGTAACGTACATCATTGCGCCTGTTACACAAATTTTTTTCTACTTACTTATTTACTAGATATATAAAATACAAATAGCCATTTGAATTTAAGACGTTAAGTTCGTAACTACTATCCATTATGTTGAATATACACTACATGCAAGTACAATTTTTTACTTATTATATAAGGCACTAAATATGGAATTGCCGCAGAAGCCTAATTATTTATTATCTTACAAAAAATTTACCTGAAACAAAATCATCTTTACAAATAAGGTGCCTTAATTTTTGCTCTAAGTAATAGGTTTCCAGATATTCACAAAAGTAAGTACCTAGGTACTCTTGCATAAAGTAGCTTTTTAGGGCTTATTTACTTTTTCTTCCTAGTTCAATAGTCCAAATATTTTGTATTAAATACAAGATCCATGCAGATAAAGAATATTACATAAAGGTATGTTTACTCATGATTTATATAACCTTTGAGCAGAGGCTACATACACTGTCGCGGAAATATTCCCTGTCTGCTAAATGTATTTTAAATAAGTATATGCGATCAACATTTACAAAACTTAAATTCCTTAGCAATTTATAGTAAGCTTAATTTAGATTAATACAATATTACATTTAAATTCAGAACATGGCAAACATTTAATATACTCTGTTCCATCTTATTTTGCATTAGAGAAGGTTATGAACATTTAGGGAGAGTGTGGTAGCATTGTCAAAAGAACAAAAAGTTACTACCGTAGCTTGGCATTTAAAAATTGTAGGTTATATTTTTGAAGTGAAACTAATGCAGTGTGGCAACATAGTTTTTCGCGCTATTTAGACTTTATTTGTACGAAAATTGTTGAATCTCGAGTAACGTATTTAAGGAAAAGTAGTCTTCAAACATTGAACGTCTATTACCTACATAAAACGGAGGTTATACATTCTTTACAGTGGTCATAAATGGCATCTTGTCTTATCTAATAAGAGATGTTTTCTTAACCAACCTACGCAAAAAATGTCTGGTGTGGAACAACACACGATCTTTCAACTTACATAGTGGAAATTAAAAGAAATGAAATAATTTTAATATTTTTTTACGATAATTATGCATCCCCTCTTTAATACGTTCATAACGATAATAGATAACATTGTAAAACAAAAACAATAACCTATGTCAGATGGACGTTTAAAACATCTGGTTAGAATAGACAAATAAATGCCAACTTAAAAAAATCCAAAGCACTACATGCATTTTTAACCCTATTTAATTAATTATTAGACTTAGTTTGCTTTATATTAAGAAAAATATGTCAACACATTTGCTTATAATTAACCGTTATTCGATATTGAACAAATTTGAACTAACACTTAAATTCTACCTTAGACATTTTTTGCTGCTAAATTACGTTTTGTATGAAAAAACTATGTAGAACATAATTAATCGATATGTTTAAGATATATAGGTTGATATTTTTATATCTTTGAAATATACAGCTGTTTCGGAAGTATTTGATAAAAACTGCTCCTAATAAAACCCCCTAGCCACCGTTGAATTTCTTCCAAAATCTAATCAGCTTGCATAACCTTGTATACCTATGTATGTATATGTAGTTAATAATGAGAACGCGTTCACCAAAATAAAAAACAGGAGAGAAACACGCAGCGAATCCAAAGGGCAATTTCGTAAGTAATACAATACGATTTCTGATATATCACTGTCAGTGCTCTTGTCATCGCTTTCATCTATGTCTTTCTTCTTGATCTCTTTCTTTATTTGAACTTTCTGCTTCAACCTTACTTTGGTCTGATGTATAATGCTGTAAAATAGAAGGTGTATCCTCGCGTGTGGTTGGTCCCGCAGTAGGAGAACTACGTAAAAATGATTTTTTTCCAGAGGTTCTTAAACTTCCCCCATTAATTTCTACTGTTTCCTGGCTTGCTTCATGGGGATTCTCGGTAACCTCCGCGGCTGCGTAATCTGTGGCAGAAAATGTATCTGGATCAAACGGCATTATTCCTGTTTCCTTAAAACCATTTATTGCGTTACTTGGAGCGGATGACTTAAGGTATGCTTCTGAAAAAATTCTGCTTATTTGGAACGTTGATACTGTTCGCCCTAGGTTATTGTTCATCCATTTTTTTAAAGACTGGTCCATGTACGTGTTTAATGGATACATTGCACCGACATCTAGGGGCTGTAATTTATACGTCGTGTGTGGCGGAAGACATACAATTAAAACGTTGTTGTTTTTTGCCTTGATCACGACATTTAGGTTCTTAGGATGGATCAAGTATCGGTCTAAAATTAACAAGACAGGGTCTTCTTTAGCAGGCTTTGTAAAGTTTAAGAATTGGTCAAACCATTGCTCGAACAAATATAGTTTCATCCAGCCGGAATCATTACACGCGACTATAGTACCAGGTGACGCACCATCCATCAGTTACGCCTTTATCCTCTTCCTACAAAAATTAACATGGCGGTACGAAAACCCCTCCTGCTGATGTGAAAATTACTGCAATGGCTGACACGCCCCTTTCGGCAGACGTTACGCGGGCAACTTGTTTGCGTCCTCTTTTTGCAAATATTTTAGAGTTTTTGCTGGGAACTGTTGACATATATGTTTCGTCCACAGTAAAGCATCTGTGGGGTGTAAACGGACGTTTTTGCTAAATGCTTTTTAGAAGATGATAAAACTTAGTGACTACTGGTTTATTAAATCCCCTCGTTCGTGCCGCAGAAGTGGCTTCTGGAGTTCGTAAAGGCTATTTCTGGGTGCCGTTTTTTAAATCCTTCAAGCCTGTCATATCCAGCGATTTGTTTTGAACCGGAAAATGTATGAGGAATGTTGTTCCTTTCTGCCGGTTGAAATGCAAGACGACGTAGATCGGTTGTAGTAAGACCATACATCCTAGTTTCAAAGTCTAGGACATGCTTGATCAGCTCATTTTCCTGATCGGCAGTAAACGTAGTCGTCATGCTACCTACATGTTTAATACTCTTTTTGGCGAATATATTTTTGTTGTCAACCCTGCATTTGAGGGACATTAACGGCACTTAAAATAATCGCGAAGCAGTTTTATATGGCATTCCATTCTTTGTCACCTCTTCTCTGGGGGGCCGTCATATTCTGAGTATTCCAGTTTTGTCTGAGTTTTGCGGTGGTAAGTACGGGGCATCCTGAAAATAATGAATAAATTTTATATCAGTATGTAATAATTTAACGTGTGGGGGTAAAATGATTCCAGGATCATATTGCCCCGCATTCAAATCACCATTTTATCCCTAATGCACTATTTTTAACTTACTTAACCTACAAATTTACTAGAATTATATTATATGCAAACATAATACATGATTTGGTGGCTTAAACATACCTGAATAAACACCATATACAGTTTTCCAAAAATAGATATTGTATAAAGTTTATTCCGTACTGTGAAAAAGTCTCGAAGTTAGGTCAAAGCTGTAGAAAAACAAAACACTTGTATACTCGCCGAGGTCATTTACAAAACTGTTTACGCGTGGTTGTCCACAACTTCCTGTAAGCGCTAGAGCGTATTTAAAGTTTTAGTTAACAGATTGCGCCACTGGTATCTAAATAACTGAAGAGGAATTATTTTACCCCAGCTTCCCCTACACGCAAATTCAGTTCTTCTGTCGCAAAGTGGATAGGTAACCAGAACATCGATATGTATTCTCCTAATGTGACCTATCCAAGAAATCCACAGCGTTTTTTCGTAAGTAATCCAATGTGAAGATTTGCTTTGGCGTTGAAATTTGTTGCGTCGTTTTCTCTTGACTATTAGGTACACATGAAAGTAAATAACCAATAATGAATCTACTTAAGACGTAGTTAAATGGAATTGACCACAAGGTTGCTGCTTTCGTATCCACGGATAAGACCTGACGAAAATCAAATATTTAAATGTATTTTTACTCAAAATTTTTATAGCAAACAGTGGGCTTTTATTCTAACTGCATTATATCACCAGAAGAATCTGAATCGGAATCTCCTAGTGCTATAACAGGTGGGATATTTTCAATCAAAAAATTTTCCATACATTTGTAATAATCTTTTCCGGGTGCAACCAAAAATTTTGCCACATTGTAGAACATTTGGATAATGCCTCAAGCCATAATTTTTGAACCGTTTCTTGCGATCGATGTTCAGAACTTATTTGCTTATTGTAAATTTTCTCTCAATTTCAATCCCGTACTTAACCAACCACGCCTGCAACTGATCATTTTTACTAGAAAATGAAGGTGGCTTGCTTAACTGCACCGAATGATATGGTGCGTTATCCGTAATTTCCACACAATTTCTGGGTAGTTTGGACAGCTGTCAATTTTGTAACGGTACTAAATAGTCGCAGTTTTCAAAAACCCTAAATTACATTCCTTATGCAGAATGGTATACCTTCACTTTTAACTTTGGATGGATTACTTTTGATGTCAGAATTACACTCCTAACAATGGATATACCATTTTGAAAAATCCACGTTTCGTCTAGATACACAAATCTGACATTTTGGCCTGAACTTTGCAGCTGGAGAAATTTCATTGATTTCAAAATTTTAAATAATGTCGTTCAACCCTCATCAAAATCTGTTTTAATCTGAGGATACAATTTGTCCAAGGTACAATATTCATTTTTCGAATAAAACTGCCAAATTAGTTGTGGATCTCCAAAGGTGAAATCCCAAAACTCAGATTTTCCACATTCACCACAATGTCGACTTTAAATTTTGAGGTCTTGGATAGTTTGCTGTGAAACCTAAAACCACATACATAATTAATGTGCACACCAAAAAGTGATTCACATTCTTATGTACTTGAAATATATTCCACAATATGATGTTCCCCATAGCACTATGTTCAAGGTGCTTATAGCACCTTCGTTACTCTTTCGATATTTTCACAATTTATTATTAATATGAGACTTAATCATATGCGACACTTAAGTAGGAAACACAGCACGACTACTTTTGACAGGATGGCGTCAAATTGACCTCTTGTTATTTTGACCAATGAGAATACCACTACGGTTAAAAAATATCATGGTCGGCTCTAATGTAAAATAAGATGGAACATTGTATAAATATAAAATTTACTTAACACAAATTAGGAAACACAATCAGAAATTACAAGATGCTGGAAATGGCATTTAAATTAGTGAATTAAGAAAAATCCTTGATTATTCCTATTGAAATATTTAGATTTCTCTTAACACAATTAAAGGACATCAAATTAATTATATATTCAAATTTTTACATTAAAGTCACTTCACAATTATGTATATAGTTTCAGGACAAAATAACTATAATTTTTTTAATTTATCTAAGCCTTGATAATTACAGTAGTCTAATACAAAAACCAAATGATTGTAATATAATTTATAGATTGTATCAATAAACATGAAAAATAAGCAATAAAATCATTCTGTGGGGGTAGATGACAACCATATTACAATTAAAATGGGTATATACATTTAATACACAATCCACTGTCTATAAAATTCACAAAAAACAGTAAAAATAAAATCACCATTCATTATATCATCACAAATTTGTTCTTCACTAATTTTTAAAAAATGTAATAAAAGGTATTGCACAGGCTGCAAATATTCGTAAAAGTTTACTTCATAACAATTTATAAATAAAAATACAATTATATCATTGTTTTGTTTCTGTGGTAGTTAAAGATTTATTTGAAGCCTGGCCAAGACCTTTTTGTATGTGTTTCATATGAACTTCCACATGATTTTGAAATGCTAACTGATTTGATGCCGTTAACTTTCGTTTTACAACCTCCATTGTCCCTTGGAGCACTTGTAATTCGTAAGCATTTTGGTCTGAATCCGATAGACTCTTTACTTGAAGCATAAGGGCAGTTAAATCGGTTATCAACTCAAGGATGGATGCATTGGTAACAGGACCTTTATCTGCAGCTATAACAGTGTTATTACGCTGAACAATTTCGGTTGCTTCTTCACGACACTTTTCACGTAATAAACTTGGAGCTAACATTGCTGCTACACTAGGTTCAGGAGCAATTTCGTGACAGTGCACTTGTATTTCGTCAAGATAATTTTTAAGGTCGTGATTTAATTTTTCTAAATCAATTAAAATACTTGCATACTTTCTTTCAAAATTATCAGGCATTAATGTCTCGAAAGAACTGAATTTTTCGGCTTCCGTATTCATGCTTTTTAATAACTTGATTTTAGCTTTTTTCACTGTTAAAATTTTAGTAACTAGGACTATTTTTTCTAAAAGTTTTATGGGAAAACCACCTATATGTCCATCCACGGGTGAAAGCAAAGGCCTGTGAATGCCAGAACCTGCAAGTAATGGATCACGTTTTTTATTAAGAGAAGGATTTTTATTTGTACTCGAAAAAGGTGATATGCCATTCCGTGGCCTGAATTTATTTTGAAAATTATTTGTTGTCATTGTTTCTGGTGGTTCATTTGATAAAACTTCATAATCAGGTACAGAGTGGGTTCCTAAACCGTGTCTTTCAAATGTTATCCTATATGTGTTATTTGAAGTATCTACAGCATCAATACTACCAGTAAATAAACCGTCTTGTGGTTTACGAATGCGAGCAGTCACTTTAGTTCCAATTACAAGTTGCATAGGTATTTCCGGTGGTAAATCTTTGAAACTCGATATATCTGTCGCCTTTCGTTGTTGTAGGGCACGTATTTTATTCCGCTTTTTCTCTAATTCTAACCGTTCTTCATTAAAAAAAGCTTGAGAGCATCTGCGTGGTTTGCCCATCATACGTCTTATTTTAGTCCATTCAATTCTAGTCAGTTCACGTGCTTTGAGTTCAGGGAATGATTCTTTTAGGCAGATGCTAAAATCATTTTCTCCAGCAAACAAACACCGATCTATATTACTATAAAACCACTCATAACACACCCATTTATGAGCCTTTGGTAATTTGAGCAAATTTCTTAACCTCATTCCGATTTTTTGACCAATTTTCCGATCAGGTGATTGATGAGGAATGGGAGAGAGGCTTTCAGGCCGACCGTCTTTATTAATGGCATATTTCTTTGGTGTAGGTTTTGGTGACTCTCTTATTGTTCGAGTTGGTGTAAGAATTTTTTGCTTTTTACCTGAAGATATCGGGGTTTGTTTTTTAGATGAAGGTACCCGATGGTGTGGTGTGTTTATTATATCATCATCATAATAAAGTTTATTTTTTTTGCGTATTCTTGCAGGCATTCCTCTTGCATTGAGAACTTGTGGTGGTTGTGACGAACCTTGTTTTGGTGTAGATGGTGCACCAACACGTTGTAATCCTAGCACAGCTGGACCAAGTTTTGGAATGTCATCATCCTCAATTTCCATATTACTGTCCTCATCATCATCTACAGATTCTTGTTTTACGTGAATCTCGTCATTAGTCATTTTTCTACCGTTCTTAAACTCCAACAAGGCAACAGCAGACTCACCTAAAAATACATATCTAATTGTATGGCATTGTAAAATACAATAACAGCATTTTTTTAAATGTATGATTGTACATAAATGCAAGTAGTAGTGTAAAAAATGTTATTTCAAATTCGACGTATTGTAATGTTTATGTTCAAGATTTGAATTTGGCATTGCACCATTTTCAAATTTGAACCTATAATTCCCTCAAATTTTATAAACGAATTATGAACATACAATGTCAATAGATACACAACCTTTGATTAATCAAGCAAACACACAATTAAAACTGTACATTGGTAGCACTTATGTATATTGAAATAGGAACATTATGTAAATAAACTTAAATGATTTATCAACGAAACTCACTTTCAAGTTCGTCTGCCATATTTTATTTGTAATGAACTATGGAATTATGGGAGAACACAGGCGCGTAGCGTCTCAAAATGACAAATTTAAAAATAGCTTCACCCTTAACTTGTTCCTAATCTTAGTTTAATTCAATTATACTTTACCTTTTAATTAGGTTAGTCGACCAACATGTATGATTTGGTTCATTGAAAAAAATTTGAATATTTTTACAGATTGCTTTAAATATAAATGCGTGATTGCGCAAGTACAAATGTGTCCCGCCTTAAAAACAACTGAAAATCAAATCGATTAAATAAATCTGACATAATTAATATTATGAATATTATTATATTTGTATTATACTTTGTAATTAGATTTCTTTTGCCTCAATGTGAAGATTTATCAAATGAACAGGAAGAAAATGAGAAAAAGTGCAGAGAAAGAAACCGATTGATAACAAGCAGTAGAGGCGACATCTTTAAATTAGTTGATGCAGTTCCCGGTCAAAAAATAGTATTACAATGTCATTACTGGTAAGCTATGCACAATTACAATTAAAACGATTAAATTAGTTCTGTTATATTACTTTTACTATCCTTATCTTATATCTTAAATGTAATTAAAGCTTGTTTATGCGTAGACGTATTGGATATATATTTGAAATGATCAGTGACGCCGTGAAGTGAGTTTTATCAAGAGGGGCCAAAAAGTATTTGTATTACACATATATTTAATTATCAACTAATTGTTATTTATGGATCTAGGAGTGAAATGTAGCAAATTACTGAAGACACAATGGTGTAAATAATTCTAAACGTTTATAATAATTATTTGTATGTTTCTTGTAATTACCAAGACGTTGCCGTGTCGACATGTACAACTACAAGAACATATAATTTAAGATGGTTTGTGTTTATGACCATCGCTACCTACACTCATGTCCTTAGTTGCTACGAGTAAATTATTTGGATTTTAACTCAAAGCTTGGTTGAAGAGAGCGGAATTTTTTATTATCTACATACATGATCTAACAATTTTCTTAACAAGTTTTACGCTTTTTCGGTGAAAATTATTAAGCGTTTTCGATTTATCCTTGAACCCATTTGTTTTTATCACATCAGTATCACATGATGCGTTCATTTTGCAAATGAAGTGATTTTGAACTGAATTAAGTGATCTGTTCAAAATCATTTCTGCCATAACCTAACATTTTGTTCGCGTTTCTTTTTACTAACTCATTTTACTTAAAAAATGGGAGGGGATGAAAGTAGGTGAAAAATGCGTTTTTCGTAAAGCCTTTCGTTTGATTACCATTAAGGTATACCTACTAAAACTTTATCTTTTCCTTATTAGTTCCATGCGGATTGTCAAGAGCTTTCCAGCGAGTGTTTGCATAACTACAATTTATCGTTTCGGAATTATGACCGTCTCGGTCGGAGTTCATAATATTTGGTGGAAAAATTTTTGTCGAGACCTTTCATTTAAGTTCATAACCTAGGAAAAGTTTACCCCTCTCCCCTAAAACCAAATCTGCTAAAAAATTAACTACTTCTAGAAATGGGGAGCTGGCCGAGAGGGGGGCTTAGAGTGATAGATGGATGCGGCTTGTCATATTTTCAACGAATGGTCGCATATTTTTACGATCTGGCTCTTTTTCGCTTATAGGGGCTCTATTATCTGTGTAAACCAAATCTTCCTTAAAAACTAATTTTTATACTCGGGAGTGGGGGTGTTCCTGCCTGTAGGAAGGTCGGGGTGACACAATTCGATGCGCTTATCGGGCGTCTGAGAGCATGAGAGTTGTCGAAAAAATGCGACTTTCGTCGAGACTTTTCATCTGAGTATCATTAAGGTATACCTAGTTTAATTTTATCTCTTCCCTACTCTGTGGGAAGACCAAAATCGCCAAAAAAGTAATTTCAAGTAATATCAAGAGCTTTCCAACGAGTTGGCCCATGACATCTTCGATCTATTGTTTCGTAATTATGACCGATCTCACTTATCAGGGGGCGGTGAGAATGAGAATGGTTTCGTCAATATCTGGATATTTCAACTCCCCCCTCCTGCCGGGGCGGAGTACCATTAATGCGGGTTGTAGAGACCGTTCTAACGAGTATCGTCGCTGTAAATATATCATTTTGAAACTGTTGATCTAGCTTATAGGGAGTCGGAAGGGACGAGATTTGGTTGAAAATTACTTCTTTTGCCGAGGTCTTTCACTAGAGTACCATGAAAGGCATACCTAAAGGCGTTTAAAAAAACAATTTTAGGAGGACGCTAAATCGGTCTAGACATTTTAATCTCGTAATGGTACAGTTTGATGCGATTTGGCGTGAACTTTCCAATGATTAGTCGCAAGACGTATGTACGTTCAGAAAGTATGACAGATTTCGCTTATAAGAGGTCAGAGGGAATCAGAGTTGGTGAAAAACCATTCATGTCGTCGAGATATCTTATTAGAGTACCATAAGGGCACACTTTTTTAAAAATCCTCTTTTAGAACCTCCTTTCCTAATTTTGACCAACAGCAAAACAAAATCTTCCTTACTCCGCTGGGAGTAGCCAAGGGAGTTCACGATCTATGGTCATGGGAACTCCTAATATTCATTTATTGGACATTTAAGTCGTGCTTTTGGACGCTTTTCTACCGTAATCTTAGCATAAATAACAATTGTGACATCTTTGGTTAAAATCCATGTGATCGTCAAATATGCATAACATTCACTTATTAGACATTGGTTCATCACGTTGTAAAATGCCGCATAAACTGTAACTGCGTAGTTCTGCATGAAATCGTTCGCAAGTTACAATTGACCTCCAAGTCAACCATATTAGTAGCAATAGTTACTTGTGTCCTAAGGGTTATTTTCAAGCTAACCGCGTTACTCTACACCAAACCGTTAAGTTTAAAATCAACGACTTCTATAAAGTACCTTTATTTGTAAATAGGTTTTAACCAAAATTTGATCGAGATGTAAAAGTAATTCTAAAAATCGGTTACGTATTTTTTAGTTTTCGTTGCTACAGGTACACACACGCGCGCGCACACGCACATACGCACCCACGCACGCACAAGCACGCACGTACGCAGGTATACAGGGTGGTGCATCCTATACGCGTCGGTCTCTGTAATGCAAATTACTTTTAAGATCTGAAGTTTTTTTTCTAAATTAGGGTATATATGGCCTACATATTAAAAATAATTGTGGTTATACAGGGAGATTCAAAAATAAGAATTTATATCACGGTTATGTTTTTCTAAACGGAATACCCCGTATTTGACAGTATTTTTTTATTCTACGGATGAAATAAAGTAAGGTTTCTGTAATGTTCCCTATACCTATCTCTTTTCGTTTTTGAAATATTTAAAGAACTTTTAATTTGCAAGCATGAACAAGAAACTCAATTATGTTGTGGTTATGTACAACACATCAACATACACCTGCGGCATACGTGGTAATAATATGGTATCCGCTAAAATGCAAATTTTTCTATTACGACATACAGGGTACTCAACTAATCTAGCTGAATTTAACTTAGATGTGCAGCTGCATAATTTTGTTAATTTAAATAGGACACCCTGTATTTAACAACTTTATTATCTGGACTCCTTGATGATGTACGATTCAATATTAGGCGGAAAATGTGGATGCAGTTGGATGAAGCTCCCGCACATTTTGAACGTCGATTACGGCGATACTTAAACCAGAGTTTTCCAAATAAGGGGATCGAAAGAGGTGGTCCACATAAATGGCCTGCAAGATCACCGGATTTGACGTTTTTGGATTTCTTTTTGTAGGGTTATATACAAAGTATAGTTTACAATACACCACCGACTACTCCAGAAGACATGAAAGCGTGAATAAGAGCTGATTTTCAGACAGTAACTCCAGAAATGCTTGAAAAAGTGAAACGATCTTTTGAAAAAAGAATTCAGCTATGCTTAGAACAAGATGGACGTCACTTTCAACAAATTCTTTAAGGGCAGTCCGACCCGCATATAAACTCAATGTTAACTTTATGCATGATATCTCAAAAACTATGAGGTAACAACTTCAATTTTTTTTATTTTGAAGGTTGGCTAATATATTTTAAAATTTTGTTTAAAAAGTACTTACAATTTTAATGTAAAAAAAATTATTACAAATTTTTTTCTCAGCGTGGAATGTAAATTTTGTAAAGACCTTTTCGTACGGAACTAGTAATTGTTGTATTAGTATTGGCTACTAACAGCTTACATCAAAATTGTCAAAAAGCAAATTTTCAGACAAAACAGTGAGGGCTGAACAAAAAGTAAGCATACTTACAAGAATAGTTGTACTAGTAATGCCCAGAACTGTAGGATGGGTTGTCCTGGTCCTCCTCAACCTCATATAAGTCTTCTAACTTCCCTTTTCCCAAACTTCTGGCCCGTCGGTTTTTTTTTCAAGGTCCCACGCAGCTTTTTCCGCCTTGCGAATACGGGCTATATCAAGTCTTCATAGCTTTTCAAAGGTAAAATTTTTTTTTATTCTTAGTGTTATATATGGTTGTAAAGAGGAAATTTCAGAGAATAATAATCAATTAAAACCCAAAAATTGAAAAAAAAAATTCCCGGTCGGACTGCCCTTAGAGTAATTTATTTTAATCATAGCTGATTTTCTTGTCACGCTTGCAAATTAAGAGTTCTTTAAATATTTCAAAAACGATAAGAGATAGATATAGGGAACATTACAGAAACTTTACTATATTTTATCCGTAGAATCAAAAAACACTGTCAAATTAAAAAAAAACAAATTTGATATAAATTCTTAGTTTTGGATCACCCTGTATAACAACAAGAATTTTTAATTTGTAGTGTTATAGGACCTACATACCCTAATTTATAAAAAAAAACTTCAGATCTTAAAAGCCGTTTGCATTACAGAGACCGACGCGTATAGGATGCGCTATTACGATGCCATTTTAATAAAATTATAAAAATTGACATCTGTGAAATTCATAAATTTCTTGCATGTTTTAATTTATATTTATTATTATAATTGTAATTATCACCACGTTTAAGTCCCATGAAATATTTTTAGATGAATTGCATTAATAAATTATAACGTATTTAATTAAAATTATTATTAATTTTATTAAATACATAAATAAAAAGTTTACGTCGAGTAGGATTTGAACCTATGACCTGTACTTTGCTTGAGTACCGCGCTAACCATCTGCGCCATCGAGATTCAAGCCCCAATCGATGCAAATTTTGTCTTTATATATGTAGAACTGATGTAAATTTTAAATTTAATGAGATAAACTTTTTATTTACATCAGTTCTACATACAGAAAGACAAAATTTACATCGGTTGGGGCTTGTACTTCGATAACGCAGTTGGTAGCGCGGTACTCTAGCAAAGTACAGGTCGTAGGTTCAAATCCTACTCGAGGTAAACTTTTTATTTATGTATTTAATAAAATTAATAATAATTTTTTATTACATATTTACCTTTGAACTTATTCGTTCATAACAGAACTTATAATAAAAAAGATATAATGTATTTGATTACAACTTCAGCACATTGTGCCATCATTAATTTATTATGATGATTAATGTTAAACTTGTTTAATAAAATTGCCTCGACTAGCATCCCAGGGGATAGAGTTCAGTATGAAAAAAAAAAACATTAAACATTTGCGTTAGGTTCTTTTGGCAAAAATAAAATCAATTGTGATTTTAAAACAAATCTGGAATTGTATATTTTCAACTTTATTCAAACACCTTGTATCACCTGTAATTATACAACATGTGCGATTAGCATTGACCTAAATTTGTGCACATATTTCATCATGACTAAACAATAACGAAGATATATTTTCGGTAAGTATCTTTTGCTTTTTAAAATAATATTGGATCACTATAAAATTAATGAATGGTTATACTATTTCCAGACTAGTATATAATTTACCCAAATCCCTTAAACACATGCACATAGGTGATAAACAATAATAATATTCAACGTAAACTCAAATAAAAATATAAGATTCATACACTCACATTTATGTTTGCATTCTTTCAGCTGCTCCAATTTTCAATACTAATGTTCCAATATTCAAATCAGAAGTAATTCGAATTCCATAAATAATATTGATCCAACGGTGGAAGATCTACGGCATAAGCGTATACAGGTATGCTGCATAAATATTTTCTGCAACACTTTAGAAGCACTTTGATTTTATTTATTATATTTTCAAATATAATAATTTAATTTATGGTTATTGTATCATAAAATACAATAATTTTATCTGCATTCGATTTTTATTTAATTGAAACTTTTTAATTTTAATTCTATTAAAATGATAACATCATGTTAATTTCGTTATAATAATTTATATTAATCGAAATAATTGATTTACATTCAGTTGTTTAACGATACCACGTCACTCGGACAAATATTCACGTTAACCTAACTTATGACAATTGTTTGGTACTTGCATTATTGTAGGTTATACGAAACACAATTTATTTTAAATTTGAATTTATGTACACTCCGAGTGACATGTTCTCACTTTGAGGAATTAACAGATGTGAAAAAATATAGCAACTTCCTGTGCTTGCTTAACAACCAATCAAATTATAGTATTTTGTCTATACAAATATAACAAAGCTTAATTCTGATTGGCTAACCATTTTTCGGAAATTTGTAAATTACTAATTTTACACATAACTTTCTTATATTGTAACAGATCTTAAAAACATAATTATTTTTTAATTCTACACAAAATTTCCTTTCCATAGATACCCCACTTGTCCTTTTTAAAGTTCTTAAACTATTTAAATTTCAACAAATATGCAAATTTTCATATACAAATTTACTTATAACTAACTTATTCTACTTCCTACAGGAAAACTATAAACAAAAATGGATTCTATGACCCAAAATACATAAGGATACACGAGTTTCTAACACACTTATGGTTTATTTTGAAAACTTCCATCTCAACATCTATGTTCGTAATTAACATAACCTGGTTTCTCAATTTTTACACTTAAATTACATCCATAATATTAATTTAAGTTTTAACACTTTCTATACACTCTAATATGTAACACATTATTTGTTTAATTTCGCATTATTCACTTATAAGTTATATGAATCTGTTCTATTTTCATATACTTTAGCATATAGTTTAACTCCTCCTATGTTAATTAATACTATTTCTTTTCCTTTTGTTTTAGAATAGAAGCATATTATGTTACCAGACTAGAATCTACTTATTCATATGGATTACACAAATTTTATAGAACCAACCACCCACTTTACACTTCCGAAGATGCTCGGAAACTATTAACATGAAAATTATATTGTTCAGCCATGATAATAATTTAACAACATGTTCTATAATCACATTTGTACCTAGATTTAAATTACTTTGAACTTCTGCAACTTTTACTCTGAACCAATATCTAACTAACTATGCTATTTAGCATTATAAATATCATCTTATATATATATATATATATATATATATATATATATATATATATATATATATATATATATATATATATATATATATTACCCATAACAACAATACCAATTCTTCAGAAATAATTAAATTGATTAATTACTTGCAAGCCATTAATTTAAAAGCCGAAAACTGAAATGGCGGCGCGACATGCTTTTGTAGCGTAATGGTTATTAAACTGCGCGGGCTCTTGAAATGCACGATCGAACCCCGTTGCAAGCAAGACTTTTTTTAAATTTTATTTATCATTAATCATTAATTTAATAACAATTTTTTAAATTATTTTTTATGATTCTTTTATTCGAAAAAATAATACGTAAACTAGGAATGCAAAATAATGATACCCAATTAATACATAAAATGTGAATTCATTAATAATTAAAAATTTTGAACGTTGAAACACCGTTACTTCATCCTGGTCTCTCAACTGCAGTCTTCGAAGAATTTTTTGTAGAAATCCAATTTTAATGGATTACTTTTAAACTTAAAGCACCAGTTCACCTATAGTTAGTAAAAACGTCTGTTAAGATATATATTTAATTTAGTCAACTACTTTAGTAAATCGTCGCGTCCACTTTCTACGAAAAACTGAATATGTATCGTTCTTCGTAATTTAGCAACTTTAGAAAATAGAACTAAAATAAAAGGAAATAAAATTGTGTATTCAAATAGTTCTGATTTAAATGTCTGTCGTACATGTTTCGTTTAACTTTGGCTTATGTATTTTTCTTAATATCGTTGTGGACTTCTTGAATTGTGAATTCAAGAATTCTCAATACGTATTTATTTCAAATTTATTAAAATAAATACTGTAAAATGCAAAATAAGTACTTGTCAATACTGAAACTTTAAATGTTATTTAAATCTTCAGGATTTTGTCATTCTTCCTAGCTAAAATGAACAATTTCTATTATTTTAGTAGGGGGCTCTTAAAATTTTTGCAATTACCGTTCATCTAGAGATATTCGTTATTGTAGCAAGTGACTTTAAGATTTCTTGTGGATCTTGTTCAACTTCTTGAAGGACATTTTCATAGTTAATGACTCGAAAACGGTGCATACTAGGAAAGTGAAACAGGAATACCTTTTTTTCTTGAGGAAAGTCGAAACATTATTAACGTGATAGTAAGAAACCTACACATAAAATAGTTAGGTTATTTTTTACTTTGTCCCCTCACGATTTGAGACGATCCTCATAGAAAAACCATATTTTTAATCAGAAAATTTGTTTTACCACATAAAGTTTAGTACACATACCAAATTTTAGACGTTTCCTTGAAATAATTGGGAAAATACCAAGAATAAACCCTCCTTAAAGTTCCACTTCTGGGGTGCTCTTGCTTCCTTAGGAGGAATTTGTAGAAATATGTTTATTGGACATTTTTTATTTATTCTAAGCCGTGGAATGCACTGCTAAAATATTTCACGCTATATATGAGACAGCCTGTATATAAATCTAAATTTAAAGATCTATTAGTTTTGGCTACTAAAGAAAACTATTTTATTTTCAATAAAATACTATACAAGCAGTGTCGCTATGGGCAGCCCTTTAGGACCGATTTTTGCTAATGCATTCCTGGTATTTTGTGAAAAATTATGGCTAGAAAACTGTCCTAATAACGTTAAACCTTTTGTCTACAGACGTTATGTAGATGATTCTTTTCTTCTTTTTAAACATGAACATCAAATTAATACATTTCTAAACTACCTAACAGCCAACATCCTAATATAAAATTCAGTTGCGAAAAAGAAAAAGAAAACATATTGCCATTTCTAGGAATGAATGTAATGAAATAAAAATTCGGCTTTTCTATTTCAGTATATAGAAAACCAACTTTTTATGGATTATATACTAATGTTCACAGTTTCATTTCAAATAAATACAAAACAGGATCGATTAATATTCTACTATCTCGAGCATATATGCTTTTTACTACAATATATATATATATATATATATATATATATATATATATATATATATATATATATATGCATACACATTAAACTTCCCTTTACAGGTTTTCATAGTCTTCATGTTCGCCGTGTTACTAGAAGATTTCTTAAAAAAACTTTTCCAACAGTTAAATTACATTTTGCATTTACCACATTGAGCAGGCTTGGTTCTCACTTTCGAATTAAGGGTGTACTTCTGGACATTTCGTTGAATATCATTTATAAGTTTAGATGTAATAGCTGCAATGCTATGTACCTCGGGAAAACCCGTAGGCAATTTGCTGTTCGACGCTGTGAACATTTAGGTTTAACTCCCCGTCTTAGAAAAAGATCTTTAACCATACCCAAATCAGCAGTGTTTCAACATCGTATTGAGAAAGATCATGAAATCACCAGCAATGATTTCACGATATTGGATAGAGTGGAAAATGCCAATGATCTTAGTATAAAGGAAGCTTTGTATATCTACCATCTAAAACCATCTTTAAATACGCAGATGGATATGGCAACCTTAAAATTGCTTCAGTAACACGGATGTCATTTTAGGGTTAACATATTCAATTTTTTCATAAACATAAATTTATATTTTATGTTTTGACAATATTGTTTACAGCATCTTTAACAATTTTAACAGATATTACTACTGACGAAGATAACTGTAAGTGTTATCGAAACGTTTAGATTGTATAATTTAAAATACACCATAAATAACCCAAAAAAGATAAATACAGTTTATCTCATTGTCACATTTATTTTGAAAATAGTTTACGAACTAAATAAATCGAAACATTAAAAATGAATCTAGTGTTGTGTTTCGTCTTAAATTTGATCATATATATATATATATATATATATATATATATATATATATATATATATATATATATATATATATATATATATATATGTTTAAGTGTTAAATGTGATAGGTATTAAGAAATAAAGATTATAATAAGATTAAGGTTAGTGTAATGAAATTAAGTAAACATATATGTAAAATCGCAAGTTACATAAGTTCATAATAACATGCAACTGAGTACATATGTAATTAATTGTACAGCACGTTGTGAGCTAAATGAGTCAAGTTTCACAATTATTGCATTTTAAGCATGGTTGTGGAGTAGAAATTTTCACAGTAGTTGTTTCCGATCATCTTCGGAAGATATAAATTATGTATTTCCTATAACGTTGATCATCATATTCATTTGGAGTAGGTAAAGCCTGTTCTGGTAGCATAATCTGCTTCAATTCTAAAATCAAACAAAATAGTACGTATTAGATAACATGTCGATGAAAGTAATTGAATTGTAAAGTTAACGATAAAGACAATGTTAAAAGGATTCATATAATTTATAAAATTATGAAGAATAATACTGAAATATTAGTGAAAAATTAACTGACATTTGTGTTAACAGGAAATGTACTCACATAAATTAAGATTGTTGGTGCAAATTAACTAATGTGTCGAGACGGTAGATTATGGACATTTTGAACTCCGATTGTGAGATGGTAATTTTAATTGTTGACTTTGTGGAAGTTAAAGTTAGTGTAACTTTATGTTTTTCGGGTCATAGAATCCATATATGACCATAGTTTTCCAGTAAATAGTAGAATAAGTTAGATATAAGTAAATTTCTGCATGTAAAAATGATCATTAGGATAATTATTATATGAAAGTGGTTTAAAAGCGAAATAGGGCAATTGGGGTATCATTTTAAAGGAAATTTGATGTAGAATTCAATGCTTATATTATTTTTAAGCTCTATCTTAGTATAACAAAAGATATTTGCAAAATTAATAAATTGTAAATTTCAGAAAAAAGGTACAACCAATCAGAATTAGGATCAGATGTGTTTGTATTGTAAAATAGGTCCAATCAAAATTGATAGTTTACCAAAAAATGATACTACTTTTGTAAATTTTCTTAACAGTCTCTTACTTGAAGATAATAAATTTAAGATTGGTGTTTCATAACCTTCTTTTTAAAGAATAAAAATCTGTTCGTAAAGTTTAACTATTTTAAAACAAAAGTGAGGTTATATGAAAATGTAAACGTTCACCATTATCATACATAATAAAATATTTAATCTTTTTTGGGTTTTTTAATGGTGTATTTTAAATTATACAATCTAAACGTTTCGATAACACTTACAGTTATCTTCGTCAGTAGTAATATCTATTAAAATTGTTAAATATGTTGAAAACAATTTTGTCAAAGTTGAAAAATTAAAACATAGACATCAGCCTGCTATTAATATTGCAGTTTGAGAAACTATAGAATTAAACTTTAGTAAAGAATAACTAGGTCATTAAAAATTAAATATTGTTAATCTGTCTTAAAGATGACAAATCAGAACACCCTCTAACGGCGAAGGCTAACAATGCAAAATATCAGCCAAAAACCACATTTAACAAAATTTAATCAAGTTATGATGTAAGTGTAAAGTTGTGAAAAACTTTAATTTGAAAATGATAGAAGCATTCACAAATATAAACATGACATCAAATAAAATAATCCAGTGAAATCTAACAAGAAGGTATCTTTATCAATAATTGCAAGTGTTATAAACAATGAAAAGCATAATGCAGAACGTTTTTTTTGTAACTTTTTAATTTTAATCTTAATTTCAACTACTTATGTTAAATTATAGTGCTGTGGTAATTTAACATATAATTGGTAAAGCATTTGCTGCAAGGTTATTAATTATTCAATTTCAAATAAATATTTGTTACAACAAAAATAAACAAAACGCGATCGAATAATTAAAAGGTCCGATAATTTAATAAACGTTACTTAAAATTCATCAAAACAAATCATCGAAACTTGCTTTACATTTCTGAATGTTAATAGCTTTAATTTCGGTAACTTTTAAAATTTGGCGAACTAAAATCAACGTCCTTTTAATTTGGTGAAGATAAAATAAATGCTCCAAAAAATTACACTACAAATATCTATACTACAATTAAAAGGCAGCATAAGAATATATACAAAAGGGCAAATACAATCAAAAAAATATTCCCCAGGCAACGAGGAATAAACAAAACTAGTTTGCAGACACAAAAAAAACTAACACCTAAAAAGAAAACAAATAAAGCTGCGTCACCTATTCAGCAGCTGTCACTAATGTCAACGAGAAGTAATATCGATTATTTTTTCTTGCGTAAGCATCATCAATACATATATACATATAACAATATTAAAAAAATGTATTATCTACTGCAGGTGCGAAATTACGGTTTACCAAAATTCAATTAAATCCAACTAACTTTATTACTACAACAAAAACAAACAAAAGCTTTCTGAAAATCAAAAACATTAAAACTACAATATCAGAACTTTTTCTGCGACATTGAATCAAACTTGAATTTACACCAGACATTATCAACAAGCATATTAATATATAAAGCAAAAAATACAATGTTACCAAGTCCTTTCGCAATTTCCATTGCTCAGGTCCAAATTCCATCAATCAGCTAACCACTTTTTATTGTAAATGTTACACAAACAGAATTTTAACAAAAACGTGAATGGGGGCATTCTTTTAAAATAACTTTATGTAATTTCTTAAATACATCTTAAACTGGCTTTTAACTTTCACAAAAAAATTGCACGTGATACTTTTCTATTACGCTCAAAGATCACGGTAATAATGTCTATAATTTTCAATAAATCTAGATCAATAAATTCGCTGTCCCCTCGGCTGCGTCGTCGTTAAATACAGGTTAAGAAGGAAATCTTCGGTTTCTTTACTGAACCTGGACGTCCTCGATAAAACGATAAGAGGGTATACGATGACAAATTTGTCAGGGTGTACTTATACTTCAAAACCACATAAAGCATCGATATTGTACAGTCCCAATTAAATTATGAAGCGTTTCATTTAACCATAACGACACGCCGCGACGGCGATGGCTCCCACAATCACAATAATTCGCACTACATCAACTCCAACTAAGAAATTTCCATACCCAAATTACATAGTGAACAATTCCTATGAAAGAAACAGTATTGATACCCAGAATTGAGTCACGCATACTTTCCAACAAACAACTCAATACACAAATGAACCGGTAAACTTAAGGAAATATTTAAATGCGACTGAACCTTTCGTTATCAACCGCGATACAAACAACTTTATACCTAAACGTATTAGGTTTCTTAAAAACTCTTTTCATCCGTCATGAAATTAAGTTCCTCTCAAAACTGCGATGATTTTAAAATGACAATTCACGGTAACAACGTTTTAATTTATTTTTACGTATAATATTTTAAATATCCCAATAAACGCGAAAATAAGGAATCTGCGGCAAATTTAACCGCACGTGACAAAACTTGAACTTATTTCTGATACGGGTTTCATATTATTATTACGATTATTGATCATATTTCTAGTTTCCTATCCAGAAAACTGCTGCAGCATTTCAATCATATACATTAAATTTTTAAAGGTTTTCTAATTTGCGTTTGTAATATGTAGGTACGTTACAACAGTCAAACGGGTGTTTTATTGTTTGACTTTAAGAAATTTTCTTGTGACGTTGCTATGTAAACTATCGAAGTACTTTGTTCGTGTAAACATAAATATAACATAACCAATTCTTATATTAAATGTGTACATAATTAAAAGTAGCAATATTTTTACAGGAATTTACAATGTGGATGCTTAGTACACTAATGGAAGTAAAGTTTAATAATGGTACTCAAGTATCAGAAAGTTTTGTTGTAAACGATGAATTGTCACGTTAATTTATATTTGAGGTAAGCTTTGGGCCACAAAATAACTGTGCTCAATACGTTAATGGTTTATAAAATTTAGGGCCAGTTTGTCAATCGCTGGTAAACTTGAAGGTAAACTTAACTTGCAACTCCTCGTTAACTTCTGGTAACTTTTGGGCAGTGCATTTCAATCCCCGGCAACATCTGGTAACGGAACCTGTGGTTAGCGATTTATTTTCTACTATTGGTTACACTCCATGTCGGTTATTTGACTGAATTAGGTGACTTCTGCTGTCAGGGCGGTAAGTTCCACACTTCCTAATTAACATAACCTCAATTTATTTTTGGATTGGGTGTTTCGTTAGTTTTAGAAGCGATGCTACGCTAATTAGTGCCTCGTAATTTTGCAAACTATCGTTCTAATACTGTCTAGTGACTTATCACGATTGATAAGAAAAGATGCACAATTTGTTCTCAAGAAGAACAACATAATTTAATTGCCCTCTTGGATAAGTATAAACATATCGTTGAATGCAAAGAACCGGTGCCCTTGCGTGGAAGCAGAAAGAACAATACTGGCTTCATATTCAAATGGAAATTTCCGAACGACAAAAAATCTCAAGGAAAAATACCTAAACTTGAAGAAGCAAGCAAAGAAAAAGTTTTATTTGGAGAAGCAATCAATTAAACGAACAGGTGGAGGTACAGGGGAATCCGTTGAAATAACTGATCTTGACACCAGCATTAAAAACATTTTGAGCAGATAATTTTTTGTTTTTCGATGCGAGTTCGAAGCACTGCTATGTTGTACGTAAATAAATACATTGTGATTTTACAGGACCACAAAATGAAAAGATTTCTTCAAATACCAATAAAAACGAAGTGGAAATGTTTGAATTTGAAGGTCTGTACAATAATTTTATAATAATTCTGAAGTAGATGTTAATTATTTTTATATTCCAATTACAACCAGGTCCATCACAACCAAGGCCATCACAACCAGGACCATCACAGCCGTAGTCATCACACCAGGGCCATCCCAGCCAATCCATACATCAACACCAAGCCCCAGTTCACATCCAGCCAATGAAAATCCCCATAATTGGGAAGAATATTCCTCAAATGTCTTGAAAAAAAAAGCCATCAAGAAATATGTGAACACGTTTACTTCAAAGTAAACAAAAAATTGATAAAACATACGTCAACAAAAGCTACGAATTAATTGAAAGTAAATTAGAATTTATGAACCTCCCAAAAGAAAATTGTTTGGAGAAACATAACCTCCGAATGGTTTTGTTAACAAAACAAATAGCAAACGAAGACGAAAAAACAACAAATATTGTAATTTGTAATAATTGTAATTATTTTTTTATTGTTATTCTAAATAGAAAAGTAGCAGAAAATTACAAATATGTGTTGAAAATGTAAACTTTAATGGCACCTCTAACTAGAGGTACTCCAGAAATAGAAAACAAAATATAATTAAAATATCTGGTGTGGAACACCACACGACCTTCTAACCTTCAAAATGGAAATGTAAACTTTCACCATTATCACACATAATAAAATACTTAACTTTTTTGGTTTTCTTTAATGGTGTATTTTAAATTATACAATCTAAACGTTTCGATAACACTTACAGTTATCTTCGTCAGTAGTAATATCTATTAAAATTGTTTACAACATCTTTAACAATTTTTAACAAATATTACTACTGACGAAGATAACTTAAGTGTCATAGAAACGTTTAGGTTGTATAATTTAAAATACACCATTTAAAAAAAACCCAAAAAAGGTAAGTATTTTATTACAAATATGTGTGTATTATTTTATACATTTCTTAATCTAGCAAAATAATTATTTATTAAAGTGAATCGTACAGCATTGTTTGGTGCCACTTGATTCACATTGTGTACATCATTATGTCCTACATTATTAACTAATTCGATAGCTGCCTCTTGTTTTTCGTTCATTGCTGCTACTCCTTCATTTTCATCACAAGAGACCTTCGGTAATACAGCAGTTGCTGTAATTAGAGCTTGAACTGTATTCAACTGAAGCCTCAAACCTAAAGCCAAAGCCGGAAATCGCCTTTTCCAGGCTCCATAGGAACGCTCCACAACGTTTCGTGTCCTAATTTGCGACTCGTTGAATAAATATTCTGCTTCAAATAAGGTTTGACCGGATATCCACCGTCTCCCATGAGAAGACTTCCACCGAAAACGTCATTTATAAAAGAATTATGTATAGCGGAATTTCCAAATATGTGTGAGTCATGAGCTGACCCTGGCCATCGTACCACAATGTCTCGAATTTTTAAATCCGGATTTACAATTGTTTGCACATTTAATGAAAAAAATGCTTTCTGTTGCGGAATAACTCGGCCTTGTTTCCACCAGGTGACTGTATACGCACATGACTGCAATCAATCAATCACCCCAATACATCGAGAAAATCTTGCAATATTTAAAATTTTTGTCTCGCTCTTTCGATTTCTTCATTTTGTGGTATTGTTACGTAACGTGGTCTGAGAGTTGTAAGTGCTCGACTTATGCGGCGTTCCGTTTTACTTGCCGTAGATTTGTGCACTCCAGAGAGATCACCAACAGTGACAAGGAAGGGGCTCGTGGCATAAATTCTTAATGCTAACTGGAATTGATTTTTAGATGACAGACAGTCATTCCTCCTAGTAGGATACGCAATGGTGTCTTCAATTTCCTACACTATATTTTGTACAGTCGATAGACGAAAGCGAATAAAAAAATCATGTTCATCCTATTCCTCAAAATGGTCAGGTCTATGTCTAAAATTGTTTTTGGTCTTCTTACTTCCTCATCACTACTAAATACGTTAATATCATACAACTCCTTGTTATTTATTGAAATAATCACAATTCACAGTATTTTATTAGGATATAAAGTACTTTAGTCTTCAGTTAATATACACGTTATCGAAGCATTTGACATTTGACGTTTTGCGCTCACCAAAAGTCACTAAATTCTGTTTAGTTTAGAAACTTTACGTTCCAAACACAACTGGGTTTCAGTGGTAATTATGTTACTTTTACTTTACCATAAGGCAAACCTAAGATAACTAAAACCAACGGTTAACCAAATAACCTACAATAAAACACTCTGTTCTGTGCCATAATCCCTGGTTTTGTACAAACTGACAGTTAACCTGCGATTGAAAAACCGGCCCTTACAGTAACCATCATATATACGTCATTTATTATATTATACAATAATCAAATAATCTAAAAGTAAAAAAAAAACATTAACAGCAAATCTGCCAAGAATAATTTTTTCGCGTTCAGGGGGTGTAAATACGGCAAAGTTTCCAAATAGATTTTCAGGCGAGGATAAGACTTTCCTTTCAGGAACTACATTTGTATGATAGCGGAAAATTAAAAATCAAACTTAGAAAAACATCAAATAAAATATTGTACGTTATAGTATTTTATGTTATAAGTCCGGTAAAAAGATATTACGTACGAATAAGTAATTAATTTTGTTGCGCAATGAGTACGTAATATCTTTTCACCGGACGAATGACGTAATATTGTGGTACTTCTTTGTGGAGCAAATATTCATGGTGAAGTCGATGTTGCTCGTGTTTGAGAATATTGACATTTCGAGAATCTCGAGGCTAAAATTATTTTTAAAACATAAAACAGTTGGTCATCAGGCTAAACAGACAAAAACACTCAGCCGAGAAGAAATTTATGAATTTCTAAGAAGTGCTCCTGATAAAGAATATCTTCTCACAAAAGTGAGTAAACATTTTTATGCATTGGGGAGCAAATTATTTAGGAATCGTTTTTTTTATTTTTAGGTAGTTTCCATGATTGGAGTTGCTGGAGGCTGTCGCAGAGAAGAACTGTACGAAATGTCTTTGAACGATATAGAAATCACTGCTCCTCAAACAAAAACTAATAGGCCGCGGGTATTTACAGTTATTAAAGAAGCACACAGAATTCAATTTTTGGAGCCTTATCAAAAATATGTAAATTTACGTCCAAAAAATACTGCACATGGTAAGCTGTTTTGGGCTACAGGCATGGACAGTGCATCTATCAAAGAGTTGGAATTCACAAAATTGGTGGAGTGGCAAAACGTATCGCACAGTTTTTGGGTTTAGAAAACCCTGAAACCTACACTAGACATTCGCTCAGAAGAACAGGTTCTACGCTCCTTGCCAATTCGGGAGCCAATATTTCTGTTCTTAAGCGATTTGGTGGATGGAAAACCAGTACCATCGCAGAAAAATATGTTGAAGATTCCCTTGAAGGGAAAAATATTGCTCGTATGATTCAAGGTGGAGAAAGTTTTATCGAAGTTGTTACGAGACGACAAGAAGAAGCATCTTCTTCAGAAATTGTATCTGAATGCAATTCAAGCCCTAAATTCAATACCTCCAGCTCCAAAGGCAATACGTGTATAAAGAGTGATGTAATTGGCACTGATACTCGATCCACAACAGTGTGTGATTGTGAGAAAATTCCTTCAATTCAATTTGATGGAAATGAAAGTTGTACCATTAATATTAATTTAAACATACCAAAATGACATTAACTCTTATTTTTCAGTTGAATTTCATGTTAAGTCTTATTTTCAATTCAACTTTATTCTGTATCTGTTTATTTTCTAAAAATTTGTTAATAAATTTTTTCTGCAGTTGCATTTGAATTGAGTACGGTAAAATTCCTAGTGTACTGTAAAAAGCTACTATACCGTAAAACGTGTTTTGCAGTATACTAAAGTATGACGTAAAACTGACAATTACAGTACAGTATGAAATAAAATCAATTTACATACGTAAATAACTGTTACCCTAGGGAAAAGTTACTCTTACTGAGCTTTATCAAAAACAAATACCTATGTAAGGATGGTTTTGCATATTGATTGTGATGATTATTAAGTTCTATTGGGGTGCTATTTAATTTAGTAGAAATAGATTGTCCAGTGGTTCATCGAGTAATTAACAATATTGATGTCACGTTAAATCGTATTAATTTTCAAACAACGAATCGGTTGCGTGTTTCATTCTCACATATCGTTAGAATGTAAATTGCCATATATACTGCTTGAAAGGGCTGAACAAGCTGTTGACAGTCTGGAGCGAGAACGTATTATTATTTTAATCGGGAAAAGGAATTGGATTCTCCCAAATCTTTTGTTTCGTTTCAGAAGTGTATGTGTGTACTACGAAGTTGGCGATAATTTCCTCTAATTATCTACTTCGAAAAATTAACTGCAGTTTAATTCAACTTCGAAATGCCCACTCAATTTATATAAAGCGTATACGCATTAACAATATAAAAATAGTAAGAGGAAAGGAAAAGGCCACGTATTTCATTCCCTCTCCAAGGGGGGTTGGGCTGCTTCCCAACGTACATAAATTAAGTATGTATGCATGGGGGGGATTAAGGATAAGTGCGGTTAGGGTAGGATCGGAACGAACGGAGTTAGGGTGCTGAGGGATAAGATACTACCCCAGCATTCGCCTAAATCGCACCACATGGTGTGCATATACGCTATATTGTGTGAGGAAAACCTCCTGAAAAAAACTCATACAGTGTAAACGATAACGGGAATCGAACCCATTACCTCTCGAATGCTAAGCACAACTCCACTGGCTTGGTTAAAAGTAGTAAACAGATAGAAGGATCTATAAAGTTTATCATCAAAACTACACCGTAGGAGTTTAATCGCATCATTAAAAGGTATTAGTAAAGTAATTTCACGTTTTGATGGGATAATTGTTTGTGGTTCATCAAAAACAAAATGTGAAGAGAATCTCATGATGTGGGTGAGTGAGTTGATGGGTATACATGTGGTGTGCTCACGTGACTGTCGTCAATTACTACTTTTGCATTTAATATATTTTTTATTTGCCCCCTAGATTTGGGGTGGTTTATTATTACACCAAAAATATGCCGCTATTAGACGATTCTCACTATCCTCAAATCTGATTATATGTCAAAATCAGTTTAACAGTTGCCACACTTAATTGAAATGAATAGTAACCACGGATCGCTGTATAATAATAGAACTAACTTGCGTATAAATTTATTCTGGGGTGTCTATCAATTGAAATAAAAGATTTTTATTAAAGTTCACAAAATAATTTGATACAAAAAAAAACATTTACTTTCAACAATATTAAAAACTAAACACAAATAAATAAAGGAATTACACTGCTTTATCGTTTACTGCCCTTCAGGTAGTTTAAAAATATTTAATAACTGCCAATTGAATTGTGACAAGAGATTCTGAGTCAAAAGTGTCCGAGCCCAAGTTCTTTTTCCATCTCCATTATTTCTACATCTGAATTAGGTTCATCATTTTTAGAAGAAAGTTCTGAATCTGAATCTGATTCGTCGAGAGAAATAATGAATTGTTTTGTCCAGTCTTCCAAAATTATTTTTTCGCAATGATTTACATAACCTTGCCACATGTCGGACGTACATTTTGAAAGGGCAATCCGCCATAAATTTGCAATCCTATCTTTTGATTTAGGTTACGAATTTATGTGCTTATTATAGAGGGTCCTGCAATAACCCCATGTCAACTCAATTAGATTGTATTGACAATGGTATGGGGGTAAACGAATGACTTCATGACCATGCTTTTTTAAAATGTCGTCAATTACAAACTGTTTAGTATGATGTTCTCGAAATGGTTTAATCAACTCCCACAATTGTTTTTTTTTTGTTCTATTGTCGTTAATTTTCACATTATGGTTAATTAAAAAATCCTGCATTTGAGATTTCTTGCTAAAAAAAGTTGGTGGTTTGTTCAGCTGCACCGAGTGATATGATGCATTGTCCATTACCACCACACATATTGATCGCAGTTTATCCATAGCAGGAATTAACTGATTAACCACCCAATTTTGGTAAAGCTTTGCAGTTATTGTCTTGTGATAGTAACGATCATTATTTTGTGAGTTCAGTAAGGATTACTTTTCACTATCATGCACTCAACGACGAATATTACGCACATTTTGGTAAATCCACGTTTCATCCAAAACCACGAGTATCACATTCTCTCTTGAATTTAGAAATTGGATGAACTTCCTGAGAAAAGTGATTTTTAATTCAATGACATGTTTTTTTTCCAATAGCTGTTTACGTCCATTAAAAATTTTTGTACTTGTACCCCATCGATTTGATAATTTTGAATAAACTTGATCTACTACCCTTAAAATCCAAATGTTGGCGACTGTCGGCCAAAAGTTTGTCGATTTTGAATTGTATTGCCAAATGAGGGTCTGTAAATCATAAAACATAAAAAATAATTTTCGAATATATCGTCACTAGCAGTTCTCGGTCGACCTGATTTAGTTAAATTTGTCTGTTCGTCACGTCCGTTCACAATTTTATTGATGCTCTTTACAGAAACTTGAAAAAATATTAATTTAATATATTAGACTATGTCATATAAACTTAAAATCACTTATATAAAATATTTTTCCCGTTTCAATTAAAGCTTTTGCACGAGGAACTTTACTATTTATCAAACTGTGCAAGGTTTTTTTTTATATAAATTATCTTTTTATCTAATTTTTTAGGTATTTAGTTTTTAAAGTGACAATATTAATCAACTGCAAACTTTCAAACTGCCCTGCACGTTGCTATGGAAACGGATATTTAAAAAATCCTCATTTTTAATACTTAAAAAAAGGCAACATATATCCAATCATGTGAAAATAAATTAATAAAATTTGACGTTAGTGAAAAATATTATACCAACTTTGTAAAAATAACTCCCAACTCTAGGAGGCAAATAAAAAAAAGTAGATTGTACGTTTAATTATACAGGGTGTGCAAATAGTATCTCACCAAATGGGATTATGTAGAAATGGTTTGATATTTAGATTTGACTTTTGGTGGGGTTAAATAATACATAAATACCCATATCTTGATATGAGTCTCATTTGTTTTGTGCGATTGGTGTTTGTCAGAGGCAGTCATCTTGAATTTTTTAATGGCAACCTAGGTTGAGTATGGTGTCATTTGGAAGGTAATTGATTTAGAAATACAGCACGGTATATCAAGTGAGTAAAACAAAAGAATTGAACAAGAAAATTGAGTTACTTAATTGATGAAAATCACAATAACTGCTCAAATTGTTGTCCATTCACTCCTTGCGACTCTACATGAGAAGAACAAGCTTACGATAATATCGTATTGTAGTATTTACTATCAGTTATGTTATACTATCGGCGATAAAGAGTATTAGAAATTGTTAAAATTGATAACAATTAGTAGAGAACGCAGAAATGCTACATTTAAATAAAATTTTTGTATAAGTTGTATTTATTTACAGCCCTTTGTCCAGAGAATGTTCCCTCTACAAAGTTAATTTGGCTTTTTAATTTTCTGCGTTATTTTAGAATAAATAAGCTTATGATATACCGTAGTGTATTTCTAAATCAATTACCTGTCAAATGACACCAAACTCAACCTAGGTTGCAATTTGAAAAAATTTAAGATGAGTGCCTCTGACAAACACCAGTCGCACAAAACAAAAGAAACTCATATCAAAATATGGGTATTTGGGTATTTATGTATGTTTTAACTCCATCAAATGTCAAACCTAAATGTCAAACCGTTTCTACATAATCCCATTTGGTGCAATACTATTTACACACCCTGTATAATTACTTTACCACCCCTTTTGTTGTAATTAGGGGACGGGGGCGGTTTCTTTAACTCCGTAACTACCTCTATTTACACTGACGAATACATAATAGTTATTTACAGTTGAGTGCGTTAATAGTGAATTTTTCTGTGCGACAGCTTCTTTTGAGAAACGAGATCGCACGGCGAGTTTCTCATTAGCTGGAGCACTGTATACTGAACACACGAGAATTGTATTAAATTTTTTGGCCAACAACAAATGCGAAAATGGAACATAAATGTAATAAAGACGTCTATTTAATTGCGTTAACATCATACTTTCATAGTTGGCTTAGCTGACTGCATTTTGATAACTTTCAATTCAGTTTTGTTGACAGTGAAAACTCAAATTAATCAAACAAAGATATTATTGTACAGATTATAAAATTAGTAAAATACAATGTCTGATAGCGACAGTTTAGAATTGACACCACCGAATATAAAAGAGCTGGCAGAAAGTGTGAGTGCTGCCCCACAAATCATCACTGTTTAAGTTATCGAGAGATGGCGGTACCTTACAACTTTAACTAAAAATGTAAAATAACGTTGTTCTGGACATTTATTTCATCAGAAAAGGTGTAAAGTAAAGTTTCCTTAAACATATTTTATTATTTTATACTTCATATATTTTTTCTATGTTTCTGAAATCTTACAATTTACTGACCATTTTGCCGCACTGTAGCGGTGTTTTTACAAAAGTGTGCGTAAAAATGAAGTTACACTTGCCGTTCACAAGATTTTAAGGTCACTTTTACGTTTGAGGAGGCCAAAAAATGATTTAATACATTTCGCCTACTTTATTTACAGTACTAAACAATAAATGGATCTTTCTTGAACACAAACAAAAATTACCTATATCCCAGAAAGCTTAAACTGTGGCAAACACAATAAAAAAATATAACTGGAGATGTTGAGAGCTGGACCTTTAGATTGAACGTATTGGAAAAGATTTAATCAAAATACGTGAAGTTGCAAGTATCTAAATTTTCATGAATACCGATGTGTCTAATATGGAAGCCTTTAAGTCACAGTTTGTAAACGCGTGCAAGCAGGCGGTTACTTCTTTTCCTTCTATATTTTTAAAGGGACTTTCTTATCGCTTGATAGATTGAGAATTGCAACACAAGTGGAGTGGTGATACCTTTAGAAATTAATGTATAAAATTTTATTAAAGGAATAAAATCGCTGCGTTGGTGAACTTGCGCGTATTGTTATGTTCTATTGTGTACGATAATTTCTCAGATAAAGAGTGATATAATTTATTTACTTGAATTACACATTCTAATATAATACGAAAAAATATAAAAAAACGCAATCATTTGGGAACGAATTGGATTTCAGTAATGATACGTGTTAGGACCACCGCTACTTGGTATGTTATCGGCGCTGCGTCTTTGGGGTTTTATGAAGTAAAATAATTTGCGTTCAAGACGAAAATATTTGAGGTTCTCTTACTTGATAATATTTAATCAGGACTGTATACTGAAAATGCGCAATGGACAGGATCTTTGAAATTACTAGAAGTTTTCAGCAAAATTACAAGTTCTAGAACACTTTTTATATCTGGATTTTGCGATAAAGGGTTAATATCGGAATTTGGATCTGGTTTTCATACAACACCTGTACATTTCATATGTCTACAGCGGCGTGTATATATTTGTGTATGTCTGAAATTAGTATCCCTAGGGCCTAGATATCCCTTAGCGCCGGTAGAATAGGAAATACCTCTTTTCTGTCCTACACTGGAATAAGGCGACGTTGGGTAAACTACCCTGCCTAACGCTTTTGTCCGGTATTTGTGTTTGTGTAGATGATTTCACACTTACATGCACATGAGCTCGTATTTCAAACGGTAGCAGGCCATGGACGGCCAGATGAGTCTTTATAGTTGCAAATGTCTCAACATACTCTTCTTTTACCATTTTTTTGAACGTGATTATAAACAATCTCGTTGTGGACGGATAAGGCTTTGTTTCTGACGTCAGAAGTGGTGATTGATTTATAGTGTGTGGTGGTAATTGAAGGGGACTCTAACGTGCAAAAATCTCTCAACGGTTTTTATTTATGGAAGAGGGCTAATGCTATGTCTAATAAATAAATAAACTTGTGTAGTAATACATAATTAATTCAAGTTGCCTGGCGAAAAGTTTTCTACTGTTTACAGCGTGTTTGTGATACATTTTTTCTGGCTAAACATCTCGAAAGACAAATTTTGTTTAACCCATAAATCTAGACAGACGGGATTTTTAGAGACGGGTAAGTTGATTTTTATTTCGTCCTCCATAAATTAAAAAAAATCGAAAAACACCTTAATATCTAGACCTCAATAATGTTTTATGGTGTCGGAGCTGCGGGGCAACGAGAAAGAGCGTAAATCAAAAGAGATTGGAATTAAAGTTGAATCGTTTCCAATAAAACCTATCATTTAAATAGGAACATTTCAACAAAAGCTCCGAATATTCTGACAAAAAGGTGTAAAATTTAAACGATTGATTGAAGCAGAAAATAGTTTAACCCTAAAAATGAAAGTGCAAGTAATTAAGCACTGGTACCGCTTAATCCGAAATGTTCTATTCAAATAACTTGCTATCCTACTTGTATAGCAATGATTTTATCTCATTCTAAGATGTTACCCTTGACTGTGTTATTTATTGGGTAGTTATTCTACCTACCTATAAAATTCCCAAAGATATAAAAAAATTTAGATTTGTAATGGGTTTTTCCGTATTCTTTAATTACACCGATGTTAAGTTTTTTACTAATTTAGGATTACTCAATAGTTGGTTGGAAAAATCCCGGATTGTTTTTAATTTTTACTTTTTAAATTATAGTTATTGGAAAATTACAAATTCTTTTTAGACAAAGATAAAGTATCTTGCAACATTGGTCAAATTCCTTAAAGAACTACAATAGCTTTTAATATATCGTCACGGGTTACTGCGTATACGCACACCATGTGGTGCAATTTAAGCGAATGCTGGGATATTATCTTTCCACTCAAGACTCCGTTCCTTCCGATCCTATTCTGACCGCACCTATCCTTAATCCCACCATGCATACGTACATAATGTATGTAGTTTGGGAATCCATCATTGTGACTGAAGGAGATAGGAACCTCAAGAAACCCGCCTTCAACACTTGGGGAAGAGAACACGTGGCCTTTCCTTTTTTTCAAAACAAACAATTCACTGAAAGAAAAGAGTTACTGAAGGGCGAGTGGTTGTGAGTGTGTGTTTGAGTGTATGCGTGAGTGCCTTCAAGCATTGTTTTTGTGTGTTTTATAGTTTAACCAAAATTTGATTAAAATATATTTTAAATATAGAGTTTCATTAAACACACACACGCACGCATGCATGCACGCACGCACGCATACACGCACGCACACGTCCACAGGCGCGCACACACGCACACACGCGTACGCACGCATGCATGCACGCAAGCACCCACCCACCCACACACGCGAATACACGCGCACACACGCAGACACACACACACGCACACACACATGCACACAATACCGACTTTACAGTGGTTGATATCACCGCTCTATTGGCCGAGTGGCGTAGATTTTACATAGGAGCACTGGCTGTTGTCTACCAAATAATCTCGGTAATTTCGAATCAAAACGGTAATCACTGTACACAAACGCAAGATGGTTTTTTATCTCACAGTTAGGGCCTCCGCACACTAGGCAGTCTGGCTGCGGAAGCCTTAAGAACCCGCAACGACTACGCAGCAGCCAGCTGAGTAGAGGTGGGATACAGTGGATATATGTGGCTACCTCCAGTCTCCGCGCACTTGTCGTAGCAGTCTGAGATTTTCGTTTTGAAAAATTCACGATGACTTTCGACTTTCACGATGTACAGAGAAGGAAATGGGAGGAAATCACAAAAATGTAATGTGCCCCATCATCTATACAAGTGAACTTATAATCCGCATTACATACAGCAAGTAAAGCTATCGAAAAATAATTTTTATAATTATAGTAAAATGAGCCTGAATCACTTGGTTTTATTACTCTTATATGTTTCCCGTCTATGGCACCAATACAATTGGGATAATTTGCATTTTTATTGAAACCATCTTTCTTCATTTAATTCTGGAAACGCTGTTGGTCTCATGTTCTCCCAAACAGCCAAGCATACTTCATATATTATATCTCGAAGTGGTATACCCAATCCGAAAATTATGATTCAATTCTGCCATGGTACATCTTGTTGCCAGATATCTGTAACAAAATATTATTTACAGGTAAATCTCTACAGGAAAAGTGGAAGAACATCACAACTATCTTCAGCAGGGAATTAAAACGCAGAGCAGGTGCTAAAAGTGGATCAGCAGCTTCGCGTAAGAGCCCTTACGTACAACTACAGTTTCTACGAGAAACTGTGGTAAATAATACAACACAAACTAGCTTAGATGAAATAGACGCTGCTAAAAGTAACGACGGGGGCGGTAGCGTTCAAATTTGTCCACCTGTTAGGAAAAAGAAGAGGGAAACTTTGGAAGAAAGTTTGGTTGAGGTACTAAAGCCAAGTATCGCAAGGAGTGAAGAGCGTGGAAGAAACCATACAATTAACCAAGAATCTGATTCAGATAAGCTGTTTATGCTTTTATTGTTAGAAGATTTTAGAAAGATTTCTGAACATCGTAGACTTGCTACAAAAACAGAGGTAATAGGTGTCATAAAGATAGCACAAATGCTTCCCCTTGAAACTTACCACCCTGAATATGGTCTATTTCGCCAAGGCTATTGTGATGAACCAGAAATATCAGCCGCTGGATCATATAGCCGTAGATATATATCACAGCTAAATTATTCACCGGAAGCCTCGACCAGTGGGCAATATCGCCCTGGGTACTCAACACACTCAGGATCAGAAGCCTCAAGCTGTAGACAAAGTCGCCGTGAATATTCAATGTATCTTCCAGACAGATAGGACACTGAGGCATGTGATGAGGTGTTATCACCAAGCAACACAGTTGATTCAGATCTAACTCAGAATCCTGAAATACTTGATCTATTTCAGGAAGGTATACAAATTAATACCTATATATAGTACGTATTACCCTTCTATGAAGTATAACACATAACATTAAAATTATTTTGAAACTTTAAAAATAAACTATGATTTTTGTTTTGTGTCTCAAAGTAATTACCAATTTTTCTTCTGCAGTTAAACAAGCTCGCATACGAGTATATGTACCTGTAATTGAATTTCTTATATTTTCCAAAAGGTTATCAAATGATTGCACTGACATTCTTGTATAGTTAAAAAAACGATCCGAATAGTTTCGAAGACCCCTAAAATAATTTTTAAATAAGCCCTTTGAGTGGCACTCCAGAAGTAGATGAATCCAATATCTTCTTTTTACTTTGCGTGTTCTACGAAACAAGAGGTAAACAATTATAACATCTTCCACGCCCGTCTTGCTCGACTCGACAGTCACTACTGGCCGTCAGCCGTCGCCTGCCTGCTTTGGCTGCTCACATCTTGGCTGTCGCAGCCTGACTGCCGCAGCCGGGGTGCCTAGTGCGCGGGGGCCCTTAGTGATTATTTGATTACTATGGGTAAATTAAAATTCTTATTTTGGGCTTTGTAATCGTGTATTTTTATGTATTTTTATAGAAATTTAAACGTCTCAATAACAAATACAGTTATCGTTTTCAGTCAATGGTAATAGTTGTAAAAATTTAAAATATCAAATAAATATGTGAAACTGAATTGTTATCGAAACGTTTAAATTTGTATAAAAAATTAATAAAAATTCACGATTACATACCCATTATAGTTATGAATAATAAGCATGAACGTTTGCATTTTAATATTACCGATAATGTAAAGTTTAATATAAATGATAATAAAAGAGTATTCCAAAATTAACATAAAGTTTAGCCAATATCTCTATTTTTTTAATTATGAAAATCACTCTCGGTGGACGAAGATAATATCTAGACGTGCGTACCCTAGACTGCCCGCTTCAACGTTTAAAACATTCGTCTCCTTCGACGGTCAAACTCATACTTTTTGCGTACGTTCTCTTTGACTGCACTGAACACTGCTTTGTAACGCGCCCCTTACTTTTGGGTGCTATACTTATATTTATATTGCGCCCTTCTGGTTTGGTAACCCAGCGCGGTTTTATCTTGCCTCGGCTTTGCTCAATCGGGTTTATTTTTATAAACGGGGTGTGGTTCGTAGTAATACTGGAGGTGCTTAACACTGTAACCTTAAATAAAATCCGTAAAGCATTTTTAACACGTATATTCAACAAATATTTACAATACTAAAATAAATGGTAATTAACAAAGTATTTATGGGAGAATTCCCTGGTCCGGGTCCTGGCGTCACTGGGTGCGAAGTCGCTTCTGTAAACAAAAGAGTTGTGTTAATCTATTCCTTACCAAAAGGCCAAGTGTAGGTTACGGTCCTGTATGCACGGTAGCGCGAGTGTTATGCTCGATGCAGTGGTTGATTGAAGCGCCAGCGCAATGAACTTGAATCGTTTGAGAAAATCGATATCGTGTTTGTATGTCAGTAACTCTGAAGCGCTGAAGCAGGATGTCCTACTCCTCGGGAATAATACACGCGAAAGCGCGTCTGCAAACGCGAGCTCTCTCGACGGTCTTTCTCTGTTTATAAACGGTTTAATGTAGGCAATTAGATAATTTATCTAACTAAATTAATTACCGATCTCTATACTAAGTTTAATTATTTATAATTAATCTAGGAAACAAAATACTTAATATAAAAAACTACTCTAAGGTTTACGTAAAGATAGCAAAATCTACGTACGCTCTAATTTATTTACAAACGTTCGTGCACCAGGTATTTACGATGGTTCGGTGGACGACCAATTGATACTACAGGTTATGGAGGTATTCCTCTGCAATTCAAAGACACCGTGTATGGTTATTACGTGTTGTCTGTAGATAGTGTATAAGTTTCGAGCGGGGTCTCAGTAATTTCCAGAAAACGAAGGCGACGGCCTGTCTTTACTGTATATACTAAGAGAAAGGTCGTAGGTCTTTACAGCCCTGTAACAACCCTTCACCCTCAAGTGGTGGCGAGATACGTCGGGGACTACCCCTGCGTTCCTCTAGGTATACTTTGTGGTGGCGAGTGACGATGGGATCTACCCTGCGTGCTACTCTAGGTGTTAGTGTAGTATAACTCCTGGAGCTCAGCCCGGAATTATTTACGGTCTGTAGTGTTTGAGTGTAAATTGTCAGAATGTATAACTTTACAACTTACGTGTCTATTAAATAGCAGTACAGAATTGAACTTTAGGTTGCCCGATCGCGACGGACTCTTCGTCGACGAACAACAAGTCGGTGCTTACGCCAAGCAAACGGAACGGTGGCGGCTGCTGGATATCGGCAACTGAATCTACGGAGATTCAAATTTCTTTCGTCGGTGACTAACAGGTCGGTGCTTGCTCAACGGAACGGTGGCGGCTGCTGGATATCGGCTTAACTTGAATCTACTGAGATTCATCTCCTTTACTATGCGCGTCGCGAGTTTATAAAGGTGCATCTGTGGGCGGTTTCGGGCTACCGTGCGGGGATGCCATTATGCGATTGGTTAAAATCGTTCTGACGTGCAGAAACTTACGGTTTCTTAGAACTACACGTCAGCGGTGATGAATAAATTATTCGTTGTGCAATATCGCGTAAACTTATGAAATCTTACATACAGGATGGTCCGCACCTAATTTATTCTAAAACACATACGTACAGAACGCTGGTTCTTTACATACCACCCTTTCCTCTTCTTGCGGAAGATCCGTCCGCTTTACTTTTATTCTGGCGCCGTCGGGCGTGATTACGCTGACGCGGCGGCGATTGCGTCGCTGTCGGCGGTTAAGGTACACCGGGGGTGGCGGCATAAGGTGGGCCTGTTCGGAGACCTCTTGGATCCGTAGGTCCTTAATTCTTTCTGTGACCTCGGCCGTCCGGCGTAGATGTTCCGGTGTGTCCGGGGTCTTCGGTCTACCATCCGTGTGGAGCCGGGGTGGTGACCAATACCATTCCGCACCCCTCCCGGATGGTCCTGGAGACGGTGTGTGGGGCGTAGGCGGCGGAGTTTGGTCCCGGACCGGAGCACTGCGACGCGTCAAGAACGCTGCGTCCAAGTCTTCGGTCCCGGGTTTGCGGTAGTGGTGGGGCTGCCATGGCGATATTCTTACCGGAGTCTTTCGGCGGAGGCATTGTTTAAAGGGGGCCATGTTGTGGGAGATAGCATTTCTGGTTTTATCCTTTGCTTTTATATGATTTCGTATACGCGGGTTTTTTAATAGCCGTTAAATTTTCAACGTTACCATTGGTCGTTGTTCTAGTCTGATCGGTGACGTCAGTCGCATTTCTCAAATCTTTTACATGCGCTTCTCCCGCGCTTTTCCTACTACCGGGTTCTCGGAGCTCGACAATTACGGGCGATTTGATTTTATACACAAGGTAAGGACCGGCATATTTTTTCGCTAATTTCGCGGAAAATTCTTTCGCTTTGCTTGACAGGTAATGGGTTTTACGATATACGAGATCTCCTTTGCGGGGGCGGTAGGCTCGGTGACGCAGGTTGTAATGATACCGTTGTACTTCAAAGGTCTTTGCTAATGAATCTCTAGCAAGTTCTTGTAGATCTTTTAAATACTTCATGTGTTGCGCTTGATCAGCTGCGGTTACGGCGGTTGCTTCTGTTGTCGGCGGTTGTTTCTGGGTTGACCATGCCCTAGGTGGTTCTAATTCTCTCCCGAGATTAAGTAAGGCAGGGGAGAAACCAGTTGATCCATGCTGTACGGTATTGATAGCGAAGGCTATTTCAGGCAGGTGAGCGTCCCACTCTCGCTGGTTGTTTCGTGTAAATTGTGCGATCATCGTCCCGATCACTTTATTGGTTCTTTCCACCGGGTTGGCATGCGGGGAGTATGGTGGAGTAGAACGATGGTTGATTCCATGCTCCTTCAAGAACGTGCGGAATAATTTGCTGGTATATTGTGGGCCGTTATCAGAGATCAGGTGTCGGGGAGTTCCAAAGCGGTATATTATTTGTTCTTTTAACGCTTGGATAATCGGTGGACTGGTAGCGTTACGGAGCGGTTTAAGTTCGACCCACTTAGTTAACCGGTCTTGAAAAACTAACAGGAATTTATAGCCTTTCTTGGAACGCGGCAGCGGTCCGATAAGGTCGGTACTTACATTATTCCACGGATGTCCAGGTCGCGAAAAGTACATTTCTCCTTGCGGCTTTTGCGTACTACCCTTATAAGTCTGACAACTTATACACGTTTTTACGTATTTTATCACGTCGGATTTTATGGTGGGCCAGTAGTAATTGCGGTATATGCGGCATAGCGTTTTCGCAATTCCTAGGTGTCCTGCGGTCGGGACATCGTGACATTCTTCCAGGATATCTCGGCGTTTTTCTAGCGGTATACAAATTTTCCAACTAGGATGGCTTCCCATCTCTTTTTCGGGTGTCGGATCAGGGAATGATTTAAATAGTTGACCTTCCTCTATTTTATATCGTGGGTGTTGATCAGGGTGTTCTCGGACTTGTTGTATCAAGTATTTATACCACGGACAGGTTATTTCTTCGGTTTCCTCTACCTCTAATGGCGACAGGTCGGCTTTTACTTTATAGTCCTCGTGTAAGCGAGATAGCGCGTCGGCCACATTGTTCAGTGCCCCTTTACGGTACTCCACCTGGAAGTCGAACTGTTGTAGTTCCATTATCCAGCGGGCTAGACGGGATGTCGGTTTCTCTAGCGTGCGAAGCCACTTGAGACTTCTATGATCGGTTAACACAGTGAATTTATAACCCTCTAGGTAACTTTTTAGTTTTGTATGGACCATACTACGGCCAAACACTCTTGTTCAATCGTCGAGTAATTCCTTTCCGCGGGGTTCAATGCCCTGCTGATGTACGCTATCACTCGTTCATTCGGTGCTTGTCCTTGTGTTAGCACGGCTCCAATTCCGGTGGTACTTGCGTCGGTTTGTAATACAAAAGGTTGATTAAAATCCGGACAGGCTAATACCGGGGGGGCGGTCAATGCTTGTTTAATGGCTTCAAAGGCGTGATTTTGTGTGTCGGTCCACTGATATCTGGTGTTCTTTTCAAGAGTTCGGTGAGCGGTTGACTTAGTTTCGCAAAGCCGCTAACATATTTGCGGTACCACGATGCCAGTCCCAAAAATTGACGGAGTTGCTTAACGGTACGGGGAGCGGGTATTTGGATAATTGCGTCGATTTTTTCTGGATCAGGTAAAATTCCTTTTGCGGTGACGACGTGTCCCAAGTATTTGAGTTGGGTTTGACAGAAGTAGCATTTGTCTGGTTGTAGTTGAAGTCCGTTATCACGTAGTCTCTTGAATACTTCCCGTAGTTATGCAGGGTGTTCTTGAAATGTTTTTCCCAGGACTATGATATCATCTAGATATACAAAAGCGCGTCCAATCAGTTCTGGACCAATAATAGAATCTAGGAATCTCTGGAATGTAGCAGGGGCGGAATGAAGTCCAAACGGTAGAACTTTGAACTGGTATAGTCCACGGCCGGGCACTGTAAAAGCGGTGATGGATTTACTTCCATCTTCTAGAGGAATTTGCCAGTATCCTTGTTTCAGGTCTAGGGTACTGATATAGCTTGCTTCTCGCAACTGGTCTAAGATGCCTTGAATATATGGTAACGGGTATGCATCTTTGATGGTGACCTGGTTAACTTTTCGAAAGTCGACGCAGAATCGATATGAACCAGTTGGTTTCTTAACCAACACTACGGGAGAACTCCACGGGCTGTGGGACGGTTCTATTATGTCCTCTGCGAGCATATTATCAACCTCTTGATTGATAAGTTCTTGCATTGCTGGATTGCGGGGATAGTATCGCTGTTTGATCGGTTTAGCATCGGGCACGAGCGTGATCTTATGTATAACATCTTTGGCTTTTCCTGTTACCTTTGTGAATTTCCTCAACTCGGTTTCCAGGAATTCGTTTAACTCGGGCAGCTGGTCTTCGTCTGGTCCATGTATTCCACTCAGGCCTCCTTGTACGGAACTTTGCAAGGGGATACGTATTCCGGCGATTTCTAGTTGTTTCTGGTGTATGTGTAGAGTGGCCTGAAGATGTTCCAGCGCGTCTAATCCAATCACAATGTCGGTGGACAGTTGGGGTATGTAATAGCCCGGTAACTGGAGAGTTTTCGTGCCTATCTTGGCAGGGAAAATGTATAAGCCGCGGGTTTCAGTCATGGAACTGTCGGCAAGACGTACAGTTGCAGCTTTTAGCGTGCTCGGATATATACGATTATTAATTAGTAAATTCTTTACTTTCTCGCCTATATATGTTCGGGAGGCTCCGGTATCAATTAAAGCATTGATGGTTTTGTTAAAGACCATAATCTCTAGGAAGAGTCTATCATCGTAGGAACGATCTAATCTTTTATCGGGTTTCCTTCGTGTAAACTGCGCTACGGTTTGTAGCCAAGTGGTCCACTCGCTGGCGGTTGTTTTGTTTCCAGGTGTAAGAGCCGGGGTAGTAAAAAGTTCCTGGTGTCCCTTTACCGGCGTCTGGAGTTTTCCGACCGCGGACAGGGGCAGTCGCGGGATAATACACCTTCTTTGCTGCATCTCGAGCAAAAAGCTTTAAACGGTTCTCTACACCTCTTTGAAGTGTCCGGTTTTCCCACATCTCCAGCAGACGGTGGAGCAGTCATACGGGTGGTGATAAGTGTTGGAACGGTTTTAGTGGTGTTGATTTCACGGGGACGGTGTGCTGGTGTGTCAGGTGCTGGTGTTAGACCACTAAAGTGTACCTTCTGGCGGTTTGGACTGGGAGACGGCGAGTGTGTCCTCGGAGGTAGCATTTCGAATTGGGTGGCCAACTCGAGAAGTTCGGTCAGGTCTTTGAAATCTCTCTGGCGGATGTAATATTTATATTCCACCCTCAGGTTGTCATACATACGTTGTAGTTGTTCTTCTCTCGACATGTTTCCATGGCGTCGCATTAGGTCAGGACGGCGGTTACGTATTCCGTAGCTTTTTCTCGGGGTTTTGCAATCTATTTCGGATTTCCTCCTCTAGTTGAAATTGATGTCGCGGTGGTAAAATTGTATTTTAAAACTGACCAAGAAATCTTTCCAAGTCGTCCAGGATTGTTGATGGTTTCTGTACCATAACAGGGTGCTTTCCTTTAATAATTCCGGAAGGGCGAGTAATAGATCACGGTCGGTGATGTTGTAGCAGGTTTGTAATTCTTCTACTCTTTCCAAGAAAGAAATCGGATCGCTGATACCGTCGTATTTCACACCCATTTGCGTATTCTATCGCAAATATCGGCGCGTCTGGTTCCGGTAATGTCTAGGTGTTCCCCAGCTGGTGGTGGCGGTATCGGAGTGGTTAATGTTAGTATTTCTGGTGTCAGTGTGGTTACTTGTCCTTCTCCGGTGCGTAAGTATCTTATTATCCTGGCTCGAAGTGCATCTACATTCCCTCCTGTCTCTAGCTTATATTTCCTAGCTTCGGTTGCTAATTCATCCTTCTTGAGATGGTAAATCCATCCCACTCTGGTGTCGGTATCTTCAGAGTCCCTCGGTATACTCATCCTGTAACAGACAGATTAGTGTCTCTGGAAAACAAAAATATGTGATTACTGGTACTTCTGCGGTCCTTTTGGAATCTGTAAACGGAAAATTATTTAAGGTGTTCAGTGTTTTTCGAGCCCCACGTTTAGGTGCCACTTGTAACGCGCCCCTTACTTTTGGGTGCTATACTTATATTTATATTGCGCCCTTCTGGTTTGGTAACCCAGCGCGGTTTTATCTTGCCTCGGCTTTGCTCAATCGGGTTTATTTTTATAAACGGGGTGTGGTTCGTAGTAATACTGGATGGTGCTTAACACTGTAACCTTAAATAAAATCCGTAAAGCATTTTTAACACGTATATTAACAAATATTTACAATACTAAAATAAATGGTAATTAACAAAGTATTTATGGGAGAATTCCCTGGTCCGGGTCCTGGCGTCACTGGGTGCGAAGTCGCTTCTGTAAACAAAAAGAGTTTTTAATCTATTCCTTACCAAAAGGCCAAGTGTAGGTTACGGTCCTGTATGCAGTAGCGCGAGTGTTATGCTCGATGCAGTGGTTGATTGAAGCGCCAGCGCAATGAACTTGAATCGTTTGAGAAAATCGATATCGTGTTTGTATGTCAGTAACTCTGAAGCGCTGAAGCAGGATGTCCTACTCCTCGGAATAATACACGCGAAAGCGCGTCTGCAAACGCGAGCTCTCTCGACGGTCTTTCTCTGTTTATAAACGGTTTAATGTAGGCAATTAGATAATTTATCTAACTAAATTAATTACCGATCTCTATACTAAGTTTAATTATTTATAATTAATCTAGGAAACAAAATACTTAATATAAAACTACTCTAAGGTTTACGTAAAGATAGCAAAATCTACGTACGCTCTAATTTATTTACAAACGTTCGTGCACCAGGTATTTACGATGGTTCGGTGGACGACAAATTTATACTACAGGTTATGGAGGTATTCCTCTGCAATTCAAAGACACCGTGTATGGTTATTACGTGTTGTCTGTAGATAGTGTATAAGTTTCGAGCGGGTCTCAGTAATTTCCAGAAAACGAAGGCGACGGCCTGTCTTTACTGTATATACTAAGAGAAAGGTCGTAGGTCTTTACAGCCCTGTAACAACCCTTCACCCTCAAGTGGTGGCGAGATACGTCGGGGACTACCCTGCGTTCCTCTAGGTATACTTTGTGGTGGCAGTGACGATGGGATCTACCCTGCGTGCTACTCTAGGTGTTAGTGTAGTATAACTCCTGGAGCTCAGCCCGGAATTATTTACGGTCTGTAGTGTTTGAGTGTAAATTGTCAGAATGTATAACTTTACAACTTACGTGTCTATTAAATAGCAGTACAGAATTGAACTTTAGGTTGCCCGATCGCGACGGACTCTTCGTCGACGAACAACAAGTCGGTGCTTACGCCAAGCAAACGGAACGGTGGCGGCTGCTGGATATCGGCTTAACTTGAATCTACGGAAATTCAAATTTCTTTCGTCGGTGACTAACAGGTCGGTGCTTGCTCAACGGAACGGTGGCGGCTGCTGGATATCGGCTTAACTTGAATCTACTGAGATTCATCTCCCTTTTACTATGCGCGTCGCGAGTTTATAAAGGTGCATCTGTGGGCGGTTTCGTGGCTACCGTGCGGGGGATGCCATTATGCGATTGGTTAAAATCGTTCTGACGTGCAGAAACTTACGGTTTCTTAGAACTACACGTCAGCGGTGATGAATAAATTATTCGTTGTGCAATATCGCGTAAACTTATGAAATCTTACATACAGGATGGTCCGCACCTAATTTATTCTAAAACACATACGTACAGAACGCTGGTTCTTTACAGCTTCACCATATTTAATATAACTATACATAGAATACGTCAGTATTTATAATTTTAAATACCATCCTATTCTAATAACTCAAATAACATACTTGTGTGTGTGTGTGTGTGTGTGTGTGTGTGTGTGTGTGTGTGTGTGTGTGTGTGTGTGTGTGTCTATATATATATATATATATATATATATATATATATATATATATATATAACCGGGTGTAAACAAAAATTTGTTCAAATTTCTATGGGTCATATTAGTGCCAGTTTGGGATTTTTTACATAAAAAAACAATATGGCCGACTTCTCATTTCACCGGAAATGACGCAAAAGCTGAAAATTTAAATGGAACACCCTTCATATTTTTACATATTTGGCCTTAAGGGTGGAAAAGTGCCGAGGAATTGGAAGAGCGCGATCATTGTACCACTGTATAAGGGGAACAAGAGTGATTGGAAGAACTACAGAGGAATAAGTCTGTTCAGTGTACCCTAAAGTATTTGGATGAATACTGATTGATAGAGTACGAGAAACTAAACACACTAAGTTATTATAAGTACTCTAGCAAAGTACAGGTCGTAGGTTCAAATGCTACTCGAGGTAAACGTTTTATTTATATATTTATTAAAATTGATACTAATTATGGGATGTGCACCCTGGCCACCCTGGCTTCATGCCAGCGAAAGGATGTGTTGATCAGATGGTTACTCTCCAACAGGTGATCGAAAAGTGTTTAAGAGTAAAAAGGAAGCTGTACTGTGCGTTTGTAGATCTGGAGAAGGCATACTACAGAGTGAGTAGGGAGAAACTGAGGGAAATATTAAATGAATGTGGCGTAAATAAAGGTCTAATAATCGGAATAAGGGCAGTATACAATGGTAGCCGGGTATGTGTTAGGGTGAGAGTAGGTGTGAGTGAATACTTTAAAACTGAACAAGAAGTGCGACAAGGCTGTATGATGTCACCGTGGTTGTTCAATGTATACATGAGTAAATGTGTTAGGCAAGCATGTATCGATGCAAATGGTGTAATGGTTGGTGACGTAAACGTACGAGTTCTGGTGTATGCAGACAGATGACGCAGTCTTATTAAGTGACATTGCGGAGGAGCTGAAAACTGCTCTGAGGAAGTTTGATACAGTCTGTGAGAGCATGGACCTAAAGGTAAACGTGAACAAAACTAAGATTGTTGTGTTCAATCTGGAAAGTGGAAAGGTGAGTAGAGTATTTACTCTGCAAGATGAAATTGTGGAGCAAGTGGGCGATTTGGTATATCTGGGTAGAATGTTTACTGAAGGTGGTACATTGGATGGCGAGATGGGACAATGGGTCAACGCTGGAAGGAAAGTGATTCGAAGTATGTGGACGATAATGAGAAACGAAAGCATAAGCCTTGCTGCGAAACGAGCAATCTGTAATGGCGTGTTTGTCCCGTCAATACTGTATGGAAGTGAGGCATGGGTATGTCAAAAAAAGCACGAAAGGAAAATAAATGCCGTAGGTATGAGATCCCTGAGAAGCGCATGTGGTAGAACGAGAAGGGATAAGATAAAAAATAAGTGTATAATGACGGAGTGGCGAGAAAAAGACGTTGATGGATAGATATAAAAGTAATACATTAAGTTGATTTGATCACATTGGGTGAGGTTAGAGGTAAGGCCGGTCCATGGAATTATACTCCCCCTTCCAATCCATTTATATGGATATCTTAAATTCAAATAATCTCTAACTCGCCTGGAAATGTGCACAGGACACCCATCATGCTGAAATATCAGATCTCTTCTTGTTTGTAAGGAAATGTCTTCTAATAAAATAGGCAATTCGTTTTCCAAAAAATTTAAATATGTATCCCAATTTAAAGTTTTTTCAAAGAAATATGGTCCTATGATTTTTCCATCAACTATACCACACCAAACATTAAGACTCCACTTACCTTGAAGCTGCATTTCGTCATCCAGTGCGGATTTTCTTCAGCCCAATAATGTATATTATGCAGCCGCATTACTAAACGTGGCTTCGTCTGTCCACAATATATTTTATTTGATATGTTGTTGTTCTTCGAGCATACCTAACATCTAATTGCAGTAATCCAGCCTTGCATCGAAATCCCTTTCATGTAAAGCTTGATAAGGATGCAGTCTAAAAAACATAGAAAAACAAATATTTTTAAGGAAACAATGAAATGATTAAAGTGCCATGTTGCCGTTTTTATCACAATATGAAAATAAAACAGTTGAATCTAAAATTTAAAGAGGATTACAATTTTCAAACTTAAACGTGCAGATCATAATGTTATAAGAAACCTATCTGTTATGCTTTAAAATCCTTAGATCGGTAGTTTTTGGTATGTTTAATTCTGTAGAGATTTTCCGACTACTTATATGTGGATTCTGTCAAACGAAAACAAGAACATTGATTACATTATCTTCCGTCACACCTACACCACGTCGTTTATAACAAAGACGATGAAAGCTACCAGTTTCTCTTAATCTTCTTACCTTTCTTTTAAATACTTCTTTGCCATAATGCCTTCTGTCAGGATATCTTACGGCATATATACGTGAGGCAATAGCGGCATTCTGATGGCATTCGAAATAAACTCCAATCATATCATACAATTCAGCATTTGATATACTCATTAGTCATTATGAATGAATGCTGATTATTTATTGATATTAGTAATATCTAATTAAGAAAAGTTATATTCGAGTTATATGCTAACACTTCTTAAAAAGATAGCAATATTTTGACTACTATCAATAAATAAACAATTTGAAGTCCCCGTCAACTTTACTTCGCAGTCTTCTTAGTTTAACAAATTCTGAAAATACTGACATTTTGATATTTTAAATTATAATACAAAGTGAGCCAATACTAGTTACGTATGTTTACGCGTCTTTACTTATATCTCGAGGAAGACAAAAGATATCGACATGTGGTTTGCACCATTTTGTTACGAATTTAATTAGTTTCCGTTATAATTTACAATACTTAGGTGTTTCCATTTAAAAATTTTAACATAGACGAATTTAAATTTTTTTTATTAGAAAGTGCCCTCTATCTACGACAATTAAAACTAAATGCAACTGTTTTATAGTAGATGTGATTGGTTCATCTACGCCCTTTCGAATAAGAATAATTTCGTTAAAATAGGTTGATCCAAACCAAAGTTATAAGGCATTTATTCATACAAACATCCCCACTCTCCCCCCTCCCCTTTATTTGAAAAATAGAGAAAAAAGTATTTAACAAAATTTGTGCAGAAATTATGCATCTAATTACTTATTTAATACCTAATATTTTAAGTGTTTTAAGTTTTTCTATGAAGATTAAGCCCTCTAGCGGTAAAGCTAGAAACCTGAAAGTTATTTATAGCGATTTCGCTTGGCCGTTTTTACTAAGGAATTTTTTTTCCCAAAGCTGTACGGTAAACAGTTTCTGAGATATAGCTGGAGGATCGGCTTATTGGTCCACCCGGTACATTTCTATTGCACTTAAAATACACTTCTAGCGTATCAGCTTTATAGTTATTACCAAAACTTCTGCCATTTTATTTGTTCTCAAATAAACGAGAAGAAAACAAATTTTCACGTGAATGACCTTATGCATTTGTTGAGGCGATTTTCACTTGTTTTGCACGGCTAACTCGATATGTCAACGTATTATTCTTAATAATAAATATTTTTGAGTTATTTATAAATTTTTAATTACACATGCATACATTTTTGTAACCAAAATTTTTAGCTCTTTACAATGATGTAAAAATGCAAAATAGTTCCCATAAGAAAAACAAAAGTTAGTGTAGATAACAAGCAAACTAATGACTGCATTTTTTTTGCAAACGTCACCTAAAAGTACTAAAAAACTTGCCTTAATAATGTATTTTCAGAATTGTAAATATTTTGTAAATAACGCTTCTAGAGCCAAAAATTAAAATCGTCCATTTTGTAAATGTAAATTTTGATTTGTGATCTTAATTATGATAATTCGAAAATTATTTTTGTCCATTTAACCGAATCTCTATCTCTGCTAATAACCGAGATACATTATAGACGGTGTTAAAGTATATATTTTGAATATCTTGAAAACTTCTACCTTTACTGAAAAAATCGAAAAGATCTTTACTAAATATAATTATTAAACTTTCCTTAATGAAAGTTTGTTGCCCTAAAAATCAAGAATTCAATTTGTAACAAACACTATCAGCTCTTTTTTAAAGATAATTCAATTTTAGATACGTTAATCTTATAAAGTTTTTAATACGAAACTAAATAAGCGTTAAAAATTAATTTAAATATCTTATATAGGTCATGTTAAAACGGAAAAAAATTTACTTTAAGGATCACCTTGATTTTCATATCTGACAAATGAAGGTGAAACGTCAGTATGTGATTAATATAAATTTAAATAGAATTGTCTATTTTGTATTGAAGATAATGTAGAGCTAAGTATTTAATAAAACGCTTAGCAATAATTACATTTTTTGTAAATTATAACTAATCTAGAAGTTATTTCAAGTTAAGTAGTGCACTTTGAAATTGTTAAAAGCGTTGATAAATGCCTTTTTACGTCAAAATTAAAATTACCAGCGCAGTATTGCATGTTGTATATGTATATATATATATATATATATATATATATATATATATATATATATATATATATATATATATATATATATATATATATATATATATATATATATATATATATATATATATATATATATATATATATATATATATATATTGTGTAACGAATCAAACACCTTTTGGTATTGCTATCCGACCCCATTCTCAAAATTTTCCACAAATTCGCTAAATGGAGATTTATTTGACCGCCCGGTATTTGTAGTTTCAGAAATTGATTGATTGAATGAATTACTACACAATAGCCTGAATACAGTTTTATTAATTAAAATGTAAGATGCAATAATTTTAAGTCTGGTTAGGAGCATTTGCAGAAATATATTTTGTTTACATTTTATCTCGGTTAGGCAGATAAGGTCGTTAATATTTAATTTATTGATTTAAGGGTTCTGCGCCGATTGTACATTAATTTTAAAATTCAGTGTAACCGGTTACAGAAACGCGATTTCTTTTCTGTAGCTCAGTTGATTGAATCTTGTGATTAGGATTCTTGTCTTATGTTAGTTTAAAATAGTACATGCATTGATTTATTTATACGATATTGACTTATAACATAGACGGATTCAAAGAGCAAATCGTTCTATAATTTTTTGTTTCATATGGCCGCCTTTATTAGTTTATAGCCTGTTTATGTAAATACATTTTGTTTCTATTTTTTTCAGGAATTTAGTTTTAATCTTCCGCCACAAGTGTATCTACCGGGTGATTCAAATATTGCAACCACTGCAGTTATTAATTCTATTTCGGCTAAAAGAATTTTTTGATTAACTGCAAGTAGCCGATTGTTAATTACCATTATTCTTTTTCCAAATTTTGTATTATATTTTTGGACCCATACGCTTTGTTATGTAAGTTATCAAGCTATAACTCCTATTTAAGATATACCGTTAGACCGTTTCAAACGGATTAAAAGAATTAATTTCTTATTTTGGGGTATAGCCGTTGTATTAATTGATAGCCTGTTTAGGCCAATACGATTTTCGTTTAGATATTTCTTATTATTACAGCAAGTTGAGTTTTGCGACTGTAATGAATATTTTTGTTTAGTTTCTTTACATCCCTAGTTGACACCTAAGCACTGGAATACATTCTTGGTTTCTTGAGCAACTTACTGACGCAAAATTTTAGGTTTTGTCGCATTGTAACTACCCATTTTTGCGAGTAGTATTTTAAATTAAACTTTTTGTTTTCCGACACCAAGAGTATTTATTTTTTTTGTCGTTTGACTTATTATTGTATTCCTTAATTTACAACGTATACAATTTTTTTATTTTGTTTGACCTTTGTACCAGGAATTACATATTTTTTGCGCATTTCCGACTCAACAGCGGCAGAAGTCTTAAATACCGGTACCGATTTAAAACTTCAGAAACCCTGGTAAACAGACGTCTTCCCTGACGCTATTCGGACCGCTTTTATCCCTTTTAATTCCCCGCGAAGAGGAATCTTGGCCTCTACACCGTTCACCTAGATTGGCGCTCGAGTAACCCGATTATACCGCGATAGTCCAACCGCAGTTCACCACTCTGACCCTCTCAAATACCTCTGGCAGCAACCGACTGTCCAGCGAAAGTAAAAGCATTTATATATATATATATATATATATATATATATATAACATTCTTACAATACAGAAATCCGTTTAAGTGTTTTAATTCATTACATGTGGTTTGTATTTCATATAGGAGCAAATATGAGTGTTTTAAGAATATCCTTATCGCGGCTGATGATGTCCTGTCCCTATTTGTGTGTGTATATGTGTATAAGGAAGTTATATGCTGGCCTCATCACATTTTTTTTATCATTGCGTTACAATTCGGTATGCAAGCGAGTAAGTTCATTTAAATTGAAAACCCCTAACGTTACAATTTGGTACCTAAAATGGAGTTCTTACAATGTTCATTGTTTATATAATATGGGTTAATTATAAAATCTAAATGTTAATGTGCAAGAAAGTGCACTAAAATGTTCCAAAAAGCGGTCACTTGGGTGAAAAGAATTGAGACGTCTATTGGCTAGACGACGAGGAAGATTGTAAAGAATGACCTGCTGAGAATACACAACGATGAGCATGTACTTATTTTGCATGTATTTCTTGAATGGATTAATTTTGTTTGGTATTTTGCAAAATTAATCTTTGCGTATTTATTAGTTAACAACAGATTTTTTGCATGATGGATTAAATTTTCTAGATAGTGTGCTTGTGTTTGATACCTATGTTATAATGTGCAATAGTGACAATTACCTTATAAAGATGACTAATGCATTTTATTTTTAGTAAAGAGAATGACGATGAACAACCTAAAATATGGTACAACCTAAAAAGTTTACGAGATCTGCATCCTGCAGAAGTAAGTTTAGGAATGGATTCTAACACTTCACATAATAGAGTACATGTTAACTTAGAACACTCTTTAATTATCAGAAATGTGAGTATTAATGACACTGCGTACTACTATTGTATTGGGCTTGAAGAACAAGAATCTGAAAATAAATATAGTTACTTAATTGATGGTAAGAAACAACATTCCTTAAACGTATACTTTTTTAAAGTTTAAAATTGTAAGTGGGATTTGATAGTAAAACGAATGCTGAAACTGGAAACTTAACAAAATGGCGTCTGTATGACAAAGAATATCTGCAACCCATAAATAAGTTGTTTAAAAATTCCTCAAAGGAGGAGTTTGTTTACTTACGTCAAGTACTTTTCCTAAAAGTAGAGATAGTTACAGAATGGGATGATGCATGGGGACCATGCGAGATTTGTGGTCGTCCTCTTGGTCAAGGTATACGACGAAAAAAAGGCTTTTGCAGACTGAAATTGATGCCAACATCTGTAATTAGAATAGTTAATAAAAAAAATTACTGTTTCCTTCTTTAATAGGATAAAACAGTTGGTAGCAATACAGCAGAAGAATTCTTGCTGAATGCATATTTATTATCTTGTAGATCATTTGTGATCAAAGAATTGTTCCCTGGAATACATGAAATAATAAAGAATTTACCACATTTTGTTGAAACTCAAGGATGTAGTGGCATTTGTAATCCTGGTAAGCGTTATACATTTTATGGTGGTTGTGGTAAATTTACTGTTATTTGAGTTAGGTGCAGATGCAAGTAAAGGATGGAAGGTTGGGAAGGGAACACAGTTTAAGTACAGAAAATCATACGTCCTTGCTGAAATGGATCATTTAGCATTGATATGTCCAGAGTAGGTAGACATACATTACCAAACTTAAATAATCGATAGAAAGTTTATGTGCAGGATTAAAAGGTTATGTAGTTTTTCGTACCAACGTTTCAACAGTGAAAATGTTTCTGAATTAAAAATAGCTAATTTCTTGTGATATTACACCATGAAGCCCCAATATGGTCATAATTATTTCTGGCTCTCGTTTCCAAGAAATATTCGTATGTTTAAAAGAAGAATAATAATCAGATTTTTTAGTTGGCTAGCTTCTATCATTTGTAACCATGGCATCAAGAAAAAACAGTTTTCAACAAACTGTTGCAACAATTAGTGTTAGTTTTTGAAAAATGTCTTCCATGTGTGTGAAGAGCCTTAATGATTTTTGTTATATTTGCGGGGAAATTACACAAAACCACAAAAAGCGCAAAATACTAACTACACTTACATGAGGGTACGAAAAATATTTTGGATTTAAAATGTAGGATTTAACCATAAGGTGGGCACCAAAAATTGCCTGTGCTAATTGTGTGGTAGGTTTAAAAAGTTGTATAAAATGTGAAAAAAGATCATTCCCGTCTACCCTTGCAATGACTTGGCGAGAATCCTTACGTCATCTCTTCGATTGCTATTTTTGCTCTATACCAATATTAAAAAATGGCATTACACAGAGAAAGAAGAAATTAATACTATATCCTGACAATTCGTCTTCATCACTTCCAGTTCAATGTAATAAAGATGTTCCGGTTCCTGCAACTCCATCAGAATACGTTTTGGAAGAACCCGGTGAAGAAAAAGAAGAAGAAAAAACAAGAGGAAGAGGAAGTTGAAGAGAAAATAGAAAAGAGATTTCATAGCAGATTGTACCCTTTTTAATCTGCGAGATACTTAGTTACAATTAAACATATTGATGGGTTTTTTTGGTGCGCTTAACATAAATCGTATTCCAAACGAATGGAGATTGTTTATCGATTCATCGAAACCAACTTTAAAAGCAGTAGTTCTTTACAGTGGCAACCTCCTGGCATCAATTCTCGGTGGATATTCGACAGATACGAAGGGGAACCATTAACAAATGAATGGGAAATATGTTCGGATCCAAAGTTGTTGCTCTCCTTCTTGGAATGTAGTTGTGGTAAAACAAATTTTGCTGTTTTCTTGGCAAACGGAGTAGCAGGGATAACGAAAACTATAACGTAAAAACATGACCTTCTCCACAAACATTTCGTCCTTGAGAGAAAAATGATCTACTTGTTGAACCGGACAGAATTTTAATACCCCTTTACGTATAAAATTAGGTCTTGTTAAAGCAATAGACACTACAAAACACGCGTTTTCTAATCTCTAAAATTTTAGAAATTAAGTGACGCAAAAATAAAAGCGGGCATTTTTACTGGGCCTGACATTCGAGCGTTACTCCGTGATAAAATATGTTCGACAGACATCTCACTGGTCAAGAAACGAGGTAGTGGCAGGCATTTCTAGAGGTAGTTACTAGCTTCTTAGGAAAAAAAATGAGCCAGCAAATTACAAAATGTGTAGAAAAGATTTTAAGAGCATATGCCAAACTGCGATATAGTATGCTTTCATCAATGCATCGTAAAAATGGAGAAAAGATATCGTGGAAAGTGTATTCTGTCAATTCTGGCAGATTATGGCTGGAATCTTGGATTATAGAATAATAATACGTATGTGCGTCAAGTAAAGCGCCAAAAACATAATTTTTTTTCTTAATTACAGCTGCTAAAATTATTTTGTAGTTTGTGTTGTACATAATACATTTTTACCAGACTTGCGTTTATGAGACTTGAGATAAGTATACGATAAATGAGGTATTGAAGAGTTCTTCTTCATATCCTAATGCGGCAATTAAGGACATTTCAGCTGTTTTACTTTATTATCCGAGAAACGCCCATAAACATAGACATATGGTTTAATGCCCATCTGTTTGTTTTTGGTGCCGCAAAGGCAGATTACGTAACCCTGCGTTTAATAATCAGCGCATTGTGTGGTTAGATCTGGTATTCGTGTGAACAAAGAGGATTTTTAACTAGCAGACAAAGATAGACTGTGTTTATAGTGTTATCAAGACAAGTATCTGCGCCACAAGATCTAATTTGAGGGTTTGTGCATATTATGAAGTATGCAGTTTCATTGAATGTTCAGAAAAATCAGTAGCTATTGTAATTTAAAATAATTTAATTAGGGAATGGTTTTTGATATTTTCAGTTTTTAATTTTCTTTTCTCATATACGTATATATATATAAAGAGAAAACTATACAATCTGTTTAAGTTTGCAATTTTTTTTTTGCATTTCTCGTGTTGTGTGTTGTGTGTTGTGTGTTGTGTGTTGTGTGTTGTGTGTTGTGTGTTGTGTGTTGTGTGTTGTGTGTTGTGTGTTGTGTGTTGTGTGTTGTGTGTTGTGTGTTGTGTGTTGTGTGTTGTGTGTTGTGTGTTGTGTGTTGTGTGTTGTGTGTTGTGTGTTGTGTGCTGTGTGTTGTGTGTTGTGTGTGTGTGTGTGTCGTGTCGTGTCGTGTCGTGTGTCGTGTCGTGTCGTGTCGTGGTCGTGTCGTGTGTCGTGTGTCGTGTCGTGTCGTGTGTCGTGTGTCGTGTCGTGTCGTGTGTCGTGTGTCGTGTCGTGTGTCGTGTGTCGTGTCGTGTCGTGTCGTGTCGTGTCGGTCGTGTCGGTCGTGTCGTCGTGTCGTGTGTCGTGTGTCGTGTCGTGTGTCGTGTCGTGTCGTGTGTCGTGTCGTGTGTCGTCGTGTCGTGTCGTGTCGTGTGTCGTGTCGTGTCGTGTCGTGTCGTGTCGTGTGTGTCGTGTCGTCGTGTCGTGTCGTGTCGTGTGTCGGTGTCGTGTCGTGTCGTGTCGTGTCGTGTCGTCGTGTCGTGTCGTCGTGTCGTGTCGTGTGTCGTGTCGTGTCGTGTTCGTGTCGTGTCGTGTGTCGTGTGTCGTGTGTCGTGTCGTGTCGTGTCGTGTCGTGTCGTGTCGTGTGTCGTGTGTCGTGTCGTGTGTCGTGTCGTGTGTCGTGTGTCGTGTCGTGTGTGTGTGTCGTGTCGTGTGTGTGTGTGTTGTGTGTTATGTGTTGTGTGTTGTGTGTTGTGTTGTGTGTTGTGTGTTGTGTGTTGTGTGTTGTGTGCGTCGTGCGTCGTGCGTCGTGAGTCGTGTATCGTGTTTTGTGCGTTGTGCGTTGTGCGTTGTGCGTTGTGCGTTTTGCGTTTTGCGTTGTGCGTTGTTTTCGTGTGTCGTGTGTCGTGTGTCGTGTGTCGTGTGTCGTGTGCCGTGTGCCGTGTGTCGTGTGTCGTGTGTCTGTGTGTCTGTGTGTCTGTTTGTCTGTGTCTGTGTGTCTGTGTGCCTGTGTGTCTGTGTGTCTGTGTGTCTGTGTGTCTGTGTGTCTGTTTGTCTGTGTGTCTGTGTGTCTGTGTGTCTGTGTGTCTGTGTGTCTGTGTGTCTGTGTGTCTGTGTGTCTGTGTGTCTGTGTGTCTGTGTGTCTGTGTGTCTGTGTGTCTGTGTGTCTGTGTGTCTGTGTGTCTGTGTGTCTGTGTGTCTGTGTGTCTGTGTGTGTGTGTCTGTGTGTCTGTGTGTCTGTGTGTCTGTGTGTCTGTGTGTCTGTGTGTCTGTGTCTGTGTGTCTGTGTGTCTGTGTGTCTGTGTGTCTGTGTGTCTGTGTGTCTGTGTGTCTGTGTGTCGGTGTGTCGGTGTATCGGTGTGTCGGTGTGTCGGTGTGTCTGTGTGTCTGTGTGTCTGTGTGTCTGTGTGTCTGTGTGTCTGGGTGTCTGAGTGTCTGCGTGTCTGCGTGTCTGCGTGTCTGCGTGCCTGCGTGTCTGCGTGTCTGCGTGTCTGTGTGTCTGTGTGTCTGTGTGTCTGTGTGTCTCCTTGCGGCTTTTGTGTAGGTTCCTTGTAGGTCTGGCAACTTTGGCATGATTTTACGTAATTTATCACTGGTGGGCCAGTAGTAATTTCTATAGATACGGCATAAGGTTTTTGCAATTCCTGCGTGTCCTAAGATCGTTGCATCGTAGCATTCTACAGGGATGTCGCGTTGGTTACCCTGCTGTACACCTAGCTTCTAGCTGATGTATCTTCCTATCGATTTTTCAGGTGTTCGGTTCCGGAATGTTCACCTATCTTATAACACAGGTGTTGCTAAGGGTGGTCTAGGATTTGTTGAATTAGGTGTTGATACAAGGACTGGTTGCTTCGTCTTCCAGGAATATATTAAGTAGGGTTAGCTTGTCTTCATTGGTTCCGTGAATTCCACCTATTCCTCCATTTGCGGATTCTTGTAACTGGATGCGGGTGTCGGCGATTTCTAGTGGTTTTGTTTGTAGGTGTATCGTGGCTTGTAGGTGTTTGAGAAAATCTAACCCGGGCACTATTTCGGCGGGCAGTTGGGGCATGTAATATCCGTGTATCTGCAGTGTTTGCTTTTCTACGATGTCGGGGAAGATATGCAGTCCACGTGTTTCGACGAGGGAACTGTTGGCCGGGCGTACGGTTGCGGTGTGTAGTGTGCTTGGATATACATGGTTGGATATCAATAGGTTTTTTACCTTTTCTCCGAGGTAGGTTCTCGAAGCTACGGTATCGAGTAGCGCGTATATGGTCATCTTGAATATCCCCATCTTGAGAAATAATCGTTCATCGGAGGGGCGGGGTGACCATTTGTCTGTGTCTCTGGTATTGACTTTCTTCACGGTCTGTAGCCAAGCGGTCCATCCTGAGGCGGTTGCTTTGTCTCTCTGAGCCGGGGTAGTTAAAGGTCACTGGTGGATTAAGAAGTTTCCCGACCGCGGGCATGGGCAGTCGCAGGATAATACGTCTTCCTTTCCACCACTGCAACAGAATGCTTTAAAAGGGCCTCTGCATTTATTTTTCCTATGGCCTATCTTTCCACACCTGCATCAGACGTTTATACGGGGTGGTTTCTGGTGTTGTTCTCTCGGTGTCCTCGGTAGCTTCGGGGGGCCGAGATATTTGTGTGTCCGTCATAGGAGTTAAATCGTTAAAGTGAACTTTCGGACGGTTCGGGCTGGTGGACGGAGAATGAGACCGAGGAGGTAGTATTTCAAATTGCGTGGCTAACTCAAGAAGTTCGGTCAGGTTGGTGAAATCGCGTTGGCGGATGTAGACTCTCAGATTGTGGTAAATGCGTTGTAGTTGAGCTTCTCGGGACATAGCTCCACGATGGCGGGTTAATGTAAGAATAACGGTGACGTATTCAGCAGATTTTTCTCTTGGATTTTGTAATCGGTTACGGAGTTGTTCTAGTTGAAATTGATGTCGCGGTGGTAAAAATTGTAGTTGAAAACTGGTGATGATGTCTTGCCAGGTCGTCCAGGATCGTTGATTGTTTCGGTACCATAACAAGGTATTTTCTTTTTAAGTTTAAGTTCCGGGAGTGCTAGTAAAAGATCGTGGTCGGTGATGTAGAAGGACTGTAGTTCTTCTATCCTTTCTAGGAAAGGGTTTGGGTCGCTTATTCCATCATATTTCACACCCCATTTGCATATCCTATCGCAAACATCTGCGCATCTAGTTCCTGTAGTATCTGTGTTTTCTACAGCAGTTGGTGACGGTATCTGAGCGGCGAGTCTTACAATTTCTGGTGCTGCGTCGATTACTTGGCCTTCTTCGGTGCGTAAATATATGACTAAACAGGCTTTAAGTGCTTCTACATTTTCGCCAGTCTCTAATCTGTACTTGCGGGCTTCTTCGTCTAATTCTTACTTCTTTAGGGGGTAAATCTATCCTACCCTAATGACCGCTTCTTCGGAGTTCGTCGGTAGATTCATTCTGTAACAAATGATTGGTGTATCTGGAAAAGAATACGGATTAATTATTTTATTTGCTGGTCGGTTTTCAGTGTTCACTTGGTAGAATCCGTAACACAAATTGTTTATTGTTCAGTGTGTTCTGTTTCTCGAGCCCTACGTTGGGCGCATTTACGTAACCCCCTTTTCTTTGAAGGAAAAGGACTTTATTTTACTTTAATTTTCCTCAGGCGAGCTCAATCGGATTTTAAATTAATAAAAAGGGGCGTGGTTCGCTTATTTCGGCTGGGGTTGATCACTGTACACACTGAATTATAGTCATATCAGGGTTTTATATTTATATTAAACCTATTGCTTTTTACATACTAATAATTTCACACTTAACCTACGAAAAACAATTTTACAACACTGAACAGCTGTGTACAATACTAAATAAAAGAAATCTTCAGAGCGACGCCTGGTCTGAGTTTGTTCTGTTATCCAGTCCTCCTGCTACTCAATTCTGGGACGGTTCTGTGAAAATAGAATTAATACTACCTTCAATTAACCTATTTGGGACTCGTATTTTAATATATATGAAAAATCCTAATTGAAATGACTTTTTAAAATTATTTGAATGTATTAATGCCGGTCCTGTTTTACATCCCTTAAGGTTCTATAAGTATACTTCTACACCCATGGCTACAAATTTTAGCTACTTAACAGTTTGGGTAATAACTAGAAAATGTTGTGCCTTATGCTCAGTCGTAGATTAAAGTGGGCCAGATTCATACAATTATCGATTTGCCTTATTAACTGAAAAATATTTACATGTGTTAAGTAGTCGGACGCCAACTTGTTTTTAAATATGGAATAAACAAGTAAACCATTATGCAATAAACTTAAAAGAAAATTTCTACAATAACAAATTTTATTACACAACCTATATTTAATTATAAACGGAAATACCTTAATGCTAATGTCAGTAACGTTATAACCTAATGAATAATTAATATTGTGAGTAATTAATGGAATCAGAATACCTTATTCTTGGTCACACTGTAGATAACGAAATCGGTGCATGCTGTGTCAGCGTTTTGGAAATTATTGCGTAATATTACTTCAGGGTTGAAATAAATCTAGATTTGCATGATTTATAATTCCCAAATGAATAAATTTGCAAGATTAAGGGGTTTTAGAATTCCACTTCCCATTAACGAAGGTGATTACCTCACTCTTGATTAATCGTACTAATACCGTAAATTGCATAAACGGTAAAATAATGAATTGCGTAGATGTGTATAAACGTGTGAAAAGTAATAGTAAAGGTGAAGTTAAGTAAAAATAAAAACTAAAAGGTGAAAGTAAAAGTGCCTGAAATGCAAACGTCTCAAACATTGTAAAATAACTTTAAATAGCTTACCGTAGAATTTACAGCACTTAATCAAAAATATTTAACAGCGCAAAAATGGATACTCTATTACCTTTCAGTATCGCACAAAAACGACGCCCCCAAAAGGTCTTTGAGTATGGGCATGTCTGAAACTGAATGTGCAAACGATATGCGTGGAAGGCTTCACTTCAAATAAGTACATTATGTTTTATGCAGCTTTGATATGCAGCACACATGGCACTAAATGCACGTTAGTTGCCTACAAAAAGGTGAATTATTATGAAAATGTAAACTTTCACCATTATCACTCATAATAAAATACTTATATTTTTTTTTTGCTTCTATCATTTTCAAATTGAAGTTTTTCACAACATTACACTTACATCATAACTCGATTAAATTTTGTTAAATGTGTTTTTTGGCTGACAAATTTCATTGTTAGCTTTCGCTGTAGAGAGTGTTCTGATTTGTCATCTTTAAGGCAGTTTAACATATTTAATTTTTAATGACCTAGTTATTCTTTACTAAAATTTAATTTTATAGCTGGCTTTATACATTTCTCGAACTGTTATATTAATAGCAGGCTTATGTTTATGTTTTAATTTTTCAACCTTGACAAAATTGTTTACATGTTTAACAATATTTAACAAATATTACTACTGACGAAGATAACTGTAAGTGTTATCGAAACGTTTAGATTGTATAATTTAAAATACACCATTAAAACCCCCAAAAAAGATCAGTATTTTATTAATAGGTGAATTATTAATCCTAACGGTATCGCAAGGTGGCTTAGAACGGTAATGGGGGTAATGCTCACGCTTGCTCGCTAGGTCAACCAGAAAAATCAATACTTTAAAGTGTAGTTTATGCGCCTGCGATTATTACATTAGACTAGATAATGTTGGCCTGCTTTTATACAGAATTTAAAATTAATAAATGCAATTCTTCTGCTTCTAATTTTTATGAAATGGACTTTTATATTTCCTTTTATCAAATATATCTTTTACGGTTTATTATTTACAAACGAAGATTTAGATAAACTAACTAATTTGTACAGGGTTTTCTTAACTAATTATTTATGTTAGGTGGTTAATTACTTCGACAAATGGATTTCCTGATCATTCTGTCCTAACGGATTTAACTTTTATATTGAATACACGTTACGGAGGAGTTGCATTAATCACAATGATAATTTCTTTACTTAAGGTCTTTAAACCTTCAGGAAACGCGATAGTTTATATATTACGGATTCGGTTTTCTTAAAGCAGGATTCCTCCTTTAAGACGGATTTATCGCGAATTGTGATCGGATATTGAAGCGGTTACTCACGTTTCGCGAGATTAAATATGAAACTCCCGGACGTAAACGCGGAGCGTCTTGATAGATCTGGGGGATCACGATATGATCTACAAGCGGCGTCTGGTGGTAATGTTACCTGCGGGTTTCTGGCGCTTCTAGTTTTTACTTATATTGCCTCTTGTGTGGCGTATTGGTGTTAGGTAGTATAATAGATGTTGGGTGAAGGATCATTTACAAGAATCTGGGACTAACCCGTTGCGCTATGTAAATGAGACTTCCGGGGTTGGTAGAATTAACGCGAGAGCCTTTTTTTCCAACGGAGTAAATGAAAGATGATTACGGGCGTTCAGCCCGGCGTGACATCGTTCAATCTGCTTATTAATGTTGTGCAATAAAATTATATACAGTTATATGGAGGTGATTTTCAGGTGGCATTATCGAGGTATCTCGACAAATGATGCACGACGGTAACAGAAGAATATTATGACAAACGCAGAGATCGACAGGTCGGCGGAACAAAGTAACGAGACTAAGAGCCTCAGACGCGCAGTCAGTATTCTCATTCTTCGGTAACACGTTGCGGTTTTTAGTGCGGATCCGCGGAAGGCAGGTAAGGCTTCTGATGGTTGATATATTGGGTTGCGATTGGTTGTTGAACAGGGGGGGCTCTGACGTAGTAAGCTTTAGATGTTTTTGAAATTAACGGCAGAGGATAAAATTTATTATTTGATGATTTCTGCAAAATTTGATTAAAACAGGATAATTATCAAATAACTAATCAAGGGGAAAAATGGTAAACGACAATGGCTGTTTACAAAATATGTCCACACATTTTCTTATAAAACTAATCGATATTCACATTTTGCGAAAATTTTAACAAACTTTTAAATTGTATGGTGCATAATTAACTTACGATTTTAAGATCCTTATGCCGCTATTTTTTATATTTGAAATATCCAGCAGTTTCAGAAATACTTCCCCTAATAAATCTCCGTTCCCGCTGTTGGATATCTCCCAAAATCTAATCAGCACCAGGAGAAATGGGTCAAGCTTAATACGAAATTTCAAGTACGTAGATTTTATCGTTTTTGAGTTATCGTATATATATATATATATATATATATATATATATATATATATATATATATTATGTCATACACACGCATGCACGCACTCACGCACGCACGCACGCACGAGCGAACGCACGCACGCACGCTCGCTCGCACGCACGTACGCACGCACGCTCGCACCCACGCACGCACGCACGCACCCACGCACCCACGCACCCACACACACACACACACACAGCACACACGCACACACGCACACACGTACACACGTACACACGCACACACGCACACACGCACACACGCACACACGCACACACGCACACACGCACACACGCACACACGCACACACGCACACACGCACACACGCACACTCGCACACACGCACACACGCACACACGCACACACGCACACACGCACACACGCACACAGGAACACACGCACACACACACACGGACACAGCACACACGCACACTCGCACACGCACACAGCACACACGCACACACGCACACACGCACACACGCACACACGCACAAACGCACACACGCACACACGCACACACGCACACACGCACACACGCACGCCCGCACGCCCGCACACACACACATACTCACACTCACACTCACTCACACTCACACTCACACTCACACTCACACTCGCACTCGCACTCACACTCACGCTCACACTCACTCACACTCACTCACACTCACACTCACACTCACACTCACACTCACACTCACACTCACACTCACACTCACACTCACACTCACACTCACACTCACACTCACACTCACACTCACACTCACTCACACTCACACTCACACTCACACTCACACACACACATTCACTTACCCACACACACCCACGCCTCTCACACACTCACGCACGCACACACATACATCAAGGCCGATCTTGGCTAAACTTTGTCAAACGTCGCAAAAGTCAATTTAGTGAAAAATGTAGATTGCATAACCTACATATGTATTTGTAGGTTGGAAGGTAGAAAGAACAAACCAATGAAAACTACAGTGAAACGGTTAGGTTATTGTTGAAGCTGATCTGGTGTGAAAATGTGACCCATATGGAGTATCAAATAGTAAATAAAACAACTTTTATTAACCCTGTAGTATCAGGTGAAAAAGACAAGGAAAGTATCAAGTCTTTCTGAAAAGTTGAGAAAATAATTAAGAACATGACGTCGGTAATGTAGAGTATCAAATCTGGAACGAACTGTGAAAATAGGGAGTTTAGGTTAAAGTTCTCCTGGAACTTCATGAAGTTCTTGATTTGTTAACTACAGGAATACTGTCTGCAGCGTTCTTATGATACTTGAATGAGTCTAACACTGAAGTAGATTTTAAACTGGAATACAATTCAATATTGACTTTTATGCATTACATAATGATATGACAGTCATGTTGTTGTGATTATGATCAAAATTCACTACACGCACCTTCTAAATTAAATAACATGAACAACAAAATTATAAATTTAATTTAGCAGGAGACTTAACTACACGTCCACTTCGAGTGGTATCACATTGGGCGTAGTCTTTGGTTACGTATCAGCACTTGTTGAAGGGATCGTCTGTTGAGACTTTTCAGGAAACATCTGTGTATCAGATGTACTTGTTCTAAAATCTGAGTCTAAATCGCATTCGATTGGAACAGGGTGAGTTTTGATTCGATCTGTTAATAATAATAATCTGTTAAAAAAATTATTGTTTCTTCTGCACTTAGTGCCGTTTGTTGGGACTATGTAATTACGAGAATCTAGCTTACCCACAATAGTGTCATATTTTCAATTACGAATATTTTGTTGGATGACGACTTTTTGATCTATAGGTCTCTAATTTTTTAGCAGTTTTGTTATAGTAACACTTTTGTTTACACTGTATACTTTCTTGTTTTCTATAAATGTTTTTTAGTAAATATTCTGGTTCCAAGAGTTCCGTTTTCATCGGTAAATTTGTGCTTACTCTTCTTTCCATCAGTAATGTGCTCGGTGCAGGAAGATATTGCTTAGGTGTTGAAATAATTTAAGATAGCGTGAGAGATGTCTTCCTTATCATAAGTTTTAATATTTCTTAAATTACTAAAACGTTCTTTAAATTTTACTAGTTAATGCCGGAATCACTTTACTTATCTTTAACTTCTGTGCGCCTTATCGTTGCCACCGTGTATGGTATGTGTTAGTTACTTAAATGAGATTAACACTGAGGCAACTGGAATACAATGCAATATTGACTTCTATACAATACATCATGATGTCAGTCATATTGTTTTATGATGATCTAAATACATGACAATGCCCAAGTAGTATAGCTACTGCACTTCTGGCTTACATAGGGATTTGCACGTGTAAGAGTGAGACAGATAGATAGGGAATTTCAGCAAGTGTATGTCCGAGAGAGAGAGAGAGAGAGAGAGAGAGAGAGAGAGAGAGAGAGAGTAGAAGAGTGATAGCCCCATCGTTTTTTTAGGTTAAAATTAGAAGGAATGACCCCGCCCTTTGTCCTAGGCCACAAGTAGAGAGGATGGACATGCCTTTTTTGTATGTCAAAAGTAGAGGGAGAGGAGGTATAAGTCCATCGACCCTCTTCTAGGTCAAAACGAAACGGTAGAAGTCAGTAGTGATTAAGGGCCGGTTCTGGACCAGTTCAAGGTCACTCGCCCTCTGGTGGTGAGAAATGTAAGCTTTTGGATTTCTTCAAGGTCAAACTTTTGGCGGGAAATTTAAATTTTAGGAGCTCGAAATTGCAATGTCACCATCCTCATTTTTGGCGGTAAATTTGTCAAGGTCAGAAGCTAAAAATAGAAATTGCAATGTCATCATATTACAATTCTTAGAAGTCTAAAAATAGTGCGGTCAAAGGTTATTGACCTACGGTGGTGTCATATTTCTTAGAAATATAAAAAGGTGAAAAGCTGGTCAAACTTTTGGCGGGAAATTTAAATTTTAGGAGCTCGAAATTGCAATGTCACCATCCTCATTTTTGCCGGGAAATTTGTCAAGGTCAGAAGCTAAAAATAGAAATTGCAATCATACTACAATTCTTAGAAGTCTAAAAATAGTGTGGTCAAAGGTTATTGACCTGTAGGGGTATCGTATGGCATTTCTTAGAAGTATAAGAATAGAATCAATTCATGGAAACAAGAAGAATGCGTTAGTAAAGTCCTAGAAAGACGCGCTCCTGAAAATTTAAAATTTGCACCTAATTCTCAGAAAAAAAAATTTTTTTTCCAACGCAGTTGTGTTTTATAAGTGACAATTTATCAATTTCATGTGTAAATTTATCAAAATATGAAAAAATAACACTTAAATTAGCCAATTCCATTTTGAAACAACAAAAAGCACTTAAAACACACCTTTTTGTACTTACGTAAGCTCAGAATAAACATATGCATACAATTTATCCATGTTACAATGCTCTTTAAATTACCCCATTCAATTTTGAAACAGCGAACAGCACTTAAAACATGACTTGTTATTTAATTTTCGGTGCAGCGTGGGTATTACTACATTAATAATAATTGTAGGATAATGAACGCAGTTATTTTGCTTTGAAAGCATTTTAAGCATTTAGCGAACATTCTATTTTTATATGTCATCAATTTACATTACAACTTTGAAACGGGATTTGTAAATGTATGAATGCAATTGTGTCATTTGTAGATTTTAAAATTCCGAATTTATTTAACTGCTATCCTTTGCGCTGTTATTTGTTTAATCTATATACAAAAATTCGGAATTTTTGACCTAACGATTAAACTGCTATGATAAAAAGAGTATATTTATTAACATATAATTTATTGTTTACTACTACATTTCATAATGTTATTCACCTTTTCTTTGTAATAGTTTTACTTATGTGATAATTACAAAGTTACATAGCAGTTTAATGGTTAAGTAAAAAATTCTGAATTTTTGTATATAGACTAAACAAATAACAGCGCAAAAGATAGCAGTTCAAAATTTTCCAAAACTAAAAAAATGTGGAAAAACTTTAAGGCATTCTTTTACTGTGAAATATTACTATGACGATATAAAACGTACATTTTTAATGTTTACCAAATTAATTGAGCATTAAAATAGTATTACAAAACTGTAACACATATTTGTAAAGTATTTGTAATATGGTTTTTTTCTAAAATAGATTCTAACGATTTGTTTATGAAGTCATAGTTACTCTCAGACCTGAAACGTAAAATTGACCGTTGGTTATGTTTAGTGATATCGCCAGTTGTTGAATTTACAAGAAAATAATTTGATATGGTTTTATTTGATACTATTAAACGGAACATTGTTAAGGACAGTTAATTTTTTGTGACATAATTACAAATGTTTTTTCTATGGTTTATATACAGTACCTATACTAATAAAAAGTTTCGATTTATGTGGTTTAATAGAAATATCCTTATTTTATTAATTAAGATAAATTCAATTTTAGTATAGCGAAAATTTGCAACGTTTATGCAGTGAGTTGGCTGAAGCCAACAACAATTTGTAAATTGTTCGGCAGAATATCGGCAGAAAATGTGAATAGAATAAACTTTGATGCAGTCAGCTCAAAAACAGATACCTGTTTTTCCAGCAACAGGCAGAAACAGCTCAAAACAGCTTCCCGGTTTCCGAAAACAGCTCAAAAACAGACCTAAAACCGGTACCCGTTTCTCAAAAACAGGTAGCTGTTTCTCAGAAGCGGTATCTGTTTCCGGCAGACTGAAAGCAGTTTAGGTTCTCATTATTCAAAAAATTTTTACACAAATGCTTATTCTTGGATAACAACACACACACAAACAAACACACACACACACACACAATTGGAATTTTTGGGTAAAGGACTACCGAGTTATGATTTGTTATCTCTGCATAAACGTTCCAAATTTTCGCTATACTACATTGAATTTACCTTAATTAATTAGTTAATAAAATAAGGATATTTCTATTAAACCACATTAATCGAAACTTTTTATTATTTGATGCAGTCAGCTCAAAAACAGTTCCAAATTTTCTCAAAACAAAAAAAAATTTGAAAAAAAAAATTATATTGCAGGTTTCGCAACGGTGGTGGTTGTGGGGGTGTTGCTATAACCGTGGTCGCTGGCGTTTATTGCATAAATACATGACGTAAAGTTTTCAGATTTACATGCTTTTGGGAACTGTATTATATTTTCACACTTTCTTTATATGCATGATATTTTAAAATAACCTTCTTACTGTATTTTATCATTTCATATAATTATGAAATTATTTGAAATTAACATTTTGTATTCAACACTTACTTAAGGATTCAATTATTTCCTTAACTTATAAGTTTTGTTATGAATGAATGAATAAGTTCAAAGGTAAATATGTAATTGAAAATTATTAATTTTATTAAATACAACTACTGCGACTGTCAGGTAAACAGTTCCAAATTTTCTCAAAACTAAAAAAAAAATTTGAAAAAAAAAATTATATTGCAGGTTTCGCAACGGTGGTGGTTGTGGGGGTGTTGCTATAACCGTGGTCGCTGGCGTTTATTGCATAAATACATGACGTAAAGTTTTCAGATTTACATGCTTTTGGGAACTGTATTATATTTTCACACTTTCTTTATATGCATGATATTTTAAAATAACCTTCTTACTGTATTTTATCATTTCATATAATTATGAAATTATTTGAAATTAACATTTAGTATTCAACACTTACTTAAGGATTCAATTATTTCCTTAACTTATAAGTTTTGTTATGAATGAATGAATAAGTTCAAAGGTAAATATGTAATTGAAAATTATTAATTTTATTAAATACAACTACTGCGACTGTCAGGTAAACTTTTTATTTAAGTATTTAACAAGATTAATAATAATTTTCAATCTCCTTAACTCATTTGTTTTCACTTTTTAACCTTTAAATAAAACAACTGTTAAATAGTTTTACACTCGTTTTCTGTTTTTTCTTTTATATTATATATATATATATATATATATATATATATATATATATATATATATATATATATATATAAAAAATTATAATTACACTTAAGTTCCCTACCCTACAAAAACTAACACTCCATATTGCAGTAAAGGTGGGCGCAGTAGTGCTGGTGGTGGTGGTGAATGTTTTTATACTCCCATTTTATTAACTAGTATTAACACTTAGGGATATTTTGTACATATATACATATCTCACAAAAAAATATTATTATTATTATATCCTAAATTACTACAAACAAAAAAATAAATTACATTCTAAAAAATTACTACTAATGAAAAGAAAACCTAATTACCAACTTATATACAGATAATACACCCATCACACATCAATCCCCTCCAACGTACGCATAATGCTTTCCGTGTTTTTAATATTGCCACGCACACATTCTAACTCCCGATTTGCCTTAGCCAGTTCTTCGGTAAGACTTTTGATTCGCCCCATTCCCATCACTTCACTATTAACATAGTCGTTGTAAATTTTACATAACCACGCAACACTTTTGTTCTTAAACGCCTGCAGGGTTGGCGGTGGATCTTGCTCTTCGTGATGAGTAAGGTACTCATCTACTAACGATAAATTTTTACCTCCGTATTGGAGGTTCTGCAGCGGTTGCGGTGTTGCCATCACCGTAGTGGGTGGTGTTATGCTGAAAGGATAAATAAATGTGGTTGTACTAAATACTCTATAAATTAATAAAGGGAAACAATAATTTTAATGAAATAAAATTATACCTACTTTTCAAAATACCTCGAATAATCATCCTCTACATCGCTATCTCTAATTGAGATTATCGGGATGGACTCTTTGAGGGGAGCCTGGATTGGTTCAGTACCCCTCTTTGGTGCTCGCACTAAAACATCATGCAATATGCATGGTTTTTCTTTTTTTAATGATAGTCTTGATTTTTTGTTTGCCGAAGCCATGACTAATTGTAGGTAATGAATGAATGAGTACTCAATTAAAACATTATATGCATGTAGATCTGTTGACGTTAACAAAATTGCTAACACATGGAAGTGGTTGGTTGGTTCAACGAACTGTAATGCTGTGTATGCGTACTTCTGAACTGAAGCTTTTGCGACAAGTTATAAGCAGTTTGCAACATTTGACCTTGAATGTCGGTTTATATGACTACATAGACAGTTAAAGAGCAGTTTTATACCAGTCAATACTTTACACTCATAGCTAGAATTGTAATTGTAACTCTAAATCTAAAGTACTTCGATAGTTAAGGAAAAGCTTTTAATTTTATAATTCCCAAGCTACCCCTTGTAGGTGATAGAATATTTTTTAGCAGTCCAGCCTTTTCTAACAAAAAAAATCCATTTTTCTCAAAACAGGACAGAATTTGCCAAAAATAAATGGATCTATTTGCATTGAACAGTAGCACTTTCTGTAAATCCTTTACGAACGTAAAAGACTTGGAGGTGGGTGCAAAATATAAAGTGATTGATATGAATACTATCGACACAAAGTATGGTAAACATATTATCATTGAAACCCAGAACTTTAAGTCCATACTTCCCTTACAACTAGAAAACGTTGAAAAAGGTCGGAGATTTCAAGGCGAACGGTTAGTTTGGGCAAGCAGACCTGACTCGGGGAAGTGGCCATCAGTTAAGTTTGAGGACTACATAAACACTTTAGGCCTAATATATAAGATAATTAGGTATTAAAAAAATTATGTACATAAAAAAATGTATGCATGTATCAGTATGTTTTTTATTAATAAATAATACAAAGTACAATTGGTCTTTTATTATTATTATTCTTACAGAAATTACATTCTACGTTAGTTCCTTAAGTACACTATATTACAATAATTTATATTCATATTAGTCGGTACCTATACAAGCCGGACATTTATATCCGTTATTAAACCAATAGTGATGCTTTCTACAGTAATTTAAGTGTTCCAAAGTGCTTGTTGTTCTTACCGGCACTATTGAATTACAAATGAGCTTATTGCCTTACAATAATATGCTACATTATCACCATCGATCCATGAATATTCGTTTAATCCCAACCATTTTACGTACACTTTATTCTTTTTACGTCGAATGACCTTTTCCACCAAATACACATCCGGATATTTAACCTTTTGCAGTTCCTATCCATAAAATCCTCCTAGTATCGGTGTCCCTTTCATGTCTTGTAGCAAGTACGTGACCGGATTTGTTACACGTACTTTAACAATCTTGAAAAGTTCACTAGACCAATTTGGTATATAACCTTTATCAAATATGCTTTTAAATTTACTAATGCGGACTATGTTACCCACCATGAATCGATCGTTTTATTAAAGATTTTCAGATTCGAATATACATTAAGCGTTGTCTTAGCATTTACTTCGCTTGGTTTCATTCCGATTGTTGGATGTTTACGATTATTGTACTCTGTCGTCACTTCTTCGAGAAGTGCACCAATCCATACGTATTTTCCACGCAGCCCAAATTTTTTATACAGGGTATTCTTGATGGTCCTAATTACTCTTTCTGCTATGCTAACTTTTTTCGTGCTGTAGGTGGAATAGTGATTAATGTTATGTTTTATCATCAGATTAGCAAACTGCTTATTGTAGAACTCTTTTCCAGCATCTGTTTACAGATTCTTAGGAGTCCGTTCTTTAAAAATGGTTTGCATAGCGTTCGTAACGTCTGCACCCGTCTTCGTCTTCAATCGTCTCGTCCATAGGTATTTAGAGAAACAGTCGATAACTACCAGTATGTATCTGTAGCCCTTATTCTGTTTGGCGTAAGGTACAAATTCAGCTAAACCGGCTTGCCACAGATCATCGAATCCTTTAATAGTAGTGCGTCTACGAGGGAAATTTTTGCGTGCCGGTTTATGCAACTCGTTTACCACTTGTTCCATCCTTTATCAATTTACTTAATGTTTCTTTAGTTGCATTTAAATCTGCTTGTACTACCTCAACATAATTACGAACACCATCTATAAGCGACTTCACTGACTGAAGACAAAACTCGAGGTAGCCTTTATTTCTGGCATCGGTGTCTTCTTGAGGATCGGCTACCTGTCTTAAGCGGTTCCCATTTAAATGGAACCTCGTCAGTTGATAGTACTGTAAGGTTAGCGCGTCTTGACGTGCGATAGGATCGACTACATTACTTAAACGCTTATTTTTGACATTAAACTTATCGTCCGTAATGGAGAATTGTGTTTTTAGCAGTTTATGGAATTGAGCGTGAACATGAGAACGTCCAAACTTGTCCATCGTTGCGCGAACTATAGTTGACTAAAAAAGTTTTCGGAGGGTTTCTCAATATATCCATCTTCGTATAGTTCTTCCACGACTGATATGATATCATTGACGAGCCTAGTATTACCAGCCATTTTTTCAGCCCATAGGACATCCAAATCTCCAAATAGCCTAATTTTTTTTCAAATTTTTTTTTTTAGTTTTGAGAAAATTTGGAACTGCTATCTTTTGCGCTATTATTTGTTTAGTCTATATACAAAAATTCAGAATTTTTTGGTAAAGGACTATCGAGTTGTGATTTATTAAGCGATTAAAACCGTATACTTACATATAATTGTCATTGACAAAATATATTTTTTTTTCACATTTTCTTTTAGTTTTGAGAAATTTTGGAACTGCTATCTTTTGCGCTGTTATTTGTTTAGTCTATGTACAAAAATTCAGAATTTTTGACTTAACGATTAAACTGCTATGATAAAAAGAGTATATTTATTTATCTTAAAACATTTCACACACATAAAATTGCTTACTTCTACACAGCTACGATAATGTTATTCACCTTTTCTTTGTAATATAAGTTTTATGTGATAATTTATAAGGTTACAATGTCATTTCTTCCTACATAATTTGTATAATTTAATAAATCATGATAAGAAACTCGTTTAATATGAAAATTCAATTAAACCATACGGAAACTTATTTTAAATTTTCTTTTCACTTGTAATTTTAACTTTTTCTCCTTCTATGCCTACACACACTTTATTTTTTTTTCAAATGAATACTGTTGAAGTGCCTTTTCCTTATGCAATCTAACATGCACTACTGTAATTACTTATTTACTTTTTAAAGCGCCTTTCATTCAAATTACAACGCACCTTGATTTAATACTTTTAATGCACGGTATAAGCATCCACACTCTCCCTCAACGACCCCAATAATTTTTTCTTGTTTCTTAGAATTACAGCTCTTCTTTGAAATACTCATAAAAGCGTTGAGGTAACACATGCGAATAAGATATGTATATATAGATGTCAGTTAATAAATCTTTATTATAATTTCATTACAATTTTTTCGTATAAATGATATACATAAGCCAAAGCGCAGTGACAAGTGTTTTATGTATGAAAAAAACAGCATGGATGAAATTTGGGTAAAGTAGGTTGTTCTTCAAACACCGTAATGCGTTGTTTTAAAAATTTTTGAATAAAATCAGCTTTCCCTCGTCCTTTAACGTACACCTCATCTGTTGTTGATATAAAATCACTAAGTATACGAGGGAATAGACGTGGAGAAGTATATCCATATTCCCACTTGATAAAGTGGTGGTTGTGAATTAACCAATTAGCTTGTTTTTGAAATTCACTATCCAAGGTGTGCCATGGAAATCGAGGCTTGAATACGTAATGAGCAATTTGCTCTCCATTATATATCGCTAGTTCCTTAGGTGTAAATATATTTCTTGCTGTTTGGAATCCTTGCACATCAATTATAACAATCATTACTTTTCTATATTTGTCTGGTTGTCTTCGTTAGCGCGTTGTATATGCGCTAATGCAATCGTGCAGTATTTCTACATGCTACATTTAAACAAATAGAACTGATTTTCTGGTTAGGTTTACGCACACACTATTACAATAGTAAATACGTAAGCGATTTTAATGTGCAAAAACAGTGCTTTAACATATATACTTTTTAGAAAAACATGATGTCGAAGCGAATGATATGTCATCATAAAATTTAAACTTATGTAGAAGGGTAGACTCCACGAGGATACCTGAGCAATACCGAGCATGCACAAAGTTTGACAATACTCACAAAGCCAGTTACATGTGTCATTGGTTAAGAATGCTTATTTTGATATTCCTAAGAACCTTGAAGAGTCTAACATAAGAACTGTAATATGATACCTTCTCAATACCTTGTCAATAAAATTTAACCTTGAAGATTGGTTTGTATGAATTGTAATATGATACCAATAAATTTTAACCTTGAAGAGCTTAGCAAATATACCTGCAGACACCATATTATACGCTACATTTTTTTAGTCTCATCAATAGCAGCTCTCTTCATTATGATGTACCTACTCTTCATATAATCAAAAAATACAAAACTTTTTTTGCAACAAAAAATATATAATTTATTTCCAAACAATTATACATATATATATATATATATATATATATATATATATTTATTATTATTTTTTTACAGAAATGTTAAATTAGTCGTCTTTCCTACAGTTCCGGCGCTGGTAATGTATACGTCATTCTCAACCAGATATTGCTTAAACTTTTCAATGCGATCTTCTTTTTTGAAGTATTCATAAAATCGTAAGGGAAGTATGCACTTAAAGTTCTGGGTTTCAATGATAATATGTTTACCATACTTTGTGTCGATAGTATTCATATCAATCACTTTATATATTGCACCCACCTCCAAGTCTTTTAGGTTCGTGAAGGATTTACAGAAAGTGCTACTGTTCAATGCAGATAGATCCATCTTTACTGATTCGAGAACGCTTTTGAATTTTGAGTTGACACCGGAATTGTCCTATATATTACTGCATCACGATTCTTTATGGTAGAGGGGAGAGTGTGCTTTGAGAATTGCATCAGTAAGCTAATCTGCATCTGGTGATCAATAACTGCTACCATCAGGAGATGCTGTCGATTCCTGTATATCGCTCCAGGAATGATATTGCTGCTTGCATTATAACGACTTTACTTGCTCGCAATTGCACTAGGACAAAACACTGTTGAGGAAATGAGTCATCTGTAATTTACACGCGATGGGGTTGTAGTATGACCTTGGTCTACTTTTAGCATAGACAACAACCTTTCATTCTTTTTGTTGCTCACAATTGTACTAGGACAAAACACTGTTGAGGAAATGACTCATCTGTAATTTACACATGGTGTGGTTGTAGTATGACCTTGGTCTACTTTTAGCATAGACAACAACCTTTCATTCTTTTTGTTGCTCACACAGCAAGACATATATTTACACCTAAGGAACTAGCGATATATAATGGAGAGCAAATTTCTATTTTTAGCTTTAAATTTTGATCTAAATGTGTCCTTGATTTGAGTACCTCTTACATGTTTAAACTTGTTAAATACCCACCTTGTCCTACTTTTAATTTAGAAACACTAAGAAGTGTCATACGATACCCCTACAGGTCAATAAACTTTGACCTTGACCACTCTATTTTTAGACTTCTAAGAAATGCCATACGATACCCCTACAGGTCAATAACCTTTGACCACACTATTTTTAGACTTCTAAGAATTGTAATATGATTATTGCAATTTCTATTCTTAGCTTCCAAATTTCCCGCCAAAAATGAGGATGGTGACATTGCAATTTCGAGCTCCTAAAATTTAAATTGCCCGCCAAAAGTTTGACCAGCTTTTCACCTTTTTATATTTCTAAGAAATATGACACCACCGTTGGTCAATAACCTTTGACCGCACTATTTTTAGACTTCTAAGAATTGTAATATGATCACATTGCAACTTCTATTTTTAGCTTCTGACCTTGACAAATTTACCGCCAAAAATGAGGATGGCTACATTGCAATTTCGAGCTCCTAAAATTTAAATTTCCCGCCAAAAGTTTGACCTTGAAGAAATCCCAAAGCTTGCATTTCTCACCACCAGAGGACGAGTGACCTTGAACTGGTCCAGAACCGCTAATGGGTTAATGGAACTTTGACAATCGGAATTCACATAAATTCCTAATGGTCTACACATTTCACAGAGGTATGTCTCAATGGATAAAATCGTTGTATGGACTACACCAAAGCACCGAAGTGTTGTGAAACTTAACTTACATTTGTTCGAAATAGGTTTTACTAGGTCAAAACCAGATTGTTTTTATCACTATAACCAAAATTTGTTTCTTCTAACCCATGTTGATGATCTTTTTAAGCTTTAGGAAAAAAGTCTTGTTAAATAACATTAAACAAAAGTTAATGGCTATTTTTAAAATAAGGGATCTGACAAACAAAAATTATGTTACATTTTTAGGTTTAAATATGTTTAGAGTTAAAAATCCCATTTTTATTGATCAGAACCGGGCGTATAAAATAAAGAACGAGGTGAACAATAGAAGAATTGCTCATCGCCCCAAAAAAATTACTCTATAGGAGCAAGAAGAATTTGTAATTTGATTGACCAGGATTGCACCATGACACTACAACAACTAAAAACCAAATTGTTGGAGCAAAATACACAACTAGTAGTAAGCGCGTAACACCTAGATACTACCCAAAGTACGTTAGACTATGCTGTTCAATATAACAGAAAGATGATTGACGGAGAAAAAAGATTTTTTAGGGATGAATTTGGAATTCAAGTGAATTCTAGAAGATCATATGGAAGATCACAGAAAAATACAAGAGCCAACAAAGTCAAGGCCCAATTAAGAAGCCGTAATTATTCGGTTGCCGCTGCAATATGTATTAATTCATTATATTTATTCACCGTTCAAGATAGATCATACAATGCAGACCACTTTGGAGAATTCTTGACAACTTTAATTGGACACTTAGGCGAAGATCATATACGAGGCGCAGATTTCATAGAACGGGCGAAATTCAACAACTGATAAGAGCTCATGGACATGTTTCAGCTTTTCTGACCCCGTACAGTCCTATTTAAATCCTATTGAAGAACTGTTTGGCCAATGGCTAAACGACTGAAGAACAACTGTATGCAAAAATTCATGACGCAAGAACAGTGCCAAAATTATGTTCGACATTTGGGAAATGGCATAAACAGAAATGAAATTTTGAACTAATTAAAATTTTTGTATACACAAGTATTGTTTTACATAGTGTAATATAGTTAATATTGTTATCTTCTTGTTTTTCTGATAAATTATGTCTTCAACTGTTTGTGATCTTGTTGATTTAAATGGAAAATCATTTGCAATGACGTGAAAGAGTTTTCACAGATAGTGAATTTCATTTGACATATTAATGTCAATCTGACGTAAATATGAAGTAGTTTTGAGAAATAGTGAAATACAATTGACAAAAGAGGAAAACCAAGAGAAAAACACTGTAATTGAAAAACTAATTCAAAATTTTGATATGCAATACTCAAAACCCAGTAGCATTCCTATTCAGCCGATTTTGAATTTAAAGCTTTCTTAATGTACAGTTGCGAGGAGAAAAAGCTGGGACACCTTAAATTTTAGTTGTGTGAATTGTGGTGTCACAAAAATGCCTGTCAAATTGATATATTTGAAATCCTTGTCAATTTGAAATTTGTAAAAATGCCGCAACTAAATCAAGTGCAAAAGGCAGTGATAACTACACGTTTGAGGGATGGAGTTAGCATACGAGCAACCGCAGTTAGCTAAATGTTAGTTTTGAAGCAAAGTTAGTTTCATGCTAAGCCAAATTCTGAACTATAGAGTCCTGGGTTAATTGTCCCAGTTATTTTTTGCTCGTCAATGTACATTATGTTAGGGAGTAAGCCTTTTTTTTATGATTGTGGACCTGAACAGGCTAAATTAGGCCTATCGTGCTAAAGCACTCAGGAACACTTAGGAGGATGGATAGAGCGATAATTAATTGCCAATAGATGCCTATGAACTGCTACCTTAAATTTTCTCATATCATAAGTGAGAGGAAAACAGGAACTAGGGAGATCATTCCAGAGTTTAGAAGCCGTGTAGAAAAATGTGAATGTGAATGAGCGAACGAGTGTTTCTCGCAAAGATAGCCCGAGATGGTATCAAAGAATATAATTCAGTAGCACAATAGCCGTTGTAATAACGATAATACAAAGAAAGAACTGAAACCATCCTTCTATGCTCAAGGGACTGTATGTGAGAAGTTAAGGACGGGTCATTTATAAGCCTAATCGCTCTCTTTTGAATACGATCAACGATATCGAGAGCGTATTGGGGAGCACTAACCCAAAGGTGAGAATTATATTCCAGATGAGCCCGAATTTGAGCCATATACAGCAGAAGGAGTTGTCGAGAGGTAAAGTACTGCTCAGATCTGTACAAAAAGCTTATTTTACGAGCAGCTGATTTGGTAGCTGACAGAAGATGGTCAACCCATGAGAGATTTGAAGACAGAGTAATAGAAAGGAAATGATCGGTCTTTTTTGGCGGACATACGGCAACACTGAGTTTTGTTAGCATTAGATTTAACTAGATTATTGCTTCCCCATTCGAGAATACGTTGAATGTCTTTGTTGATTGAATTTGCCATTTCAACTTTAATTTCTTGATTTGACATAGAAGGTGGATTATCACCATGAGCAGACTGAGATGAACTACAGTGAAGAGTGCTATCGTCCGCAAAGCAATGGATGGGGTTAGTTGTTGAATAAATAAGGTCATTTATGTACAGCAGAAAAAGTGTAGGCGCTATGACGGATCCCTGTGGTACGCCCGCGTTAATGCTAACTTCTTTTGAAAAAAAGCCATCAACTACGACACGTATTCGTCTTTTATCAAGGAAACTAGAAACCCAGTTGATGAGCGTATCATTTAACCCAAACGAGGTGAGTTTGGCAAGTAAACACTTATGCCAAACTTGGTCAAATGCCTTTGAGATATCTAAAGCGACTACAACAGTTTCACCGGACTATTCTACTGTATTGTTCCAAACTTGGGTCACATATGAAAGAAGATCGCCTGTTGAACGACTTTGCCTAAACCCATATTGGTGGTCACTAAGGAGTTTGTTAGTTTCAAGGAACGTGAGCAGTTGCTGATTGATGGCCTTTTCCATGATTTTGGACAAAATGGAAGTGATGGCAATTGGTCGGTAATTTTAGGGATCGGTCTTATCGCCTTTTTTGGGAATAGGTTGAATATTATGAATATGACTGGTACTAGTTCGGGGGAACATTTCTTTAAGACAATAGCTGGGATACCGTCTGGACCAGTCGCCTTATTGAGATCAAGCCTACTGATGATCGATTCCAAGAGCTTGTACCGAAAATGAATTGGTTTCATAGCGTATGAAGAAGAGTTGACTAGGGGCACATCTTTTCCAGAATCATTGTTGTTAGTATTGCTGTATCGTATTTTAGCATGCTTTAGAATAGTTTTAGTAATGATCACTACATTTTTCCTAAAAATGCTAAAATGAACTATAAATTTTGGTTTGGACTTTATAAAATGCTTAAAATAACTCTAATTTAATCATTTTAACCGGTTATGCTACTTCAGATTCGTTTGACAGAAAAAAATTAAGTTCTATGGCAACTTGATCTGTTTGTGCTTTATCTACATTTTTGAGTGAATGTGTTTTTGTGTTTCAAGTTTTCAAAGAAATTTTAAATTTAAATACCGAAACATCAAAATGTTTGAAGACATTCAACTTTGTATTCAAATGATTGAAACTTTGTCAAAAAGAGCCAAACATACTAATATACCATTTTGTTAGATAATTGGTAATTGATGGTAAAGTTGAATTGCTTTATACTGGGTGGCGTCTGGTATCACCTATTTTTAATAGGATGCTATGGAAAGAAAGTTTCATTGTTGACAGTTTTGCTGACACATGTCATCAGTATTTGCAATTTAATTAGCTATAGACAGTTTTCCAATTAATCAACGTATTTTTGTCCTGAAAGGGTTTATACGAAGTGATTCAATTGCGCAGCCGCAAAGAAATTTTTGTCCCGAGTTTAATGTGGAAAAACACGAAAGAATTCCACCATGGCAAACCGTAAAATAGAGGGAACGTTGTATCACATCTTAGTGGAGGTATCCGCATAGTCAGAACACCTGAAAACGTAGCACGAGTACGACGAGCTAACTTTGAAGTCTGAAACGATCTGCATCAAGGCAGTCACTTGCTAAAGAACTTTATGAAGAATACTAGATTTTGATTTGCTGTCCACACATGTACGGCACGGCAAACTTGAATCGTATTGCAAGAATTGTTTTTCGGTCGCTTGATACGAACTTTGGTAACATTATATGGTCAGCTAATTTCCACGATTTAACGGCTCCTGATTTTGTCCTGTTAGGAGCAAAAAGTTTTCGAAAGACGTTCCCATTCAATCCAAGAACTTAAAATTCGTATTGAGGAAGAAATAAATAATATTGGAACGAGTTACGCAAAATTTTAAAGAGAAGTTTACTATCGTATAAGTTTAACTTATGTTTTATAAGATTGAATTTTATTAATGTTTGCAGTTTTTCTAAATTGGTGGGGGGTGGGGGGGTGGGTGATTAGGCGATTTATGTAGTGTGAGAATAACACGTGTATTGTTGTTTATTATTGATTGTTGTGGAGTAAAGGTGATGGTATTAATGATTTTGAAAAAAGTGGTTGTAGAAATATTACAGTAGGGAAAACTGTTGTTCCTTGAATACAAAGTACCTTGAAACACTGTAGCGTCCCCAGGTACCCTATCTTGGAAAGAGTAATTTGAACTTATTTGCAATAATGCAAAAAATTCAAGAACCAAACAATCGCTAAGTGATTTATCTTGACTTGACTGACAATAATGTCACTATTACTCACTATTACCTTACTTTGACTTTCCGGGCAATAATTAAAACACTAGCATTTATTTACAAGTCTGATATTACTCGCAAACCTCAAACCTGATCAAACGAAGAGGCCGTGTAGTGTTAGGTACGTTATGCTATCTAAATGAGATAGTCTGGATGAGGTACGTGTTGCATCATGCGGGCAGGAAAAAAAATGAATTAATAAATCAAATAACACAAAAAAACAACAACGAAAAGGTTAAATATATAACAAAACACCATTAAATCAGGTTAAAGTGCGTACAAAATTATAACATTAAGAGAAAATTAATAAAAAGCAGTTTAGTTACACCGAAACACAATAATAAAAAAAAACACATATGGTCACACTCACAATTGGGTCATAAATAATCAAAATAAAAATCATAATAAAAATCGTAACACCAAACATGTGACCCTTTTTAAAAACTAATCATGCCGGTCTTTAAGTAAATAAGTACATAAAACAATAAAGCAAATCACGGTACATATAAAATACAACAACAGTAAAATTGCACAGGTAATAAGGTAAATACGAAGACCAAAAGAAAACAGGCAAGGAATTTAAAAATTACCCAATTGTTTAGTGACAACTAAAGCACAAAATACATAAGTCACATTGTAATAAAGCACATAAAAAAGAGAAATCAGCTCGCAGGCAAATAATTCAACTTCAACAAACTGAAATAAAACTCGTTAAAACAAAGCCTTACAAGGGTACGGTATCACTAACATCGTGACCGATATATAAGTTTGAGTGCGTTAGAAAAATACCGTGCCTGTCTCTCTCTCCGGTTACACATTCACCTATACAACAAATAAAAACAATAAAAATAAAATTCGACGTGTTTAATGGTCTGGCTTGGGAGTGTGTACCAACAGGCAATTGCCTTTTACAATTAATAACCTGCGGCATCCTATACCCATTGATCAGCCACCTCTACTCCATCATAAATATAAACAACAATCAACAATGCTAATTCGCAAGAATACCAGAGGGAGAGGGCCCCGTACTGTCCTTTAATTTTAGCAGATTTCAGCTTAATGGGTCCGCGTACAAATAAGATACCTTTGCAAGACAATGTTTGGTATTTAATATGTTATCTAGACTGGTAAAACGACTTGCTGCTAGCTTTCAGTTATATAAAAATACATACACTAGAATAAATATTCCCTTAATTGATCACAGACGCGGTTTAGCCCCGAAAGAAAAGACAACTTAATGTTGGCCACTTCAAAACAAAAATGTACACGCAAGAATTATTTTAAAGACAAACTGTTTACAATGAAGGTATTTAATTAACCCAAAAATTTATCTGGCTCGATTGACAAGCTCCCCTTTTCGATTTCAAAACTAACTATATCTACTCCCAAAAAACCACCCCCGTTTTTCAAAAGTAATAAAAAACGAGAAACTTATGTTGGAACAACCTCATATTAATTCTTGCAAGACATCTTAATTTTAAAAATATGCGTTCGTTCGTAACAAACCCTACATGTCTCTCGAGTTTCCCAGTAACAAAGATGTTTTGATCGCGGTCTGCCCAGCCGTAATCAATCATTGGAGCAATGACATTTTTACATCAAGGCGCGTACAAGAAAAATTCCAGTGATTTGTTACGCCCCTTCAGTAAACCATTTTTGAGCGTGCACCTGCCACTCACTCCCTAATATGTGTTTACATACACATTAGTTACAAACAATCCTACATTCCTTAGATAAAAATTTATAAATAAAAATATTTTGAAAACATTAACAAATTACGACGTATTATTAAGAAAAAAAATTCACTAATTATCTTTTCTATCGTGATAACAATGGCGATTTGACAAACGTTTATCACAATAATAAAATTTTCGCGATCCGCTACCTACAACACTTTGTTATACGTCACAGTTCTTGCCATCTAGCGGCGTTTGGAGGTGATATGGTATAAAACACGCCTTGTTCAAAATCTATGAGAAATTTGAGACTTCGCTGTATAAACGCTGTGTAAATAATAACATATATTTTTGGTGACAAAGATGCGAAATCATGTGAGCTGTTTTACCTTTTTATTTTTGATTAGTGTAGGTTTTAGTTTATATTTCAACAACTGTGGATATAATCTAGCCTAAAATTTCTATTGACGATAATTCAAATCTTGAATCCCTCCTGTACCTTGAAACACTGTCCTATCTTGTACCTCAAAACGGCGTTTCAAGGTACAATATGTGATTTGTGTTTCGTAAAAAAATTATGATTAATTATATTTTGGTGTTTTCTTTTAAAATAGCGATGCCAAGAAGTAAAACAGGCAACAAGAAAGCACCCGTGAATGCGGATTCAGTAAAAAAAAACTATTTAAGTAATCACTGCGCCTGGAGAAAATATAATATCTATTGGTAAAGCAAGTAAAGTTTACAGTGTGAAATTGGCAACTATACGGCGACGTTTAAAAACATTCAAGCAAAGTGGAGCAGAGTCTTTCACATATTGTGTGAAATATGATGTGAAAAAAATTTTCACTGAGCAAGAAGAGAAATGCCTTGTGAAATATATTACAACTATTGCCCAAATACAGTATGGCTTAACTAGAAGAGGAGTTCGCAAGCTAGCTTTCAAGTTTGCAGTGGCAAACAGTAAGAAGCGCCCGACGAAATGGGATGAAGAACAACACATTGCAGGAGAGAATGGATGAGACTGTTTATGCAGAGACATTCCAAATCACTGTCTATTAGAAAACCGGAAGCTACCAGTCTCTCTAGATATACGAGCTTTCACAAAATAACATTAACTACTTCTTCAACAACATTGAAGATGTCCATAGGCGGTTTGGCCCAATACATGCAGAGCGTATTTCGAACACGGATGAAACTAGGCTAACAACTGTGCAAAAGTAAAATCATTGTGGCAAAAGGAGTGAAACAGATAGGGAGTGTGACGAGCGGAATTTGAACAATTGGTCACGTTAATTGCGGCAGTTAATGCTATCGGCAATCACATTCCGCCTATTCTAATTTTTCCGCGAGTAAACTACAAAGAAGTTATGATTAAGGGAGCACCATCCGTCACTATTGGTGATGCAAATCCCTCAAATTTTTGAAAGATTTTAATGCTCATGTTAAACCATCATTATGCTTCTATTGGATAATCATGAAACGCGCTTGTCGGTGGAGGTAGTCGAATATGCTTCGGAAGTAGGAATCGTAATGGTGACTTTCCCACCCCACACGTCAAACAAACTCCAACCGCTCGATCTGACTGTTTGGCCCACTCAAAACCTTTTATAACCGAACTATCGATGCTTGACTTATGAACACTCCGAGAAAACATACGGCACCTACAGCATAGCAGAGGCTCTGGTAACTGCTTATCCTAAAGCCGCTGGCACCAACAATGTTATAAGCGCACCTGAGTCCACAGAAGCTGCTTCAACATCACGGACGTTATGTGGCTCTTCTGGTGCACCAGGATCTACTTATGAAAATATGCATACCCTCCTCATACTTCCGCTACTACTGACTTCACTGAAGTCTTTATAACACCAGAGGTAATTCAGATCAAAAGCTGCAGCTAGAAAAGTTAGCAACAGGAGAAGGAAGGCAGGTAAAACACGCATAGTAATAGACACTCCAGAAAGAAGAGACATTATAAAACAAAAAGAAAAAAAGCAAAGGACTACAACAGAAAAACAGAAGATAAAGAAGGCATAGAAAAAAATATGTGAAAGTGATTCTGATTCAGACAGGGAAGAGGTCTGGAGGGCCAAAAGAAAAGTAGATGACGATAACGATGATAAGGAAATGACACTGTCAGACCTTTTGAAATAGTAGAATTGGAAGGACAATGATATGTATTAGCCCAATTTCCACAAAAGAGAGAGGTAATAAACATTTTGTTGGGCGAATTATATCTAAAGACCAAAATTTGCCCGAATTTCAAATAAAATTTTATACTCGTATTGGTCAGAGAAATAAATTTATAATAAAGTCGGAGGAAATATTTGATGTCAGCGAGGATGACATTATAATGAAGCTGCCTAAGCCATTCAGCCTTTGTGGACCTGAACGTCTAAAATGACAATTATGGACTCAGATTAACTTCAGCAATTATAATGTAAATTAATTTTGTTTCTGATGTTTTTTCAATAAAAGGTTTTACGGCTTATTTGATTATTATATATTTTTAATTGATATTAAGGGATACAAGTTTTTATTTCAAGATATAGGGCGCACTGTTTCAAAATACAAGATGTACAAGGGGGTGCGTTCCAAGGCACCTTGGAACAAAATTTAAATATTTTTTATTTCGAAGGGCGTTGTGCCAATCACTTTAAAAATTTGTGTACTGTTGTAACATTGTACGTACTTGAAGCTCCTAGTTCAATATTTTTGAAAAATTTAATTTTACACTTACAAAAAAATTAAAAGAGTACCAAAAGAACGGAGTAAGCGTATCGTACCGATAGCTAAGGTAATTAGAAGAAACGTATGTTAATAAAATTAAAATTGATTTTCTCCGAAGTGCACCCTTCTTTAATTTGCTTATCCTCACTGAAGGACATTAGCAGTATGACAAAACATAGTGTAATGTTTACTTTGGAAAGCGTACTTTTTTGTAGCAATTATTTTAATTTAGTGCCTAAAATTTTTAACAAAAACTAAAATGTTCAAATTTCAGATCTACACTTGAGAATATCGTAATTTGGCGTAAAAATGGCATACAATTAAAACCGGGTCAAGGTGTGCATTTTTCTAGCTCAGACGATGATCCTAGAATCATAGTTGATTCATTTAATACATTATATTTGCATGATGTTACTGATGAAGAAGAGGGTAATTATACTTGTCAAGTTGACAGTATTAGAATGCAGTCAATTAACATATATGTGGTTTCTAAATCCCGAATTTTAACACAAGGTAAATGAATACTTTTAAAAATATTAATAATTAAACAATTCATCACCGTTAGCATTTCTACGTCACATGATTTACCTGGCATTTGTTTTATCGTTAACATTTTCATGCTACTGTGGTGGTTTATTTATTACTTGGACCAAAAGACATACATTTAAAACATATGAAGAATTGTTACTAGAAAAAAGGAAGATGTATAACGACGATAGTCTAAGTGACGAAGATTAACGAAAGTTAACCATATATTGGTAATGTAGTCGTTTTTAAAGAAAATTTATTCTAAAGAATGTGGTCATTGACATTCCTTAACTCCAAGTCACACTACCACTCAAGAGAAAGTTTAGTGCAATGTAAAAATGTCTACCTTCTACTTAGTAACATATGTTTATTAAAATATATAATTTAACATGAATTACTCTTTAGTTATATATTTTATAACTGTTGTGTATTTAGTGTCTTTTTTTGAATTTGCAAACGGTAAGTAAATTTTTTGTGTCACCTAAATGAAGAATTCCGTATTTTAGGTTTATTAAGAAGATGTTTTGTGTGTAGATCACGAGGTGAATTAGGAAGTTGTAAAGATTCTTTTACTTTTAATGCCACTGATGTAGAATTTGAAAGGGGTGTTGAAACTATTCCTTGTGCCTCGGGATGGTGTGGAAAAATTGTGGAAAGTGAAAATGATTTAAAAGAAGGTAGGTTAGCAAATAACAAGGTAGGACATAGCCAATAAACATAAAGAATTCCATTAGTAAATTACTATTTTTGTAAGAGTGGTCTAATTCATTAATTAAAAGGGCAAAGAGTGGCTTTTATATACGCACTCGGATCGTCTATAGCATTTGTCTCAATAAATTGCTACCTATTCAATGACACCAATGTATTTGCATATAACGTATTTGTTGATTTTACCAATTATGTGGTCAAGACTAATTCTACAAATTTTAGTATCTTTACTATCGCAGTATTGTAACTCGTACTCAAATCTGTACACAGTGGTAGATAGGAATTTTATGCACCAATTACAAGTATATTTTGGATACTGTATAGAATTTATTTGTTAAATTGTTAATAAATTAAAATAAACTCTGCTAAATTCAACAATATTTATAGTGACTGACTGATTTCGATATTAAGTATTCTGCAGAGCTTTCAAAAATTATAAAATTTAACCCATTAGCGCCCGAATTAATTTTTTTCTTTAAATTAAGTTCATATTACGACATTGTTCATCTAAATGATGTTTTTGACAAAAAAGTCTTAACAAAGAATGCTCATGCAGTTACCGCTTACGAGATAATGACCGTTGCCATATGGCAACGCTAAGCGCTTTCTCTCTATTACATCGAGTTTTTTTTTTAAATAAACACAATTATTTTGTGTGAAAGCTTTGGAAACAGTCTAAACAAAGCCCGACGGAACACTTGGAACACATTGTTCTGACTATGGACTTGCACGTATTTTTTGCACATCTTCGTTTTGCATTATTTGCAATTTTTCTAACAAAATGATCCATTCTGTCAAATCTAATTGCATCTGACACGCGACTGTCTGACGCATCAGAAGACGTAGCTGGTTTACCAGGCCCCTTACTAACAGTTCCATATCGTTTCAAATACGTCATCGCAATTTCTCGTTTAAAATCTAATTGTGGGATTTTCCCATTTTTACTTTTGTTATATAAGATCCAACTGTTTTGTAGAGCTACGTCAAGCATCCAAGTGAAAATGGGCCAATACCATTTTTTTGAGCGCATGCTGATTCGATATGTATTGACGTTCTGGTCCATCTGGTCAGTTCCTCCCATATAATTATTGTAAAAACCAATTGCTTTTGGTCTGGAGACATACACATGACTTTTCTCATGTTGGGAATATCGTTTGACTTGAGAAGCTTCTTTAACACCAAACGACGTTGATAACGTCGTGACATCAGCATTATCCATCCAACGTATATATAAAAGCCCATCATTTTTTTCAATTGCATGTTCATAGTACCCTCTTTTTTTTTAAATTCAGTTCTGGTAAGCAAAGGACATGGTTTAGGAATTCGATTATCTCGAATTGTCCCAATACAGAAATAACCGCTAAAACTCATAAACGAAAATAAAACTGACCCAGAAAATAGATTATCCATATAAAAATGGTATCTCAGATTTCGCTTTTCATCTGGGAGTTCATCTTATAGAACAAGAAGAGGACTGCTGGCCTTTCCAAATAATTTTTCGTAATCATCTTTAGAATTAGGGCTTTTTCCTTGATAAAGATCAAAATTGACCAAATATCCATCTTTTGTATTTATACACCACATCTTAAACTCGAACCTTATAGGCTTGCAACCATGTTTGCCAAAGTACTTGATCATACTTTCGTCATATGCAAGATTTTCTTCAGGTTGAAAATTTTGAATACAACGATCTTTTAACAGTTTCATTATTGGGCGTAATTTCCATGCCTTGTCTTGTTGGTCTGGTTTGGTATTATCCGTAAAATGTAAAAAGCGGGAAATCTGCATAAATCTACCTCGGCGCATAGAATCAGAGACAGCCACATTTTTTAAATCTTCCCCAGAACTCCAGTAATGTCGTTTTGACGGCAAGTCATTGTACCCACTAACAAATAAAATTGCTATAAAGCACTTGATTTCATCGGTTGTTATGTTCGGATCAGGGCAGTTTAGAAACGAAGCATAACGACCAGTTTCTTTCACTATATGCTCAATAAACTCAACATCAATAAATTGTTCAAATATTTCAACCATCGTTAGTTGTTCATATTTGGAGTAGTCAGGGCTAGGGAATGATAATGGTGTTGTAACTTCCAAATCTGCATTTATTATCCATTTCGGACTGATTTTTTTGTTGACTTTCTCTCACAAATTCACCTTTTTGTTGCCTCAGACATAAGTTGATCAGTGGAAATCTCTTCGATAGCTTCTACTGCATCATAATTTACACCAACTCGGCTATTATCATTCAATCTTATTTCTGCACCGGCTGTCAATTGGCGACGTGTAAGATTATCAACGTGGCTGTAAGTAGAAAAAATTCGTTTATTTACATACCTGATTACATTTTTAACATTGCTTACCCACTCTCTTCATCGCCAGAATCTTCATCTGTCTCAATATTTACTTCTGGAGGCTCTATAAAAAGGTCTCCCTCGATCGCGTCATTTTCTATTATATCCAATGCCTCGGCAAGCGAAAAACCTTTCCTAAAAGAACGTACATTATTAGCTCCCGTAAGCGCTTAGTGTTGCCATGTGGCAACAGCTACATTTCCAAGGTCGTCGTAAATGAACCATAAACGCAAATTATTAAATAGATTCAAATACTCTTTCGTTTAGGTGTGTATTACACGGATAAACTCACAAAATAGTGAATTTTGTAGGTTTGTAAGAGATATAATACTTACTCAAAGCGAATGTCCATTTTTTTTACTCCTCGTGAATACACCAAATTTCAACACAACCGTATAACTGAGGTATTTACTAGAAACTGCAGAACGTTTATTTTCTAGCACTGCTGGTGTGTCGACTACCGCTCCTTACCCTCTCTACACTTATCTGATCGCTACCTGACTCTCAAGTCTCAATAGAATTTAATTTAGTACTGCGTTCGCTGTTGCCATATGTTAACGCTAAGCGCTAATAGGTTAATAACGAGTAATAACTTCAATAGACTAAATATGATTAAACCGTCCCAAAAATGATATTCCAAAATGCCACAATAAAAAAACGTTCAACAAAATTTATTTACACCAGTGGAATGTTGAGTTAGCAATTATATACATACAAGCCCTTCCCATTTCACCCTAGAATTTTTGAGAAATTCGTCTATAAACAAATACATAAATTGCAAATTATTTGATTCATTTAAGAACATTTTTTGCGTCTCTATAACAAAAAATAGGTATTCAATGACTACAGCAGCTGATAACTAACACAAAATGAGAGCAAACGTAGAAATGTGTACAAATACTTAAAATTAACAAAAAAACAAGTTTATAGTTTACCATTAGGCAACATCGCTTTATTTTTTAAAACATCCGAAGTTCTTTGGGATATAGTGTTAACCAAGCCTTAGCAATGTTCAGCTGTAAATTAATCCCATATTTCCTGACGCCTTTGCTTCAATCCAGCAATGTTTCCGTAGAACCTTTTTCAGCTCGTGCCACAAAGTTTCTATTGGAGACAAGTTGGGACTACTAGAAACCCATCCCAATAGTGGTATACCGTAGTCTTCCATCCATTTTAAGGGCTTTTTGTGATTTTGTATGCTGCACCGTCTTGCTGAAATACAAAATCTTGTCCCGATGTCAAATATTCTTTCATGATCGGTAAAAGAGATTCTTGTAAAACGGCCGAATATCTGTTTGTATTTACAGTTCCTTCAATAAACTGGAGTTTCCATACTCCTTTGGATGACATGCTGCCCCAGACCATTACTGACGCAGAAAATTTTATCTTTCTTTTCAAACAGTCAGGATGGAAAGTCTCATGTTTTTCCGAATAACTCGACTTCTACTGTCTCCCACACACTTCAAATCGCGACTCATCTTTCCATTGTATTGCACGCCATTGCTGAGTTTCCCAATCCCCACGTTGTTTTGCCCATCTTAATCTATTTTTCTTCTGCTTTGGTGTTAAAAGTGGATTTTCTTTAGCCATAACAATCGCTATTTAAAAAAAATATATATTTCTGTTTTTACTTATTTACTTATGTTGTTATTTGAAAAACTGACTTTGTAATTGCCAAATCCAATTTTGCAAACCTCCATGTGTAGATTTCGAATTTCGCATACTAACAACATTACTCCAAAGAATACTTAACTTATAAAAATTGGCACGCCGTTTTTCTTGATATTTCTTCTTAATACTCTTATATCGACATCTGTAATTATACTTTTTCTCGCACGTCGGGGCTTTGTGGCGACTGAGCCAGTGATTTTATGTCTTCTGCCTATGTTTCTTACACTATATCGCAATAACCCTAATAAATCTGCAATTTCCAAGTTTGATTTTCCACAACTATAATTGAACGAATTTTTTTATCGATAATCTTTCTTCTAGCCATTTTACTCATGCTCATATAGCTTCCAAGTGCATAAAAGGAATTATGAGAGCTACTAGTAAATGTTTTGTCGTCATTGTTGTAAAGCCACACACGATTATAGGCTTATTTCGAAACAAAATATAAAACGGGTTAATGTATTAAAAAACACATTTTTTATTTATGGCTAAAAATTTTAAAACGAAGCGATGAAGTTCATATTTTCTATTGCATTTTATTAATTATACTCTCTTAATTAATTTGTGACCTAAAATAGCATACAGTATATTATTATTTTTATATGTGCATTTATATATATATATATATATATACAGGGTGGCCACTTAAGCGGGATAGCTCCATAACTCCCTTACTATTACAAATACGAAAAAATGTCTTGTATAAAAGTTGTCCACAGTCATAAACTACACGTTTTAAAATTATTTTCAGAAATGGCGGACTTCCGGTTATACCGGAAACTCATGCCAACTTCGTTATTTTAAATAGAACAACCTATATATTATTATATTTTTGAATTCCTCGTTAAATTTAAAGGTCACTTTAATAACCATACTATGGGTCTACGTCGCATTGCTTCTGAGTTATTTGACATTTTGTAGAAAAAATGACGTTTGCAGTGCCTCCGAAAACTTTCAATATCTCGAAGACGGATACCGGTAGAGAGATCTGGCTTTCGTTTTTTACTTCCGAAAAGGGTACCGCGTCATTCTCATACATTGCCAAAAATCTTGCTTTTAGAATTCAATAATTTCTATCGCTCCGAAAATAATTTTTTTCAAACATGGATAACTTGATTTTTTTTAAATGTAACCACCCATATTTTCTTACATCAGCGGATAGGAAATTAAATTTACTTTCCATTGATGTAACATTATCGATATTTTGGAGTGATAATTTGTCGAGATAGTCACATTTTTATCTAATTTCAGTTTTTATTGCGCATTGCCGCGGTGCTTTGGAAAACGTTTGTCAATTGTTTTAAATAACTGATAAGAAACATCAGTTTCTCGAGCTTCTGTTGTGCTTTGCTGTCTTGTGTATCAGTTTAAGTGTTTCTACAAGAAATTTCCATTAAAATGTTGTTCGACGCAGAGTTGATCGTCATGACTTTCATTCTTGGGAAATGCCAAAGAAATGCGTTATTGGCGTCAAGGATTTATGCGGTACGGTATCCTGAACGAAGACTTCCCCGAGAAACAGCCTTTCAAAAGTTGTTGCAACGTCTTGCTTTTAGAATTCAATCATTTCTATCACTCCGAAATAACTTTTTTCAAACATGGATAACTTGATTTTTTTAATGCACACGAAATAAACAATAAATACTCAAGAATTAAGAACACAAAACTCAAAAGAAATACACAAGAAATACACAAGAAATACATAAGGAATGAACAATAAATACATAAGGATTGCACAAGTAATACAAAATAATTACTTAAGGCTTACACAAGAAATAGAGAAGAAATGCACAAAAAATACACAATAAATATATAAGGAACGATCAATAAATACATAAGGACAATTACTTAACGATTACAGAAGATATACAAAAGGAATGCACAAGAAATACATAATATTACTCAAGGATTACGCAAGAAATCCACAACAATTACACAAGAATTACACAAGATTCAAAAATGACAAGAATAACGCAGGAATGACAAACAAATCACACACGTATTACTGATAACACACCTCTTCCAGATCTCAATGCTGCAACACTATTTACCCGTAGAAATGGACACAGGGTTCTATTTTGATCTTCATAATAAATGTTCAAAATGTCCCCCGTTTTGTTGAAGACATAACTGCATACGTTTCCTGAACTCCAGATCAACTCTGTCAAGAATGTCATGTGTAACACCTCGGAACACCAGAGTAATTCTGTTCGGCATGTCTTCAGCCGTAGTTGCAGCAGCATGGTATACTTTATTTTTTACAAAACTCCACAAAAAATAATCCAGCTTGGTTAAATCTGGAGATCGCGGTGGCCAAGGTACCGGTCCTCTTCCACCAATCCATCGATTTGGAAACTGTTCGTCTAAAATTAGGCGAACTCGTCTAGCGTTATGAGAGGGAGCCCCGTCATACTGTATCCAGATATTCTGAAGTCTCCCCAGCGGAACGTCAAGTAACATATTATCCAGGTCATTTTGAAGGAATTGGACATACATTTCCCCAGATAAATGGCCATTAAAGAAGAAGGGTCCAATAATATTGTTTCCTAAAATGCCCGCCCAAACATTTAGAGACCAACGATGCTGAAAATTTGTTGTCCTGAAGTGACGTGGATTCTCTGTGTCATAATAATGAAAATTATGTCGATTTACGTGTCCATTTCGGTGGAATGTCGACTCATCGGAGAACAGAACCTTCTTAAAAAACGATTCATCTTCCTCTACTCTATCAAGCGCCCACTGACAAAACACACGTCTTCTCTCTAAATCACCACCTAGCAACTCTTGATGCAGCTGTACTCGAAAGGGATGGTACTTATGACGACGTAAAATTCTTTGTACCGATGTCTTACTGATGTTACTAGCACTGCTAATATCCCTCGAACTTACGTGAGGATTTTCCTAAACAGAACCCAATACTAAAAATTCATTTTCTTCAGTGGTTATCCTGTTGATACTGCACGCGTCCGGTGTTTGTAAAACAACTTTTGAAAGGCTGTTTCTCGGGGAAGTCTTCGTTCAGGATACCGTACCGCATAAATCCTTGACGCCAATGACGCATTTCTTTGGCATTCTTCAAGAATGAAAGTCATGTCGATCAACTCTGCGTCGAACAACATTTTAATGGAAATGTCTTGTAGAAACACTTAAACTGATATACAAGACAGCAAAGCACAACAGAAGCTCGAGAAAGTGGCGTTTTTTGTCAGTTTTTTAAAACAATTGACAAACGTTTTCCAAAGCACCGCGGCAATGCGCAATAAAAACTGAAATTATCACTCTAAAATATCGATAATGCTACATCAATGGAAAGGAAATTTAATTTCCTATCCGCTGATGTAAGAAAATATGGGTGGTTCCATTTAAAAAACTCAAGTTATCCGTGTTTGAAAAAAAATATTTTCGGAGCGATAGAAATTATTGAATTCTAAAAGCAAGATTTTTGGCAATGTGTGAGAATGATGCGGTACCCTTTTCGGAAGTAAAAAACGAAAGCCACATCTCTCTACCGGTATCCGTCTTCGAGATATTGAAAGTTTTCGGAGGCACTGCAAACGTCATTTTTTTCTACAAAATGTCAAATAACTCAGAAGCAATGCGACGTAGACCCATAGTATGGTTATTAAAGTGACCTTTAAATTCAACGAGGAATTCAAAAATGTAGTAATATATAGGTTGTTCTATTTAAAATAACGAAGTTGGCATGAGTTTCCGGTATAACCGGAAGTCCGCCATTTCTGAAAATAATTTTAAAACGTGTAGTTTATGACTGTGGACAACTTTTATATAAGACATTTTTTCGTATTTGTAATAGTAAGGGAGTTAAGGAGCAATCCCGCTTAAGTGGGCCACCCTGTATATCTGTACATATATATATATATATATATATATATATATATATATATATATATATATATATATATATATATATATATATATATATATATATATATATATATCCACACGCTTTCTCCACGAAAAATGGTTGAATATCTTCAAAAGACTTTTTTGTAGGTATGACCCTTTGAAGTACAATTTTAAAATATTGCAGATTATACAGGTTCGTCACAAAAAAGAGTCATACGAAAGTTATATTTTTTTCTAATGAAACACCCTGTATTTTATGTCATTTATGAAATCTAGAGGACATACGAAGGCGAGTTATTGTTATGGTTCCTATACCTAACATTAACAGGTTTTCAGAAATTTTTAGATTTACAAAATTGCAATAGAAAATTTAAAGAGAAAATACATTCTTTTCACAAATAGGTATTATTAAGTGAAGTTTAAAGGCAAAGAGTCAGTTTTTAATTTAATGTACACTATGAATAAAAAAACGTACAGTTACAGGGTGAAAAAAATTGAAGCCACCTAGATTATCTTAATAAACTTAAATGGTATACCCTGTATGTATTGCCTGAATATGCTATAACAATTTAATGTCTTTCGATTTGTATTAAGGCTTCCTATACCTATTTCAAACAATAACGTCAATTGTTTTGCATTTTTTAATTAGGTGCTACACCTTCCTAATAAATCAACGTTACTTTACGGTGGTGGTAAATAAATTTAAAAATCAATTTATTGGTTTTTAATGAGATACAGAATAATAATTGTTATCGATACGAGATAATTTTAAGATCATACTTACTAGAAACAAGTGCCCAAGTGTCCTTATTTCAGTAAAATAATGTTTTTAACTTGAAACAGAAAAAGCAGTACAAGTTAAATCTGGGGACCTGGCGGGCCGATTTTGAGGTCCCTCTCTCCCAATCGATCTGTTTGCGAAGCTCTGATTTAAATAACGCGCGGACGTTAGTATGATAGTGTACTGGTCACCATCTAGCTGTAATGTTCCACAACTTTGCTCGAACATTGAGAGGAACGTTCTCCAACAACTGGCAACTGCCCCGTTAAAAATCGCCAAACTTCTAGCCTATCTAAAAAGTTGACCCTATTACTTGACCCGAACAACCCTGCCCTATTCGTTAACAGACCATTGGCGGCAATCGGCTGTATGGAAAAATGGGGTTTTCAATATAATAATGAAAATTGTGTCTGTTTACCAAATATCCTTTGAATGGTTCTTGTACTAACTCCAGTTTCGAAACTTATTTTACGTTGACTTACGTGTGGAGTTTCGATTGCAGAGGCTCATACTTGAAATTCGCTCTCTTCGTTATCGACAACGTGCTTTTCTTTAATATGTTTTTCATATGCTACGCTTCCGGTTCTACGACAATCTCGAATTAATCGTTCAAAAACAACCTTATTCGCATGATTTGGCTCAGGATATTATTGTGCGTACACTCTGGATAGTAATAAAGAATTCTCTTGGCATTCACCAATTACTACAATCATGTCGATTCTTTCTTGAACTGTTTATATTTTTATATTGAAGTTAATTTTATTGCAAAAATCAGCACGATAAATTAATATTAAATTAAATGACAGTTATGAAATCAAAGGATTGGCAGACATTACGTAAAAAATAGTCAAAACCGCCTGGATTTATTAGAAAGGTATAGCGTCTAATAAAAAATGCAAAAAAATTGACGTTATTGTTGACAATAGGTATAGGAAGCCCTAATACTAATCGAAAGACATTAAAATGTTATAGCATAATTAGGCATTACATACAGAGTGTGCCATTTAAGTTTATTAGGTAATCTAGTTTAAAGGTGACCAAACTCATTGTTTTTTTCACCCTGTATGTTTTTTTTTTATTCATAGTGTATATTACATTAACAACTAACTATTAGGCTTTATACTTCACTAATAATATTTGCGAAACGAGCATAAAACAAGTGTATTTTCTATTGCAATTTTATAAATCCAAACATATCTGAATACCTGTTGATGTTAGGTATAGGGACCATAACAGTAACTCACCTTTACTTGTCCTCTAGGTTTCATAAATGACAAAATACAGGGTGTTTATTTAAAAAATTTAACTTTGAACTAGCTCTTTTTTTATGAACCCTATTTAATCTACAATATTTTAAAATTGTACTTCAAACGGTCCCCGTCATATCTACAAAAAAATCAACCGTTTTTAATCGAAAAAGCATGTCCTTTGTGGTGGGCCACCCTGTATATATACAGAGTGTTCCAAAATTGCTGGAACACAGAGATACCACGTGTAGTAGAGGTCAAAATAAGTCGATTGGACCCAATTTATTTATATACCAAAACGTACGTTTGACCGTGAGAAGAATTCAAAGTTTACATAATAAAACACATTTTTGTACGCTGTTCAGAAATGAGTGAAACAAATTGAATGAAATTTGACAAAAGTGCATTTTAGAGGATTACTCTCCTTTCCGTAATCAAAGAAACCCAAAAGAAATTGTAGAAGGGTTAAAACCACCCTCATCCCCCTGATTTTTTTTCAGAACTTTCTTAGGGGTGGTAATACGGTTCTCAATTTTTTTTCGCGAGAAGACTGATTAATTATCTTCATTTTGTTACTCTTGTAAAAACTTCGCATTCCGCATAGTTTCGAAGGAAAAAAATGTTTTATTAAATACTGATAACAGATATTCCTAGTACAAGTTTAATAAAATCGTAATACAAAATTTAGTTGGCAGTAGATACAAAAACAACTCGTGATTTTGACAGGAAACAAATTCATAATCATTCCAGTTTGCTGTTGACTGTAAATGGTCCAATAATTTCTTTAATTTTGTTATCGCGAGTACCATTACTTATTATTTAATTGTTGTTGTTACTTTAACTGCTATTAAATATGGATTTCTCTTTTAATGAGCAGACCGACATGATCTTAGTTCTTGGATTCTGTCAAGGTAACTGTCGCAGAAGTGCCCGCGTATATTAAGAGAGGTATCCGAACCGAAGAATTCCGAATCATAAAACGTTTGCCCGAATCGAGAGACGTCTTCGAGAAACAGGGAAGTTGGAATCAGTCAGAATTAACTCTGGAAGACCCCGAGTCCGAAGACCTAATGCGGAACAAGCTGTTATTGAAATAATCGATGACAATCCTGATACCAGTATCAGATCTGTGCAACGACAAACATGAATTCCAAACAGCACTGTAAATCGGATCTGCACAGAACAATTAATTCATCCATTTCACATACAGCCAGTGCAAGAGTTATTACCACTTAACCACGGATCACGTTTAAATCTTTCGCAGATTGTTCGGGAGAGCAGAATACTTGACAACAGATTTCACACTAACGTCTTGTTTTACACGTTGTGTCATGGCGAACCTGCACAATGAGTTTATTTATGCTGATGAAAACCCACATGCTATTAAAGCTAGACAGTATCAACAAAAATTTAAAATTAATATTTGGATTGGATTTACCGGCTTGCCTCATAATCTTCATCGAAACGTGTTCTTCATGCACAACGGTGCACCACCTCATTTTGCATGTGGAGTAAGAGAATATCTAAATGAATAATTTCCTGTTAGATGGATTGGTAGGGGACAAGAAGCACCTATTCAATGACTTCCGCGCTCTCCAGATTTAAATGCGTGCGACTTCTTTGTCTGGGGAGCGTTAAAAACAAAAGTGTACGAGGTTCAAATTAATACTTCCGAATAGCTGTGGAACAGAATCCAAAATGCCGTAAACGCACTGCGAGAGAACGACGATGTCCTAAAAAGGGTGCGTTTCAATCTTTTACGTCGAATTGACCTTTGTATTGATGAAGGTGGCCCTCGTATTGAACATTTATTATAAAAAACGTTTTGCCTTTGTTTCCACTGCCAACTAAATTTTGTATTACAATTTTATTAAACTTGTACTAGGAATATCTGTTAGCAGTATTTAATTAAACATTTTTTTCCTTCGAAACTATGCGGAGTACGAAATTTTTACAAGAGTAACAAAATGAAGATAATTAATCAGTCTTCTCTATGAAAGTTTTGAAAAAAATATCAGGGGATGAGGGTGGTTTTAACCCTTCTACAATTTCTCTTGGGTTTCTTTGATTATCGAAAGGAGAGTAATCCTCTAAAATGCACTTTTGTCAAATTCCATTCAATTTGTTTCACTCATTTCTGAATAGCGTACAAAGATGTGTTTTTTTTTATATAAACTTTGAACTCTTCTCACGGGCAAACGATACATTTTGGTATATAAATAAATTAGGCCCAATCGACTTATTTCGACCTCTACTACACGTGGTAGCTCTGTGTACCAGCAATTTTGGGACACCCTGTGCATATATATATATATATATATATATATATATATATATATATATATATATATATATATATATATATATATATATATAGGGTGTATTTTTTAGCATGGGCAACGGAAAGTGTGATAGAACTCGCGAAAATAAACATTTTTTACTCTTTGTAAAGTTTTTGTTATGAACGAATAAGTTCAAAGGTAAATATGTAATCAACTATTATTATTAATTTTATTAAATACATGAATAAAAAGTTTACCTCGAGTAGGATTTGAACCTACGAACTGTACTTTGCTAGAGTACGGCGCTAACCAACTACGCCATCAAGGTTCAAGCCCCAACCGATGTAAATTTTGTCTTTATGTATGTAGAACTGATGTAAATTCTAAATATAATGAGATTACAATCAAAGTACATATCTTAATGGTATGTGAACCTGCAATATCGCAGCGCTCAAAGTGCTTTAAACACTCGATAAATAGCTCTTCGGTGATCCATCCGTTATCTCTGCTCTGATGACGGATGGTTCCTGGTGGACTATTTTTCATTAAATGGGTGACCATCTCCTTACATGCATAAATAAACATGGGCGGTAGGTAAATCTCCGTTGCACTAAAAGCACACATGACGATTGTGGTTTTTCATTTTTCCTAACCAGTTAAGTAGCCCACTCTTTTTTGCCCCGTTTGGACATAAATTTTATTGGGACGCTCAACCGTGGTGATCCTAGTTTCATCAGCGTTAAACATTCTCGCTGGGGTGAACTTTTATCTCTCCATTAAATTATTCAAATTTTCAAAAAATATGCCAATTTCCTCTATGTTGAATGCTGTTATTCGACTTACGCTAGTAGATACAGGCCTGCGCAAGGTCGTTTGAGGATTTCCTCTTAAAAAGGCTTCTAGCCGAACTCGGCCAGCCGATTCGTTCATTTGCGAAAAAGGGTTTTTCAGGTTATTAATTTTGGCAAAAGTATAAGCACTTTTCTTTACCTGTGCCTGTGTTATCCCAAGAAAAGTTTTGAAAGATTTATAATCTGTTCGGCCAACTCATTTTCCTGAACTGGAGAAAAAACGGATCGTCGACCCAACTGGTTTAAGTTCCCAGTTTTGAGACGATCTTGAAAAGTTGCCCTGGGGATGTTAAACCTTTTTGATATCGTTCTTAAAGCCTGACCAGGCTCTATAGCAATAATAGCGGCTTGTAAATCATCAGCAGTCTATGAAATCTTCTGCGTTTTTCGTTGGTATTTAAGTGGCATCTAAAACAAAGAAACATTTCATACTCAATCCTGTAGAGATAATGGGGTAATGGTGGCCAGGGCGTTATTTCCCCCAGCGGCATGTCCGGCATTACTTCATATGCACCTGCTTTCGCAGTGTCTTGCTTAAAATCGTTTAAGGTTGTAGTCAATTTAAGTCTTCGTTAGGGAGCCGCATGACACAGTGAGTCGAAAAACTTGTTTGCAATAGTTTGATGTTACTATATATCTTAGCCTATTTTCAAAGTTGCCAGTTCCTTATAAGAATACGCGCACTTTCCGAAAAAAAATTAAAATTGCTGTGTACATCCATCAATAACTTCCAAATTCAAACTGATCTTGTAATGTGAATAGACGCGTGTGTATCGACTGTTGTTCGAACTGAAAGTTCCTAGAGTGGGGAGAACTCCAATGTCCGGCATTACCCCCACGGCCGGCATTCCCACTTTACCCTACTGTTTAATACTTAATACAATATTGTTTAATGAAAACTGTTAATGTGTGTTTATTATTTTGTATATAAATAAAATGGTGTGGCCTTTCATCTCACAACAAAAATTGCTACATGGCTCTCATCTACTTGACCCGTGTATACTTGTGGTATATGGTTCTGCTTTAAGCCAGGTTTTAGCTTAGATCAATCATATGGAACATGGTCCATATCTGTCAATGTAATTTTGTTTTATCCATAAAAGTATAGTTAGAACATTTAAAAACACTAAAAGAGAATCACAGAGGGTAATAGCGTCAGTGCACATAAATCAAACAAGTACGGACAGTCAATAAAATGTTTGGGGGTTAATTTTGGGAACATACGTAAGTTTGGTGTCCATTTCTTACAAGCTAATATTTTGCATGCGTTTATTTTTATCAATTCATTTTACTTAAAAATTTCGGGTGTCGATCATAATCTATAAAACTTTTAATTAAGTGCACTAGTTGCTATTATGTATTGTTGGTAAGGGCTTTTCTCTTCAATCGTAATTGTATCAAAAAAAATTTAAACATACCGGCTTCAAAATTTAACATTTCCTAGTAACCACTCGCTATGAATAGACACTTCACGCATAATAATGGTAACTATAATTGGATGTAAGATATCATTTGGGTTACACATTATGTTATGACAAGGCAACAAAACAAATGTACACAGTCATATAGTATCTAACGTTACTACTTCTATGCTGTAGGCATCTAGTTAATAATGTGAAATGCTTGAGCATGAAGTCTCTTCGGAGAAATATCCTAAAAGTTTCAAATCTCTGACATTTTGGTGCGCTCGTTTTTATATTTTTTATCAGTTTAAAGTGAAGTAGTGCAAATCATTTGGGTCAATTGAAAGCTTACTTATTACTCTGTTAATAACCCAGGTATTTTATTATTGTTTACTGTTGATTTTAGGTATTGTTAATGTGGATAAAAAACGCTTACCTTGAAATCATCAACAGCAGTTATTCTTAAATAAAGGCTTTAAAATTTAATGTGTGAATTATAGTAGAAGCCTATAGATTCAAGTGTCTTTACATAATATACAGAGGGGATATAAAGTAACCCCCCCCCCCCTATTTCTTAAACCATTGTCTTCTTCTTTTTCGTCTTGTTTTTAGGTCTATGACCTGTTTCTAATGGTATCTTTTTTACTGTTGGTCGTTATCCTGGGATGTTGATTGCCAACCATACCGCCAACGCTTTGGTAGCCTGTATGTAAAAATCGGTCTAATGCATGTTTTGTAAATACGTGCTTTACTTTGTATTGTCATATCCCTATTCCTCCATATCACATCTCGTAGGCATCCTGATATTTGGGTTGTTTTGTTTATTTGTGTGCTTTCGCTATTAAATTTCCTGAACTTGATATCGCTACCTCCAGGTAGTTCAAGCACTTGTTCTACAGGTTGGTTGTCTAACTTACATCTGGTGGGTTCTCTGGCAACAGTAAGGCGTTTTGTTTGATTTGTGGATTTTTATATTTTTTAATAGTTTTTGCCAGCTTTTTTCTATGTCTTCTGCTATGTTTATTGGATCCATTTACTTTTTCAGTTACTCTCTCGCTTGGTACAGAATTCGTGTGCTTGGATCTTCTATCGACTCTATGTTCACCTTTTCAATATATTTAGGGAGTGTTTGTTTTATGAGTTTAATACTAAATCTAGTTTTCCGAGCACTAGGTTGTGAGCCGATCCTATATTAGCGGACGTTAAGCTCCTAACGTCGAATATTTGGGTGGGGTGCATAGATTTGTAGTCTATTATCGATCTTCTATCTCTTGAGCCTTGCCAAGTGTATTTATGTTGACTTTCGTTATTCTCTGTTTAACTCCGTCAATGATCTGATCTTACCATTGAGATCTCCCGTCATAATCTGTTTCTCGGTTGAGGTTATTTTGTCTATCTGTTGTTGTAGCTGTACGTAGAAATCTAATGTTTCAGTTTCTTATGGATTAGTATCTGGTGCATATACCGAAATTACGTGTAGAATCGTTTTTCCGAGGTTTAGTGTTAGTGCAATTATCCTATTATTGACATAGTTCATTTCTTTACTGTTTTTCTCAAATTTTTCGTTCATCAATATGAGCGTTCTTCTTTTCTCTTGTCCGAATACAGCAGGGTGTATTTTCCAATCTTACCTGTCACCTGTCCTTTTTTCTTTGTTTCTGGTAGTGAACAAATTTCTATTTGGTGTTGTTCTATCTCTGTAATTGTTTCTTGATCTTTTTTGTTCCAAGAATTGATGTTCCAACATGGTACTTGTATTACATTTTTCTTCTATTTCCGTTTTACTGGTTCTCGCATAATTTGTCATTTTTGGGTCAGTCCTATCATCCGAGACTTTGATACCATGTCTGTGAGCGGTAACTTCTTTTATGGTGGGTTGGCTGCTAACCTTTCTCCACTAACCCTTCTCCCTTAGTCCGGGCTAGGGACCGACAACGACACCCGACGGGCTACTCAATCCACCCATGAATTCTCGCAGGCGGAGTAAACAACTAAAGATATCAAAATGAAACTTTGGGAATACAATCAACAATAGGTTTACGACTGTTTTAAGCTGTTTTGACAACGTCAATATTCCAGGCGCCATTTATTTAAATGGAATGGGGAGTTGAAATGAGGTTTCATTCGAAAGGTATTTCAATGTAGCATACTCACCTGTAATAGTTGTGTTTGCCGAAGGTTGATAAGGAAAGTGGTAACAAAGTTTTTGAGATCTGGATCAGTTCAAAATGATCGCCGCTCAGGTAGGCTCCCAATTTCTGAGAATAAAAAATTTGGCACTTTAACTGAAATTGTTGAAAATCCTAATTTGCCAATGCGCGTTATCGCTGAAAACCAAGAAGTTTGTGAAAAAATAGTTAACGAAGTTCTTAAAAATCACCGAAATCACAATTGCCAGGCGTTTATTCTTGAATTTCTTGTGCTTCAGTGACAAAAGCACCTTTTTATAGAACAGGGAGGTAAATAAACAAGATTTTCGATAGATTCGGGAGACAGCCACGCAGTATCCACAAAAGCTAAATGTTTAGGCTGGCATTCTTGGTGACCATATTATTGGTGCATTTTTTATTGAACAAGATTTGAACGGTGTACTGTATTTACAATTGTTGCAAAATGAAATGATATTAGCGAGTAGTGGAGGACAATCCAGAAGAGTTTTATGAAGGCATTGGCGAGATATTTCAACAAGATGCCCACTATTTTCGATCTGTGCGGGATTATTTGCCCGAAGTTTTTCCAAACAGGTGGATAGTTCGCAGAGGCCCAATCGAATGGCCAGCCCGTTCACCCGATTTGACCAAACTTGATTTTTTCTTGAGGGTATATCTGAAAGTCTTTGCTACCAAGCCCAACGATTTAGAAGAATTAAGACAAGGAATATTTTTTAAAGTGTCAAAATATTCCAGTGGAAACATTTAGAAATGTGCGAAGTGTAATGATACCATGGCTTTATTTATGTCAGGACGTGCAAGGTGGTCAAATTGAGCAGTTACTTTGAATGTGTCAAAAATTATAAATTAAGGTAATAATTAAATTATTGTTATTTAAAACAAATAGTTTATAATATTAAATGACAATAACGTCTAAAATCTGTTTACCCAACAGAAATAGTTAAGCTCCTCCCACTAAATTTTAGCCAATGTAGGCAGCGACCAGTCTTACATCAGCAAAATTATAAAAACCGGGAAATTTAAAAACCACAAACTGTAATGTCACTTTGTCAAATACTAAATTACAAACCGTCATTTTTTTAGTATTAGCACTTTAACACACATCAGAAGTTTCAAATTGTTTATTAGTTGCAAAAATACGACGTAAGAACATACTAAAGGAGGTACAAGAGACTGTAACACATTACAGTAAAGCAAAGTTTGGAAATTGCAGGTGGACTTGGGTATAAACAAAGATTCGTCACATACTATTTTTTTTTTCAAATTGTTTTTAATTATATAAAATAGAGTAACTCAAACATAGTTTGAAAATATTTGAAGTTTTGGATTAGGTCAAAATAGGGCGCCCTTTTATAAGGACGATAGGGTTATATACTACGTTTAGAATGAGATACTGTTGCAAAACACACTTTACTTTATTCTAAAAGGCAGGGAGCATAAAACAGTGAAACTGTATGATATTGAATAAAACAGAATTAGAGACGTCTGTTCTGTTAGGTACGCCAACTACATCAGTTGAAAGCAAGTAATTGCTTGTGTTCCGGGTCTTAAAAGTGCGACCAATAACAAAGTTGCATTTAAATATTGCGGGAATTGTTGGCTTAATTAACTATTTCTGTTCGGTAAACGGAGTATAGAAGAATTTAAATAAATAAAATAATCAAGGCGAGTATACTGCATTGAAATGCCTTTCGAATGAACCGAATTTCAACTCCCATTTCACCTAAAATGATGGCGCTCTTGGTGCCGCAGCGGCACCTGGAATGTTAAACAGTTTAAAAAGTCATGAACCTATTGTTTACTATATTCCCAAAATTTTAATTTTGATATATCAAATAGGAGGGGAGAGGGGGGCTTACTTTACATCCTTTCTGTATGATTGTTATTAGCAAATTGTCACTGACAAAATATAAAGTTTCTACACAATGCTTGTATTCATTATTAAGAAAAAAAACATTTACAAAATTTGTTTAAAAGTCGTAGCACCATTTCTTATATAGAAATAGAAAGATACGTCATACTTCATCTATACTTTTGTATTTGAGTTGAAGTAATAATAACCAACGGGACGCTTCTGGTATTTGTTCAAGCTCCTGTTTGGGAAATATCTTGTTTCTTTTACTTTTAATTTTAGGCAGCTTGTGAGTGTTTTAATTTTAAATTTAATTTAAAAAAGGTACTGACAGTTTCGTGTACGATATTTACATTGTGATTTATTTGAAAGTAATTTAAAAGTATGAAAATTTAAAAACTGTGTTACATTTATTTATGAAAAAATTTTTATTGAAGAAGACAGTCGCAATTGTTATTTAAATCAGTGCGTTCAATTTTCTAAATATACTTATAAATACACGATTTTTCCTAAAAAAAAGGGTATTGATTTTCAAACATTCTTATGGCCACCATAAGTACCTTGCTTCAACACTATTTTGATATAAAATAAGCTGAACGTTTGGTTTCTTAAGTAAAGATAAAAAAAATTTTTTTTTAATAATTTTACAAGAGCTTAATCAACGTAGCACTTGAATATACACATACATTTAAAACGCTACAACATTAAATGTGGAATTATTTATTAGTTATAAATTTATGTACAAAATAAATTAAAACTATCGTACTAACAATATGACACATTACTTATCTATGCTAATATAATTATTTTTATCGTTTTTAGAATACGGCGTTGCTACTCAAAGAATGTGTTTACAAAGAGGACCATCAGATAGCGAAGATCGTTGTGCTTATACAAAATGGCAGTTTAGAAGAGTGTTAATGTGTTTCTGTCGTGGAGATTTGTGTAATTCTTCATTAAGGCTAAAAACGTCTTTTGAATCATTTTCTATTACAATAATTTTAACTGTTTATAGACTGTTTGTAATTGTAAGATAAATCTAGACAAATATAATTATTTATTTTAAATACTATTGGATAGTTTTTTTTAAGAAATAAATTATTACTCTTGTCATGGAATATATACGTGTTGGAACCTGTAGTTAAGGAAAGGTGATGATGGCCTAATAGATCCTAATCGGTTTTCTGCTAATCCATTTTCGCGTCGTAACTGTTGGTTTCGTAACAGTGAACTTACGTGAGGAAAATCACCGAAAAACATTTCGCGTGAGTACAATAATTTTGCAATTGCAATTGCTCGATCTCCTGTTACGAGATACGGATCTGGGTATGCTAAAAGCAGAAAATATATAAATATAAACAAAAAAAAGTTTATTATCTAGTACCCAATCCATCGCTAAAGTCTGGGGTAACATGACCGTCGTGTCCAATTTCAACACTGACGTCACTATACGGCGATGCTGATGGAGTTAAATAAATGCCATTTTGCCAAAATTGGTTTACATATGGGTATGTACTAATGACATGTTGATAACTTCTGGATTGTCGATTTGGAACATTATTTTGGGTTTGTGAAGGCACGTCATGAAATGTTAATGATGAATATGAAGCTGATCTTCCATTTCTTAACGGTTTGTTTGTTACAAATCTTACTGGTTGATATGCACATAATCCACTTGAAATTAAAATCGATGCAAATACCAATTGAATTGTGGAAATCTGAAACAAACATATTTATATAATTTTTTGTAAATACCTGCAAATCTAATACAATAGTTATCAAAATATAGGTACATATAATTTTTAATCAAACATACGTTTACACACTTTTATGGGCATTCTGTACGTTTGGTATTATTTTCATATATATATATATATATATATATATATATATATATATATATATATATATATACACCGTGTCCAAGATAAGGATGCCCACTATGGGGATCTCGGAAACGGTAAGAGATGGAAGGTCGGTTAAATGGAACAAAAGTTACGCATTTGAGAGGATGTATTTATGGTCTTTGTAGAACTCGAATATCTCTTTTAGTTTTTCAGATATTTGAAAAAAATTTTATTTTCTAATTTTCGTTTTTATGTTTTTCTGACCTTATTTGAAGAGCTATCAAGAAAAGAAGAGCACATTTTCATTGCCACTTTTCTAGCTCTACTTAATGCTGTTATTCAATTTTTGATACAACGTTTCGTTTGTTAGCAACCATCATCAACTTTATTTTTTTAAATACAGGAAAAAATTATTTATGCCATATTTAAATTCTCTCCTTGATTCTGAATTCAACGATATATCACACTTTATATTTTTGATACGTTTCGGATGAGAAAATTCATATTCAATGTAAAACATCGAAAACGTACAGTTTTTGTTATGAACGAATAAGTTCAAAAGTAAATATGTAATTAAAAATTATTTTTAATGAAATAGTTTTCTGTCAAAGTGACAGATCGTTTAAAATTGTAGACTTTAAAAAAATATATTTTCTATTAACGTTCATTATATTCTCTTACAAATATAACACGTGTTATGATTAATGATCGATGATACCACTCGTTAAAACCTTTAGAAAATCTTCATAGGTTTTAACTCGAGCTATCATCGATGATAATCATAATACTAGTTATATTATCCCCGCGAATAACCACCATTTCGACTTTGATAATCCGAAAATTTTAGCAAAAGAAAGAAACCTCACGAAACGTCTGTTCCTTGAAATGTGCCACATAAATAACCATAAACATTCAATAAATGGAGTTGACATTAGTAATCTGAGTACAATATATAATTATTTACTAAACATAGATATTAATACATACATTTAGAATTTCCATTCATTACTCTCGGGGATACTTTTAAATTTCCCGCCACGTAACTTTGATTTAAGTTGGTACTTCTATCCATTTCTAATTGATTTACCCCTATATATTTCATTGGATTTACCTCATCTAAGATAATTTCCCCTATGTCAACACATTTGGTCACTTTCAAATTTCAAAAGAACATTTTTCATCATGATTTTCCATTTTGTCCTGTTTTACATTAATTCTAATTTTTCGAATTATAATTATTTTATTCATTCTAACTTAAATTATTTTAGCACATCCTGTTAAGATCCATTCTTACATTGTACATAATCCACATTCATCCCATGTTTCATTTTAGCAAATATACACCATTCATTAATATTGTAAGTTTTAAGACTGACTTCAGTACATTTTAATGAAATTGAAATGAAATAATAATAATAATGGAATTTTAAATTATCAGTCCGTTCTAGACCCTATAACCAAAGTTTTCCATATATATTGTATTTCTAACGAAGTAGGTCAAATTACTTCTTGCCGCTCTAACATTATTTTCCTTGTAAATTTTATTGTTCTGGACACTAACGTGTCTATAATCGATGTAAATCTAAATCTCAAAGTTGGGGAGAAACGTCAAGTATTTGAATTAGATAAACAAACGCTACGTATAGAATCTCTATTTACAAGGCCTCAATTTAAACTGTAAGCTACAAGTTTCGGCAAACACATTGTCATTGGTAGCTTTCTAAACGTGAGAATAATTTAGTTTTAGAAGTTTGATGACGACAATCTTGATTGTCGAAATGTGCAGGTCTAAATTTAATTTAACGTTATAAACAGAGATTCTGTAGGGAAGGTTTTGTGTAAACTGTAAATTAGACAACTATTTTTCTAATTTATTAATATTTTTATTTAATAACTAATATTAAAATGGTTTAAAAATTATTAATTTTATAATAATTTAAAATGGTTTATGTATTTAATTGTAATTTTTAGTTTATCTTAAGCATTTATTTATCAAAAAAAGAAATTATATTATATTCCTTTTAGTTTTTTATAAAGTCATACTAATATGAAAAAATGTTTGTGGCTGTCTTGATAATGGGAATAAAGTTTTCTCGATAAAGAGTGCTTAATCCTGGCCGAATCAGACCTTAGAATAGTGACTGCTTCCTTAACAAACGCTGATATTAATTCCATACAGTCAACAATACGTATATATCAACAATATATATATATATATATATATATATATATATATATATATATGTCTGTCTGTCTGTCGGTCTGCCTGTCTGCTTGTGTCTCTGTGTCTGTGTCTGTGTCTGTGTCTGTGTCTGTGTCTGTGTCTGTGTCTGTGTCTGTGTCTGTCTGTGTCTGTGTCTGTGTCTGTGTCTGTGTCTGTGTCTGTGTGCGTGCGTGCGTGCGTGTGTGTGTGTGGGTGTGTGGGTGTGCGTGTGCGTGTGTTTTGTGCGTGTGTTTTGTGTGCGTGTGCGCGTGCGCGTGTGTGCGTGTGTGTGTGTGTGCGCGATGGTGTGTGTGTGTGTGTGCGTGTGCGTGTGTGCGCGCGTGTGCGTGGGCGTGGGTGTGCGTGCGTGTCCAATATCTAGAAAAACTTAATACTTGGGCAGGAATTTTGGTTAATCGCATTATTGAGTCCTTTTTTGCAAAGTGTCTTGAAATTAATCAAATTAAACATAAATAACGCTAAGGTAAATCCCTTATTGAAGAATGATGCTGTTTTTGAAAGTTTCACCTCATCAAAAAAAGAAATTATATTATATTCTTTTCAGTTTTTTATAAAGTCATATTAATATGAAAAAATGTGTGTGGCTGTCTTGATTATGCGAATAAGGTTTTCTCGATAAAGAGTGGTTAATCATGGCCTGATGAGACCTTAGAATAGTGACTGCTTCCTTAACAAACGCTGATATTAATTTCACAGTCAACAATACCGTCTATATATATATATATATATATATATATATATATATATATATATATATATATATATATATATATATATATATATATATATATATATAGTATTCTGTCTGTCTGCCTGTCTGTCTGTCTGTGTGTGTCTGTGTGTGTGCGTGTGTGTGTGTGTGTGCGTGTGCGTGCGCGCGCGTGGGCGTGGGTGTGCGTGCGTGTTCAATATCTAGAAAAACTTAATATTTGGGCAGGAATTTTGGTTAATCGCATTATTGAGTCATTTTTGCAAAGAGTATTGAAATTAATCCAATTAAATATAAATAACACTAAGGTAAATCCCTTATTGAAGAATGGTGCTGTTTTTGAAAGTTTCACCTTATTATACTATTATTAACTCCAGTGCGGTAGTTCTTTTATAACAACTTTCTAAGTTTGTTGGTGGGGATCTCTAGAATCGGTATCGGACTTAAGATAACCATTTCTCAAAGCAATTGTACGTTTCTTTCATAAAGAGAGTAACGTATGATTCTTACCGCTATAGTGCAAGATTTGCAATTAGTATATTACGAAAAAAAAACAATCCTCTAGGGTACTATTAAAAATTAAAATGATAAAGGCTAAAAACAAATTTAAAATATCAATTGTAGAAATCATATCCTGTAAAAAATTAACCATTTCGATTTTTTATTTAATTATTGCTAATAATGTTCAATTCAATCTAAAAAAAGTAATGTACTGTTTTGTTTTACTATAAATTTAATCGCAATACTTCGGTCATGTTGTACCCCACCTCGGACAGGTTTTTGCTATCATAGTAATGTATGATTTGGCATAATAAACAAACAAAAAACATATTAAATGTAAAAAACTCGGCCAATTACGTTAGATAATTTACGAAAGAAGTTATTAGGCACTACACACTGATAACGCCTCACTTTAAAAATGTCATTTTTGAGTTTGTCTATTTAAATGTTTTGTGTCATTCGGTATTGTTAAATAAAAAATACATTGTTTTTTTACTATGTTTCCAGTGCAGGGTCGCTCAACTATGTACGAGACCCATTGCTCAGTGTGGATAGAGGTGGCTGAGACATTCTGAATCGAAAAATTTGTTTATGGCGTCTATTTTCTTGTGTGCGTACATGCGTGCGTGCTTGTGTGTGATTAGAAAATTTTTCTGACAATCCCGATCTAGAAACCAATTATCTGCTTGCGGTTTATTTAAGTTTGTCATCCAATCGGGGAAATCTTAGCACTGTTGAGGATTGTAGTATGAATTTCCATAACAACCAGTTTTGTACATTTTTTAAATGTTTTTTATGCCTTTTTGGTGTCAATGTAACCAGAAGCGGCTCGTTGTGGTCCGGGTAGAGAACACATGCCTAACAATAACTATCATCCAAATGTGAGAAAATCTCACCACACACATACAGACATTAAGTTGAAAATGGTCTAGGTCGTTTTTAACATGCTGAAAGGGTGGCTTCGCGTATAAGGTGTTTATCAGTTCGAGTCGTATCATTTCGTGTCGGACAAATGCGTAGCAACACTCCTTACGGAATTATAACTAAGACAACATCGAATTATTACAAAAGATAAACAATTAAAATGTTATTAACATGGATACTCCGTTAATTTCCAGGAGGGAATTCTAGGAGGCAACGTTATTAGTGCATATTTTTATGATGCCACTTTAAATAATTTTCGATTTGAAACGTCTTTTCTCCAGAATCTACACGGATTCTTAGAGAACGTTTCTCACACGATAAATAATGTGTGTAGGTTCAGTTGGGCGTTGCCCCTGCTTAGTTCCACGGAGATGTGTACAATATTTCTTAATTAGGTACATTCCAAATAAATGGATAGGGGAACCGAACATCAATATTAGTCAACGATGTCGGTTTAACGCCCGTGGATTGTGTTGAAATCCATGCTTACAACTCTCTATGTATAACCGCAGACATATGAACCAATGGATATACGCACTGTATTTCAGGGAAAGGGTGCAACTGTGTATTGAAAGAAGCAGATGTAATTTTGAGCATTTGATTTAGACAATGAACCTCCAAAGTACTCTGAACTTATGGCAAAAATTGGTAACCTTTCATTTGAATTATAGTATACAGAGTGTTCCATGTGAAATTAACAAGTTATGCAACTTGATCATAAATATATCTGTGTTATTTTTGCTTTAATTCATCTGAAAACTAACATTAGTATAAGTTCTGCAACAAATTGAATAAATTTTAAATGTATCCAAAATTTTTTTATTATTTAACTTAATCTTGCAATTTCTCAAATCTGGAAATATTCAGAAAGCTATGGAGAATAGGTATAGGAACAATAACGGTAGCTTAAAAAAATACAGGATGTTCTATTTAGAAATTACAGGTTTGAAATAAATATTTTATTTAGAATATCCTGTATACAGCCTCCATGTTAAATCAAGAAAACATTAAAATGCGCAAAACCGTTTTCTAATAGTAGACCGAGTCCTAATTGGTGGACTATCCAATGACGATTAACCGAGAATAGACACTATTGTTTACCATTTGTATATGTCCCAATATGATCGCAAACTGCCACAAGATGGTTGCCACCATAGTTGACATCTTATGCTGACAATTGTTTACTGATTATTACTGCAGTGTTTTTTCGAAGGTTTACGTTATTACTTGTTGTTTACAGTGATAATAAGTATAACGTAAGTTTTATAATGGTGAGACGGCGCGTAGTATGCAGAAAAATGGACTATTTAAGTCGTAACCTCACATTCACCGGTAAGTAAACAAACCATAGACGTAACAATACTTGCAAAGACCGCTAGTAAGCAAAAATTAGAAAATTCGTATTTTGTGTGCTTATTAACCTGAAGCGCAAATACTGTTTCACATTTTACTACAACCTTTTAATAAAAAAATACATGATATAAGCGTTGTTTTTAATTGTTTATTGTTTAGTTACATTGACGTTATTAATAACCATAATCCCTTCAGAAATGTATACCTATGTCGCCCCCAGAAAGCTATGTTATGCTGGAACAAAACAATTCCTTATAAAATGAATGGAATGCTGAATCTATTGGGGTTATCCCATTTTTTTAACATGTATCTTCAATGTTATGCCCTACCTGTACAAAGATTTTAACCAAAATGATTACTCCAAACCTTTTAACCCCCAGATTATATTGAAAATCGAATTACAGCATGCAGAAATCAGAAAACACGAGTTTTTAGCACAGCTCCTTTTTTCATATCCCCCCCTCTTTTAATTTAACAAAAAGACATGAGGACGGTAAAATAAAATGTTATTAACATGCTTTTTATTTATATTATCTTTCTATTAGTAATATTAATTTATAATATTGTCAGACGGTTTTACCGTTAACACTGCGCCGCCACCAATAGATAAAAATTATTCATTTTAACATAGTTAAAATTCCATTACATGCTGTTTATTGGATGACTAATAAACTATAATTAGTTTTCCATATAAAAATTCGGTTTTTAAACTAATGACAGGTTTAAGTTAAGCAGAAAAGTAGTCGTAATAGCGTCACCGTTATTTTCAACGTCAACAGTGTTGCCGTCTCGTGGGATACAACTTATTAAAATGTTAGCTATGATAGAATGTCGTAAAAATTAATTTATTCATTTGTAAATTAGAGCCCGTCACGATGTTTACACCAAAAAACCTCTAAAAAGTAAAAAAATCTCTTCATCAACTACAAAAGATCTGATGATCTAAACCGATGAACAGGTTTCCTTGAATCATGGCTAAAAATTCTCTCGGTCGACTCACCTTGCAAACAAAACGAAAAAAAATTAAATCAAAATCGCATCCTTCGTTTGGAACCTACCACAGACATATACATAGACACACACACGATAAACGTATAACACCCCTAGGTTTGCGTTGGCGACAGTGAGTGTGGGAAGAGTGGACACTCAATGTTAAATTTGATACACGTAAGAGAGCCCTTATACAACTTGGGAGGAAGTATTTTCTACACATGCGCGAAATTCAAATTTTGATATTATTTCTATTTTGAAATCGTTCTACTCCATATCATGTACCTTCATTCAAAATTACAATTTGTATTGTATAAAATTTATACGCAAGTAGTAATTATTTTAAGTAAGATACAATTACTTTTAACTACACTAAAATATATGTTGAGGTCGTTACATGAGAATGTAGGTACACAAACATTGTTCAAACTTCAACTTTTACAGCACGATCATTTCAATTCAGTATTATCAGTTTCACAACCTGAACCACACAAAAGTAGACTGAAAGTTGCAAATAAATTAAAAAATTGTTACGAAATTCACAAAAAGACACTTAAACCTTCCAAAACATCAAACATCATGTATGCCAAGCCAACCAATAAAAAATTATTAATTTACGTATATAGATATCTTACAACCAAGTATGTTTTGTGTAGTAACAATAATCTTGTTGTTTTGGGAGGTAGTAAACTTATCTCAAGATTGCCTATATGAGTGTCTACCTCCGCACAATCTCTGATCGGTTAAAAGCAAGTGTCATAATATAACACATTTTTAACGAATGAGTCCAAATTTAGAAAACGAACCCCGTGTTTTCTAGAGTACAAAGTGCGACAAAGGTGAAATGAAAAAGGGTTTTTTTAATATTCTTTCTATTTTGTATTTTTTAATTCAAAATACAGGAAAAAATACAACTAAAATTATAATAAGATTTAGGAAATGTTTGTTTGGGTGGTTACCATAGAGAACGTAATAAAAGAGAGTTAGCAATACCATACAACACTAGAATTCCTAATATAGGAACACCAAGTTGGCGCGCCCGTTAACCCTTACCAAGCTAATATTTAATTTTGTCGGTAGTATAGTACAACTTACTTACCACTTCAGAAATAATTCTAAATATTACATTTTTAGTTATTACTCATTATACATGTACTTAAGAGAATAAAAATAATATTGTTACTCTCTCGTGTACCTATTATGAGCAACTCAAAGTAATGAATTTATGGGAGAAATTTATAGATAAAAGCGTATAATTTTTTAAACCATTTATTTCATGTAAAGTAATTATAATATAAAAATATAATACGTAATTATAATAATTCCTGAAATATTAAACAGTAATCCAACCATGCTATTAAAAAATATACTATACACAAATAAACAATGAATTTATCATATTAAAGTAACTACAAGGTGGGGCAGCGAAGTATTCCTAACTTTGAAGATAAATTAAAAAATAACAAAAAATGTGACAACAAAACTTTATTGTAGGATCAAAAGGGTACAACTGGAAGTTAATTTTACTTTGTTTTAAACAACATATCATTCAAGTGATGTACCCCATTGTCAATACACTACTGTAGTCGGTTTTTGAAGTTCTGCATAACTCTGCGAAGCATCTGTTGTGCAATTTTTTATTTTTATCTTACACAATCTTACAATTAATTTGGTAATTAGAGTTCTATGAGAAGTAAAAACTTGACGCTTTGTCAATTTCGACTGACGTCTAACAGTAACGTTAAACTTAAATTAAAAAAATAAACTTATGGGGCAGCCATTAGTTGTAGTCATGGTTTGGTCAAACGAGCAACGCGCTTTTGCTGTCGAGATTTATTTTTCCACAACTCTATTGTTGCAGTACAGCGTGCTATGCGTACTCGTTGTGGAATTCCTCCTCGCAATACTGTTCCTGACCGAAAATCCATTTTGTTATGGGTGGAGAAGTTCCGTGCATGTGGTAGTGTGGTACAAAAGAGGGTTGGGGCTCAGAGGACAGTCCGAACTCCAGAAAACGTTGGCCGTGTAAGAAGATCGATTTTACAGTCTCCTAAGCGTTCTGTTCGCAAGAATGCATCCGCCCTTGCGCTTTCTAACCGTACTGTTGCAACGGTCGTAATACCTTTGGGTATTACTCGTGTCGTTTTCACCCCGTTACAAAGAATAATATTAGGGCTCTTTTACCATTTTTTATAATGTCAAAATTATTGAATAAAATTTTTCTATTGCTTTTGTGAGACATTAACACTGAATGGGTTTAATTTATAAAGATCATCTACTAGTTAGTTTTAATTTGCTTGCTATTTAATTTCAGTTTGAATAAATGAATTTTAATATTTACGTTTACAAATTCTTTTATTATTTAGCTCAAATGTTAAAAGAAATGGTCACTTTTATCAACTATCAAAATTTATACTCAATTCGATTGGCTTATAATTTTGAATTTCTATTGAGTTTAATTCCTTCCGCATTTAGATATTCAATATTTATATAAGCGTTTAATATTAATCGTCTTTAATAATAAAAATAAGTCAAACGTTATACTTATTTAATTACTGAAATTCGCAGTGTAAAAATGTTTTGTTTACAACAACATTTAACACATTTAGCAATGTGGTTAAGCCGATTACGCAATTGGGCCATGATGCAATTGGCGCCTTGCTACTTTTGTTCGCACAATATCTTGTTTACAATTTTCTTTCCAACACTTATGATTTTTGTAAATAATTGCTTGCTATATTTATAATAGCCAATTATTACTTTAATTGTTCAATTTTAACGTCAAATAGCTTGCGCGGCGAACTGCAAACGAACTACCAACGGTCATGCTTTTAATTGTCAATATTTTCCAGTTACGTTGCTTTATATATCGATCTATTACACTGTATCGATTGTCTTATTTTACGTTTAATCGTTCAATATTTATACACAACCTTGGAATACCTTCGATGCGCACAGAAACCGTGATTTTTAATTATTGCGTAATCTTTAACGCGATTTTAATTTATAGCACAATCTTTTTTATTGTCACCAACTTGACACCATTTGTACTGTGTTTACTTAGCCGCTTATTATTTTAATAAGAAAGTTAATTTCACTTCTTCCCTATTATACACTAAATGTTATCTTACTTTACTTGAAATTTTAGGGTAACTTGACTAGTTTGTAATTCGTGCATCGGCGACGAATTACTCTGTTGGTGATTTCCAACCAACTGTGATCACTTACTTAAGGCGACTGTTTTAAAAGCGGCACGTGATTTGACAGCGCTTCTCCCTCTACAAAACATTTACGTTTCCGCAATTTCCGCGTTTATTTAAATACTTTCCAACTAAATATGCAAATAACGTACTGAAAACTCAAGATTTTCATCTTAATATTAAACACATTCAAATACAAATAACCAATAACCATTTCTTTATCTAGAAAAACAAAATAACTAATTAATGTCGTATAATTTCCCGCGCAATTTGAAATTTTCTAAGGCACCCGTTACACTGTGCGGTGAATTCTCGGGGAATACCTTCACTTCCATCCATATAAGACAGTCATCACTCAAAAACTCTCACAACAGGATTGGCAAAATCGACTATAGGCATGTGAAACATTGATTCAAAACTTGCCTCAAGATCCACGTGTTTTGTTTAGTGACGAGGCGCATTTCCACATTTCTGGAAGTGTAACCAAACAGAATATGCGTTATTGGAGTAGTGTAAACCCTAAAATAAATCATAATTCACAGTGCGAAAGTGACAGTTTGGTGTACAATCAGCAGTGAAGGTACAATTGGGCCTTACTGCTAGAAATTCGATCGCTGTTTTGAGGGAAATGTTCCCCGGGCGCTTGGTCTCTCGGTATGGTGATATTCCATGGCCTGCGCGCTCGCCAAATTTAACTCCGTGCGACTTTTTATGGTGCTATCTCAAGAGTAAGGTGTTTCAACATTATTCCAGGACCCTAGAAGCCTTGAAGCATGCAATACGCCTTGAAGTTGGCCACATTCCGCAACAGATGTTTCGCAGAGTAATGCAGAACTTCAGAAACCGACTACAGCAATGTGTTGACAATGAGGGACATCACTTGAACGATATGTTGTTCAAAACAAAGTAAAATAAACTTCCAGTTGTACCATTCTGATCCCACAATAAAGTTTTATTCTCACATTTATTGTTATTTTTTAATTTATCTTCAAAGTTAGGAATACTTCGCTTCCCCCCACCCCCCTGTATAGTATGTAATTAAAAAAAGTCTTGAAAAATTAAATAATACACTTAATATGTAAAAGAATGAATTTCTTAAATGGAACAGTAACATAAAACATAAATCTATTTTATAAGATAATTAATAAAATAAACTAAATATTTCTCTTTCGACATCTGTTGGTTCCTTGCAGATCTCGATGTAAATCATCGCAATTACAAATAACTTAATTCTTTTAGAAATATCAAAATATCCAAATCGTGGAAGAAAACATAATACTATATCATGAATATAAGCAATTAACAAAGAGACTCCTTTGGTTACATATGTCAATATTTTTTATCGTCATATCCTTTAAGCATGGTAAAAGCACAGAATAAAAAATAATTATTTTTTATTCTGTGGTAAAAGGGTGTTGATGCTCTAAATATTATCTGTTAGTAATTTCGATTTGCATCAGACACAGTCGTAAGTTAGTATTCTCTTAACTAAAAAACCACTAACGTATGTCGTTGTCTGCTTTCTAAATTATTGAAATTTTTATTTATATCTATTGAGTGAATGTCTAAATTGTGAAAGGCGTCGTTAAATTTATTTAAAGAAGCATCTTCAAGATTTAAATCAATGTATAAAAAACTGATAAGATTGTCTAGTGCATCACTATCGTCATTCTCGCAGTTTTGCCCTTAAGAATGAACAAAAGTCAAATTATTTAATTTTTTTTTTTATTAATGGTTGAATATCATTTATAGTAATATTTTAAATTATTATAAGAATAGAGTTATAACTAATATTAGATAATACATTTATTTACATAAATGTTTGTCTGTTAGAGTGTATGTGTTAGAATGTTTTTTTGTGGTTTAAAGTTCATGTTACATATATTATAGTTGCCTGTATTATGTCAATACTGTTTGACTTTTAAAATTTATAATTAATTTCTGTAAGTTCTTTAGTTTATATATTTTATATTTGTTTAGCTTATTATTGAGTTGATATATTTTGCGAAAGCTCGACAAAAAACTGATTAGAAGATAAAAGACTGTTTTACCCGAAACACTTATATAATTTACTAATATAATTTTCAAAGTCGGTAATAAATATATATATATATATATATATATATATATATATATATATATATATATATATATATATATACAGGGTTTTCAAAGTTAAGTCTGCACTATTGCTAACTTTCTTATTAATGGAGCTACGAAGTCCGTTAAATTAGCAAAATAGTGTGTTTTTTTACGCTGATTACGATGCTGGAAAAAGAAAAACAATTGAATTCTTCTTGGGAAAGCAGCTGCATACAGTCTAGCAGCCTCACTCGCATTCCCTTGGGCAACACCATAATAATAATGAATATCGGCATATTCTTCATTTGAAAACATGACTCAGGAAGGAAAACACGAAGACGAACAAGAACAAGAACGACTCAAAAACTAAATTACAATATCACTACAACAGAAAGAACTCGTATTGAAATCAGCAAAACTGTAATAGCAAACAAATTTTGACAACTAACTTACTAATGTCAAGTCGTTGCTACGGTGATGAAAAGATATCAGTAAAGGAGACGTATTTCTTGCCGTAAATGTACAGATTGATTGAAAAGTGAGGGACAAATCGTCAATTCTCATCTACTCTACCATATTTTTGAAGGTAATTTTATGCTCTAAAAGTTTTTCCTGAGGTGTATTCCTGTAACAATTCAGTAATTAGTACGTCAACCATAAGTTTTTTTCATATCGTTGTGAAACTTATGAAAAAAGGAAGTTTTTTCTTTATCGGCCATGTATCAAATCCATCTCTATTGGAAAAATATTCCTCTTGGAAATTTGTCTTGGGATTTGAAAAAAAATCACGAAATAGAAAAAATTAAAAATGTTAACATCTTGGAAACCATCAACAATAGACACACCCTGTATTAACAATTATTTGTTCCTTTTGGCCAGAGAAATCAGCTGTTTTCGTTTTGGCCATCGAGTTTGTGTCACCCTTTATATATATATATATATATATATATATATATATATATATATATATATATATATACATATTGTATTTTATAATGCTTACAAATCACCAGTACTTAATAAAACTTGTGTTCAACTTAACCAAATTTTAATAAATTAGCGAAGACAGTATAATATAAATTCATTAATTTGAGTTGCTCATAATAGGTACACGAGAGAGTAAAAAATATAATTTTTATTCTGTTAAGTACATTTATTATGAACAATAACTAACAATTTAATTTTTAATTTTATTTCTTAAATGATAGCTAAGGTGCACTATATTACCGACGAAACTAAATATTAGTTTGATAAGGATTCAACAGAGGCGCGCCAACTTGGTGTGAAATACAGTGACTCTACTACAAACAGTGGCGAAAAGCAGCGATTAGCTCCGCCCATCCGCCATTAAAAGGCAACATTTTTGGTGGGTTTGTATGATTGGCACAGGAAATTGAAATGTTTTGTTTAAAATCGTTTATTTATGACGCATTTTAATGAAATATGATATTTTAATTTGGTGTTTTATGAGAAACCCGAGTAGCTGCGATAATAAATCTTCGTTATAACTAAAAAATGGGTGTTTAGGACAGTTTGAAAGATTAATAACTATGTTATTATCATTATACTAAGTATGTAATGATGATTTCTTAATGTAAGTTTGATATAGGGCGTTTTTAGCAGCTTTCTATAAAAAATATTAATATTTTGAGTTTGAATAATGCTTAGTCTTAAAAACCATTTATTTGTAATATTAAGTGCATATTTTAGTAAGCTAATATTGTGTAAAACAATGTAGCCTAAAAAACAAAACCAAGATAATGTGAGAAATGTATACCTATTTGATTCACATACAACATTATGCCTGTATACCTAGTTCATACTAAATTCTATTTATTATTAAAGAGAATAATCACTAACTACTAAAATTTACTAACATAGTACAAACTAAAATAAACTAACTGAAACAAAACCCAAAAAATTTCCAGGGGGTGCATATTTTCAACCAATATTTCATTAACCGCAGGTTTCAGAGCAATAACTATTCAATTCAAAGCCGACATCTACTTTATTATAGAGTACAACCAGTGACAATTTTACTTGCAAACTTATCAATGTACTTCATTTTCTTTGAATAAATTTTTAATCTAAACGCAATATCTTTTACAATCCTTTCCTTTAGTTTATGACAATTAGGAACATCTAAATCTAAACTAATCATTTTTTCAAAAAAAAAAAAATTGTATGTTTATATTTTAACTTATTACTTACAATTGAGATATACTTTTGAAATATAGTTTCCATTTCGACAAAAAAATAAAATAATATTTCAGTACAGAAAAACAAAGTATTTGCTTTAAACGTTTAATGTTTACAAACTTCGAAAAGTTTTTATGTAACGGGAGGTGTTTTTGATACAACACTACTTAAACAAATTTTTGATGTTCGTTGAATAGTTTGTATCAAATACCCAGCAATGTTGTACAATGAATTACTGTCATTGTAATTCAAAATAAGCCCAGAAAAATTAACGTTTTCGGGTACAGACACTTCACTATAACTTTCGTCACTCTTCGTGAGAGTGTCCAAGAATCCTGACAAAAATTCTCTTTCGTCTTCATCATAACTGCCACTATTTGGTTGCTTCAAATATTTGGAAACAGTAATTAATTTCAAATTATTTTTTTCCTGCATCGCATTCGGGACAAACACACTAAATAAATTCTCCAAGGAATCCTATGAAAACCTACTGGTCAAAACAAATTCGTATTTTTTTCTTCCCACAAATATTTATGTAATTCCAACATTGACTGTGTTGAAACAAGAGTGCCAGTTTGAGAAGGATTCCAAATATTTTTACCACCAACTTCCATGTATGTAAAAAGATCCATAAAATCGTTTAAAAACTGAATTGTTTTTTCCTAAACTTCTAAATTAAATTTACTTATGCACAAGATACATGTCTTGAAGTCATGTAGAACCACCTCTCAACTTCATCCAAAAACCTTGCTATTGTAAGATAGTCACGCTTCTGCTAGAAATTTCAATGCACTACTTACTGAATGATTTATTACATTAGTTGAAGTGGAAACCTTCATCTTGCTGAAGTATGTTGGTACGAGGTCTTCCTCTGATATTTTGAGAGCTAATTTAAAATGGAACTTCTCTACAAACTTTATTAGCTTTTCTATGTGATGTCAATGGACTTCTGTGGAGGGCAGCCCAAAGTTCTCACATATTTCTTCTGGCAGATAGAATGCTCTTATTTGTCATGAGCATATTTTTTAAATTTTTGAACAGATGTGCCACATCTGCAGATATAAATGAAATTATCTTCTTTTAAAGGACTTTCTATTTTACATTTGAGTAACGAAAATCGCCCTGCCATTATTCCCCACGTTCTCCAAAGAGCTTGGTTACAAGCACCCTCCGCAAAATTTTGCGTTTAAAATTAAATTTAATGATGATAATAAAACGCATAATAAATTAAATACAAACGTATATATGTAAATGGACAACAATATAAGGGTCGGCTGCTAGACTTTTTCAAAAAAATTAAAACCTTAAAATAAAATTCTGCCTCCGTTATTTCTTTCTACGCAAGATTACCTTCATATTAAAAAAAATCATCGGAATCCCTCAAACGATGATCTCGCAATCTGCGTGAACTAAACTAAACTTCGGTATCTGCTATAGATAGTGTTATATATTCTGTTCGGTACTCAGTTATGTTTCTAATTTAAATCTTTACCTTACACAAACTTGAATAATCAATTGGTTTCCAGTTATCCCTTTTCATTTTAATCAACCACTCCTTTCTTCTAAAAGGATCATTCGGGAACTTTTTCATTAAAAATTCCTTTTTGACGGAGTTGCTACAATCTATAGCAGCACAACCTGGCATGGTTGAGGAACCCCGAAAAAATGCAAAATAAATTATTCCGACAATAATTTTTAAGCTTACTACAAGAATATTTCATTATTATTTTTACTGCTTAATATGTAATACTTACAAAAAAAACTCCAAAATAGCGCGGCAACAAAACTGCGAATAAACAAAACAGTGTTTTACGTGGGACCCCGTTACACCACACAGTTTAATGTTATTATAACACTATATTTATTTACACTATATTTGCAAGAACTAAAGTTAGTATCAATAATTACGTTCTTATAACGCACTCTAAATACAGAACACACGCTGCTCAAAGCGAAACAAAGAAAATTTGCCTCTTAATGGCGGCCGTGCACCACGTATCGATACATTGATTGTCGCCACTGTTTGTACTTTGCAGTAGTCACTGTAATTGTATGATATTGCAACCTCTTTTTTATTAGTTTCTTTATAGTGGTTACCATGATGACAACATCCCTTTGTCACTAATAAAAGTAAGCAGGTATCCATCAACCATAATAAATATGCGTGTATATTACCAACATAAAAAAAGGAAATGGAATTATTATAAACGTAAAATAGAAACAAAAATTATGCAATGTTAATTTTATTTGTTGATTTTCACTTGAATATTGCATATGCAGAACGTCAGCCAAATGTAGATATCAAAAGTACGAAGACGAGAGAGAGAGAGAGAGAGAGAGAGAGAGAGAGAGAGGACGTGAAGAAATGAGCCATACTAAAATCATTTGATGAAAACATTGATAGCTTTCATTCATTGATTATATAATCAGTACTGTAATAATAAACAAAATGATTTATGTTATACTGAGTTATGCTATATTTGCAATGAAAAATTTTTGCAGGATGCAGTCAATCGTCTGCATATAAAAAATACGATTGTGGCAGCTGATAATAAAATGAACATGCGAGTTAATTTTGATTTGTAGTTTTATCGTGGAACTTTATGGTACACTTTTATACATATGTGTCATCTCAAGTACACCAAAAGTACGTTTGGTTTCCCGTAAAGAACATATTTAAAGCACTTATATTATTGAGTAGTTCAAACGTAATTTAATAGTTCAAATTAATGTATTTTCTCCATAGTTCTAACATAGTTTTGGCACAGCAATTGTTTTATATACTGTGGTTTTGGTTTAAACAAACTTTAGATAATTTGTAAAAATTCTCATTTTAATTTAACAAAAATTGGAACTCATACGTAAGTGAACAACTTTATTCACATACGTACAATGATTTTACAAAAAACTCTTCTATTTTCAACCTTTGTAGTAGGGTAGGTTTTGTAAAATTTGAGGTTAGAAGTTTTAGTCTTAAATGAATTTTAAAACATCCATATTTTTCACGCGATTTTCCACAGGTTGTGGAGAAGAAATTTAGTACTAACTAAAGAGATGTCTGGTGAATGTTCAGCAAGTAATAGTTCATATATATCAGGAACACATTCTGTTGCTTATGTTACGATTGACACTGAAGATAAAGCAAAAAAAATAGCACATGGAATAGTTAGTAATAAGTTAGCAGCTTGCGTTAATATAATTCCCAAGATATTGTCCATTTATGAATGGGAAGGTACAGTAAATGAAGAACCCGAAGTTCTTATGATGATTAAAACTAGAACATCAAAAGTTGATGCATTAACCCAATATGTCAAAGCTAATCACCCATATACAGTTTGTGAGGTGATATCTATTCCTATTACTAATGGAAATGACGCTTATTTAAAATGGATTGGTGATATTGTACCACAATCTCATTGTAAAACTAATAATTAACTCCTTTTATTTATTCCACAAAATTGTAATAAATACATTATACCGTAGAATTAGGAATGTACTTTTTTAGTTACATGATTGTGGGATGATGTATTAACAGCTCCATGATAAAGCTTTTATTTTACATTTTTGTTTAATATAATATTTGCCAATGAAACAGGTATGGATTCAATGAGTGTAGAGCACTAATAGAATGTGAGTGCAGCTATTGTTTCACAAGTCATATCCTTAATTATTTTAAACTTAATAGTTTAATTTTGATAGCAACTGACCATAGTAAGGTGATAAAAATTATTTCTGCTGTAATAGGCATCTAACTAAGGAATTTACTATATTTTATTTTACCAAATTAGATCATTTGATATTGAATTATGGTCTTTTACAAGTAATATATAACATCAGTACATATGTAATTGTTGGAAATGATGCTGAGATAATTAATGATTTTTGGATTATAGTGTTCTATATAGTGCTTGCACGAGTGTTAATTGTGGATCGAAAAACTATGACATTTTTACTACTCTGTCCGAGGTACCTCCAAAGCCAGTACTTTGAAAGCTTCAACGACCTCTTCAGGTGCTTTTTATTTTTGATGTTTTCAATGATAAAAAGTCATTGGGAGACGGATCAGGCAAATAGGAGCAATGACTGCTCAAAAATTCTGTAGTTTGTCGGGCTGTGTGCGCACTTGAATTGTCATGATACAGAACTATTCACTTATTTATATATATTGTTTTTTCTAATTTCACCGATCACTTGGGGGAGACAAAATTGAAGTATACCAATCAGCAGTAACTGTTCTTCTACCTTCCGATCCAACATGAGCGGTTTATCCGAAAAAACAAGCAATCATTTTCTTTGAAACGCTTCGCTTTTGTTGGTTTAGGTTTATTTTGGAACACCCATACAGATGAGTGCTGTTTAGTTTCAGGCTCATATGAATACATCCATATTTTGTCCATGGTCAAATTTTTTAAGCAGTTCCTTGTACCACTTGACATGTGCTTTTTTTTGAGCTTCTGTCTGATTGTGAGGAATCCAATGACTACAAAGCTTCCTGACAGTGAAATGTTGTTTCTAAATGGTATGTATTTATTTCGCCTCAACTCCTAAGGCTGTATCTTACTGTATGTTGTATGTCGATCTGATTTTGTATAGAGTCACAAAAGTGACATCAAAAGTAGATTTTCCACGTCTGAATTCTGCAAACCAGTTGTAGACCATGGTTTTGGACGGTGATTTATCACCAAACAACAACTTTAGTTTTTCCACACATAACGAAAGTCATAAAAAAATCACGTTTCGAAAAATATTAATTTTTTCACAAACTTACTACTGACATGAAACTGCTCTGTTTACAATCAAACTGTCAGTTGTACTAGTGCTATAAAATGTCACATTTTTCGATTATGACAATTGCAGAATCTTAGCATTACAAGGAGTGCTTGATTTCGCGAACTTTAGGAGTGATCCTCGTATATAACGAGCTCTTACGCCTAATTCAACATCCTCATTGACATGTTGTTTTGATTATAGAAAATGTATCACATTTAGTGTTTTCTTTGTGAAGGATTCGCTCACAGAGAGCAAAAGAATGCACCTAATATAACAATTCATATTGGTCCTTAACTGGCCTAGTACCTATTTGTCACAAATTGAGGTCCTGTTCGGCTGTTCGAGATTACAGAATAAGTGGTTCAACCTTTTTCTAACATGTCTTCACTTATTGATATTATACTGATTAAATATGTATCTATCTATACCTCTGACCCCTATTGGGTCAAATGTCAACATTTTATGCACACAGTATATACCGGGTGTTACAAAAAAGTAGGCCAATCCGTTAACCACATATTCTTTGGGACAAAATAAGGAGACTTTTCTTATGTCACTTTTCATTTGAACACTTCCTTTTCGATATACAGAGTGTTAAACTTCACTTTTTAAAAGTGTATTTTTTTATTATCTCTGGTGTGTTTTAAGATATCGTTTTCAAATTTGGTACAAATCTTACTCTTTTCTAAGTGCACCTTCTGTATGATTTTAAGTAAAAAATACAAAGAACTAATAGAAAAATAAGAGGGGTGTGGTAACCTTTAACCCCCCATTTTTTTCTGACGAACGCCTATGAACGTCGCATCCATTTTTTATAGTAGTTTGATGATTTATCTAAGTTTTTTGGCTCTTGTAAACTTTTGATTTGATGCTTCCTTTATGACATACTTTTAGTTATTCGACTAGGTGTTGCGATTTTTTTAACAATTTTTTTATTTTATTAATCAGAATACATTCATAATAATAACTTAAAACAATCAATTGTGCTAATAATTATAATACGAAGTTGGATACAAATAATTAAATTAAATGTTCGATGTGTCCACCGCCTTCGCGAATGCACCTTCTGGCTCTTTTTATAACTGAAAACCGAATATTTTGGAAAATATTCGGTTTCAATCAAAATACCTCTGCACCTTCTGCGATGCGATCCCTCAATTGATTTTGATTTATTATTGGAACCGTATAAACAAAATCTTTCATGAATCTCCAAAAACTGAAGTCCAGTGGATTTAAGTCGGGGGAACGAGGTGGCCAATGAATAGGCGCACCCTGTCCCGGACCAATTCAGTGATTAGGGAAATATTGATTCAAGTGATCCCGAACATTATTGCCATAATGTGGCGGAGCTCCGTCAAGTTGAAACCACATGTTTTGACGTACGTCATCATGTAAATTTGTAAACTCATTTTATAAAAAAAATAAAAAATGTTCGGCATTTAAGTTTGGTGGCAAAAATACCGGACCTAAAAGAAAATTGTCTAAAATTCCTGGCCACACGTTTACTTTAAAATTTCCTTGATGACTGGTCTCTACAAGAGCTCTTGGATTTTCATCTGCCCAAACATGGGTGTTGTGGATATTTGTTATACCATTTCACGTAAAGGTAGCTTCATCCGAAAATAAAATGGATCTAACAAACCGGCGGTTACGGTTATTTTCATTACAGAGCCAGTTGCAAAAGATGTTTCTTGCCTGAAAATCTTGCGGCAATACGTTTGCCTAATTTATATTATTTCCAATCTGTCGAGCTATAATCCTAGTACTAGTACCCGGATTTTGTTCAACTATTTGCAAAATTTGGTCCCCTTGATTTGGTGTAATTTTACATGGCCGCCCACATGTTCCCATTCGTTGTTGTTTGAATTTTCCAGTGTCTCTTAGGCGGCGTACTAAGCTTAAGAAAAATTTCCTTTTTGGGTGATACCGATTTGGATACATTTCTGCATAACGCCTTGAAGCTAAACTAGCACTAGAATCACATTTTCCTAAAGTGAGAATGATGATTCAAAATGTACAATCTAGAGATTTTATTTGAAATCTTACCCATAATTAAAATCATATGTCATTCCAGAAAATTCCAAAATATTCTCTCTATTGGCCATACCTTATTATTCAGTTTAGCGTTTGAACTCAATAGTCGTTCGAAATTTTTACAGCGATTAATTTGACAAACATTTGACAAGACGTATAAAAAATATTAGGTTTTCAATTATTTAAAAAAATAAAAAGGTGCAATCGCGAAGGCTGTGGACGCATCGAACATTTTTTTTGTATGCGACGTAGTATTGAATTATTAACTCAACTGATTGTTTTAAGCCATTATTATGGATTTATTTTTAACTAAGCTTCTATGGGTAACTTTGTTATTATAACAGTTACAGAGTCGGTTAAATTAGCAATATTGGGCAGAATTTCAAGACCAATCAAATGACGTTTTGAGTTTTGATCAGTGTTGCCAATTTTCGTAGTTATTTAAAAAAAACTAAAAATGAGCCGAATTTTCAAACTCAAATATCTTTGAAACCGTTGCAAATAAAGCTAAAACACAAGAGAAGTAATTGACAGATATTGTTACGATCTTTAAGATAAGCCTATTTTTAAATTTATTTTGCATAATAAATAATAATAAATCAAAATCAATTGAGAGATCGCATCGCAGAAGGTGCAGAGGTATTTAGATTGAAACCGAATATTTTCCAAAATATTCGGTTTTCAGTTATAAAAAGAGCCAGAAGGTGCATTCGCGAAGGCGGTGGACATATCGAACATTTAATTTAATTATTTGCATCCAACTTCGTATTATAATTATTAGCACAATTGATTGTTTTAAGTTATTATTATGAATTTATTCTGATCAATAAAATAAAAAAATCGCAACACGTAGTCGAATAACTAAAAGTATGTCATAAAGGAAGCATCAAATCAAAAGTTTACAAGAGCCAAAAAAGTTAGATAAATCATCAAACTACTATAAAAAATAGATGCGACGTTCATAGGTGTTCGTCAGAAAAAATGGGGGGTTAAAGGTTACCACACCCCTTTTATTTTACTATTAGTTCTTTGAATTTTTTACTTAAAATCATACAGACGGTGCACTTAGAAAAGAGTAAGATTTGTACCAAATTTGAAAACGATATCTTAAAAAACACCAGAGATAATAAAAAAATACACTTCTAAAAAGTGAAGTTTGGCACCCTGTATATCGAAAAGGAAGCGTTCAAATGAAAAGTGACATAAGAAAGTCCTCTTATTTTGTCCCAAAGAATATGTGCTTAACGGATTGGTCTACTTTTTAAACTGTATATATATATATATATATATATATATATATATATATATATATATATATATATATATATATATATATGTGTGTGTGTGTGGTGTGCGTGCGTGTGCGTGTGCGTGTGCGTGTGCGTGTGTGTGTGTGTGTGTGGTGCGTGCGTGCGTGTCGTGCGTGTGCGTTGTGCGTGTGTAGGCGCGCGCTGTGTGTGTACATATTGTACTTGAATTTTAATGTAAGTAAATTTTGCCTTGGCGGCGCTTAGCAGTCCAGAACGTTTCATTTTTATTGTTACGGTAAAGACTTTGTCACATTTACAACTAACGCTTTATGATTTTCAAGGAACTTAAAGTCTGTTTATTTAAGTTTACTTGATAGTTTAATTTACATAAAATTTTGTTTTGGTTTTTCCACAGAAAGCACCATTTTGTTCTGTTATAGTTTCTATTTAATGGGTAATACCAATACTCAACTGCCAACGCTCTTTCTAATCGTTATTGGGAAGTTAAATTCGTTTCAAATAACATTTTAGAAAAGTCCGGTTTCAAGTTCTTTTAGTAGGTAGTTTGTTCTATCAAATTAAATATTCTGTCTTAAATTTGTTTTTTAAGTTCAAAGAAATATATATTTTCTATTATAATCAAATTAATAATTTAAGGTGGGTAAAACAAATCTTAAGGGCTTTCACCCACTCTTCAAGAGCCTAATAACGAGTGGTAATTTTTACATTTAATCTAAACAGGTGCCGGGAAAATGGGTAAATCAAATAGAATATGTACAAATTAAAATAAAAGTTGGTTGAATTGGAGTCATCAGTTAATAGTGATGTCCACAAAACATGAGGAAAACGCAATAATAGAAAAATTAACAAATAACGAGTCGTTTGAATTGTGAAAATTTTAATCTTAATTGTTTTTAAAGCACACGGTTCATTATACGATATCGCATAAATTGCGGTAAAAATAAGTATATTTAATACAGAATAATGATAAAAGAGTAAACTCTGAAATGGAATCTTTTAATTATAAATTTCAAAAGGGCCCATATACGTCATTACATCAGCAAATGGAAAATTTTGTGGTTAGATTAAAATCCTTAAATCAAAAATAAGTGACAAATGTCCACGTTTTTGTTTAATGACTATCCGCACGCAAATTAACCTATATCTGTTTAAAAAGGAAATAAAGGAATCTAAAATCTACGGTAACCTAGGATCCAAGCTACGTTACGCTACAGTCCATTGAGAGAATCAGGTTACCGTAGATTTTTCCTTTATTTCCATCTTTAGACAGTTTAAGGTTATAATTTTGCGTGCGGATAGTCACATTTTGTTTATATTAAAGAATATAGCAATTTTTGTACAGCATGGGAGGTGACACCAACAGATGAAAGGAACTTAACAAATTTGACATTAAGATTTAGAGAAGTTAAGATTATTGAAAGTGAAGAAAATGTATTGTTCAAAGTTGAAGAAAAACAAAACAAAAGTACCCAGCAGTTCAACATTTTATTCAAAAAGTAGAAATGAAATATTTAATATCAAGTAAAAGGAAGGTATATAATATAAAATTGATAGTGGTAATTTTGAACTAAATGTAGACAAGCACATTGGTATAAAATTAATAAAACAATGGACAGTTAACAATCGAAGCAACTTAAAGTTCTAAGAATTTAGGAATTTGTTACTGTGTAAAATCTGAAATGTCTGTATGTTATATTTATTCTTATTGAAGTTAAACACTTTTTAATAATTAGAAGATGTTAGGTAATAGATAAGTCGAGAGATAAGTATTGTAAAAATAAAGATTACGGATGAGAATGCTTTGCTTGCAGATCACAAGTTATTATAATAATGCAATATCTCCAATAAAGTTGCTTTTGCATTTAATCTTAACAATGAAAACAACCACACTGTATCAAATGCGAACGTTAAACATTTCTTATGATCCGTGGCCTGCGTGGATCAGTTTGAAGGACACTAATAGAGAATTTTAATTTTATCGAAAATCCATTAGCTCACCCTTGGAGATGTTTGATTTTCTAGATGAGTTGGAGATTTTGATCGGAGGATTCCCAAATTATTAGCAAACAAATAACTCACTGTACGAAATTATCAAGTGGATCAATGCAAACCCAAGTTGAAAGTGTCTCAAGTTGAAAAGAACACAATTAAAGGACTACTACCAAAATAAAGTAAAATTAAGGAACAATTGACTCGTTAACACTATGTTAGATATTTTAGTTATTGTATGCACTTGAACTAAGTGTTATCAAAGATGAATTTAAGACAATAATTAACGTAGTTATACACAAAGTTATAAAGTGAATAAGCAATATTATTAATTATGTAATGAAGGTATGGTGACAAAGTGTGTGTCAAAAGTACGCTCATATAATTAACATTGACTCAACACTATGTTAGATATTTTAGTTATTGTGTGCACTGAACTGTGTCAAAAGTACGCTCATATAATTAAACATTGTTGCATTTGAGTAAGTAGTTTTTATTAATTCTTAAAGTTAAAATATAGGTATAAGTAACGAATCACACTTCCTCAAATGTATTTTGCTTTACTACTTCGCTAAGGTGAAAATTTATAAATGGTTACGCAGAAATAAAAAGAGTAGGGAGGTCGGCCACAGTGGCCATGCTGGTACAGTGGCCACTTCTTCGTAAAATTTTAGTGGAATATCCGACAACACTGACATCTTTTTGTGTGTATAGGTACCTTAAACGATTATTTTCAACGATCGATGATTCAGTTGTTGCTAAGTATAGTAATGAAACACGTGAATTTTCTTTGTGTGCAGTCAATACTTATTATTTAATACACATTTAAAGTGTTCAATAAACTTAAAAGTTGTTTTTGTACTTTGCAGTTAATAGGTGTAAGTGTCGTCCTTGAAGGTATTATCTTCATACTGAAAAGGTAAGAATTTTAGTTTTAATATTTTAGGTTACGATGTTTGATAAAGTGCGATTTGAACAGTGGCACATTTTTAAGTATACAGTGGCCACTGCTTTTCATATTTTAAACCAGTGGCCACTGTACACTTAAAAAATGTGGCCACTGCTTTTCATATTTTTAAACCGATTGCCTTATAATTATTGAAATTGTTAAAACAAATATAGCTATATTCATCATAATGTTACTAGTCATTTATTATTATATTGTTGTTATATACCTAGGTACCGGTTTTAATCGGTTTTATATTTGTTTGCGTCAGTTTTTATATCGATTGTTTGTAGTAGGCAGGTATTAAGGGCATGTTCTTATTATAGCTAAATTTGTTTCTTTCAGAGGTTGCAGTAATGCCACGAAAAGGTTTAAAAAATACTGGCATTGGAAAAACCAGTGAAGAGAGCATGAAAAATGCAGTATATGCAGTTTTTGAAAGAGGTTTTTCTACCAAAAGAGCTGCCATTAATTACAATATTCCTCGCACCACCCTACGAAGATATATAAAAAATGTAGGGAATCCAGAAAACATAAATTGGAATAATCGATTTAGAAGGTAGTCGCGTGTGCCCAAATTATACAGTCAGAAAATTTTGTCTAGTGAAGAGGAGCAACATTTTGTAGATATCTGAAAACTATGGCTAATTTATATCACGGTTATACGGCTTATAGAAAAATATAAACTAAATGCCTGTCAAATCTACGTCAACGAAACAGCGTTAACGACAGTGCAAAATCCCGGAAAGGTTTTAGCTGCTAAAGGCCAAAGGCAAGTGGGACAGATCACTTCAAGCGAAAGGTACATGTAACAATGGTGGGAGCTATAAACGCTATGGAAATACGATTCCTCCATTACTAGTGTTTTCCGCAAGTATTTCAAACACCATATGATCAAAATTCGCCACCGGGAACTATTGAGCGGCTTCTCGTCCGGCTGGATTACATCCAATATCTTTGCAGAGTGGTTTAATCACTTCATCAATCATGCTAAACGATCTGCGGATGTCCCTGTACTTTTAACAATGGATAACCATGAAAGCCACATATCGCTGGCAGTTATAGAAAAGGCTCGACAAAACCATGTGAAATTACTGGCACTGCCGCACACCAGCCACAAACTACAACCGTTGGATAAATGCGTATATGGTCCTCTGAAAATATTATAGCAACGCTTGTCAAACTCGGCTGCTTAATAATCCCGGAAAAGAATTGTAATTTATGATATCGCTGAGCTTTTAGGGTTGCATATCCACTGGCATTTTGTGCAAAGAACTGTATATCTGCTTTTAAAGAAACGGGCATTTTCCCTTCAACAATATGATATTCAGTGACGACGTTTTATGGCTTCAAGTAACTGGCATTCCTGAGACGGACCAACTTAAAACTAGTTTAGGAGAATCCCAACCTAACGCCAGTTTTGAAGAATTCAACCAAGTACCAGTTGTGGGAAAAACATGAAACCAGGTTTAAACACTCAAGAAAAAGAAGCTGTCTCAGAGGAAACTGTTGATTCTGACATTGAACCTGGAGGACATAATAGTGCAAAAAGAATTGATTGAACAGAGGACACCGGAGAAAGAATTTATACCTCCAGAAATTGTACAGCCTTATCCAACAGTTAAAAAAATAATAATACAAAGATTTCCAGAAAAGGGAAAAAGAAATCGACGAGGTATTGACGGATACTAATTTACGAAAGATTAAGAGCAGAAAACTATAATAAAGCATCTAAGCTGAGAAAAACAACGCAGCTGAGGTGAAGTGCAAATGTTTTGACGAGAATAGGCATCAATTAATTGTTAAAAACCCAAACTACGAGAGATTGTCGATGTATCGAGCTCTGAGGAAGATGATATGAACTTATCTGATTTAACAGACTCCGATGATGTTGATTGGTGTGAAGAAATTGATGATATCGTAAAGGATTCTAAAGATCTAATGACATTAGCGCACAACTTTGTCTTGGTCAAATTTCCTACAAAAAGACTTGCAAATATTACGTGGGCAAGGTGTTAAAGAAAATTAGTAACCAAGAGTATGAAATTAATTTTCTACGAAAGCAAGGAAATGCGTTCATTTTCCCAATCGTTGAAGATGCAAGTATTGTTTTCTTAAAGACATAGAATTGCACTTACCTGATCCAAATTTATCCGGAGGAACGGCCAGAACAAGCACGACTTACGATTTGCTATTGATATTTCTTTGTACAATGTCAATTAATCTTTGAAAATCATTTAGTTATATCTCTTTTGCATTTAGTGATGTAATATCCACTTAAAATTATTATAGGTACTTTTAAAGCAATGGTTGTATGTATTTATTTTGTTAATCCAATTTTCTTGTTAATTTCTAATTACGGAACAGTGGCCACCCAACTCTTAACATAGGGCCACTGTACCCTACATGGAGGGTACAGTGGCCATTTTGTATATACTTAAAAACAAATTTTACTCAAAAATTACAGGAAATATTTGAGTTTTAGTACTGAATAGTTAATGTTGAAAGTGTAATGAACGATCCTAAGCAAATACATATACAAAATTTATACAAGACTCAAAGTTTGAAGACAAAACATGAAAAGTGGCCACTGTAGCCGGACCTCCTACGTCAGGTTTTTATTTGTGAATGCTTTTATCAATTTCAAATCACAGCTTTACATTAGATCATAACTTGATGAAATATTGTTAAATGTGTTCTTTGATTATGGCGTTTTCATTGTGTTCGTCCGTTAGAGGGTGTACTGATTTGTCCTCTTCAAGGCAGCTTACTAATATTTAATTTATTAAAGATCCGGTTATTTTTACTAAAATAAAATTTTGTTCCATCGTTGGCTTTATACTTATATTAATAGCAAACATATGTTTGCGATTTCAAAGGACAATAACTGTAATTGTTATCGAAACGTTTAAATTTATATAAAGATAAATAAAAATACGATGTACCACCCAAAAGATAGGTATTTTAATTGTTGGTACTGTGATAGTATTCATTTTCATAAAAGTAAAGTTTGTTTAGTGAAAACGGAATGATAGATTTTGAAATACTTATAAACCTTTAAAGTTTGAATACACATCATTACTCTTATAAGAGACAAAGAACAATGAAGAATGGATAACGTTTTATTATTAATGAGGTTAACATTGATTACAGGCTACAACGTTTCTACTGTGTTACATTTTACATATTTGAACAGCCAAAACGCGAGATGCTGTTATATGGGTGAGACGAAGGATATGTCTAAAATGTACATTTCACATAGATTTGTAAAGGTACGCCTAACTTAGCACAGAAAACAAAAACTATCCTGGTGTTTAATAAGGTTTGAACACAATACTTGACTAAATAAGCTTCTTATGACACTTTTACCAAAGGTATTTTAAAATTGAACAAATAAGGCAACAAAATATCGTGACTTAAGCTTAAATTCATATATATGATCTAAATACTTACGTAACACTGTACTGTAATTGAAAAATAATAATAATCTTGGTCCATTCCTCTATTCCTAAACATTCATATATCAAACCTATTTTACGCAGTATTAGCGTAGAATAATTGATCTAACTAAAATAATTGGTAAAAGTAGGAACGTACACAATGTACAGTACAAAAATGGTTGGTTTTAAAACAGATAAATAAATTTTTGTAAACTTGAAGTACCACTTACCACATATTCAACATTTCAAGTTACAAAGAATTAATTTCTTTATTAAGAAATATATTGCTTTTATTACATCCATATTTATAACATTTTAATTTGTATGTTTAGCTATTTATTATTTTTGATGGCAAGATAGGCAGTTGCTACCTTAGATAGGTGTCAAAAATTACAATGTCTAATGTTTAATTCCGTTAAAGTCAATGCAAGTTTTTAGACAGTGCCATTTAATAAGTTACTAAATAGTAGTGCAAATGTATTTGATTATATTTTGATTTATTATTAATTGATCACGTAGAAAATATTCGCTATGGGACATTGTATGTAAAATTATGCTCATCCATATTATTTAATAACATCCGTACGATTATTATCATTGTAAATTGTTAGTTCGTGCCTCAAATTTATTAATAAGATATGATTGTGCAAGAAAGAAACATAAACACGCTAAACCAAGCTTGAAATACTTTCCATAATACCTGGCTGCAACGCAATAGTTGTTAACTCTTCAAAATGATGAAATATGTTTAATGAAGATAGGGTATAATAAAAGCATTATACAAAATATGTTAATCTAATTAACCGTGCTTAGAAATATGTTCTATTTTTCGTAATTTTCGTTTTAATTAATTTTGCGACATTAATTTTATTTTTCGTTCAGTTTTAGTGAAGGGGATCTTCATATTTTGTCATTCAATTGACGGTCATACCCCACGCGTTGTAATATGATTTTGTAGTTGTGTTTGTTTCTCTGTTGTAATGAAATTTTAATAAAATATTGTGTAATTGGATTACATAAATTGTTTGGTATTTTAATGAATATTGTATGCAATAAAATTTGTTAAACTCGTGCATACAATTGTTAAGGCCTAGAAAATATTTTCAAAATTACATGTGTGAAGATCTAAATATAACTTACATTCGAACAATTTAATTAATAATGACGTGTGTGTAATTTTGAATTATGTATAGATTATATAGCTAGTTATATTGTTATAATTAAATTAATTCAATTTTGAGCACTTCTACAGAAACCTTAATTGATTTTTTAATGTGTTGAGACGCTAGTTTATCAAAAATGTGAATGTATTGAACGAATTTATAATTCTTATAAATGCATTTGTCCTTCAATCAATTTTAAAGTTAACTAATCATTTTAATACAAATGTCTTCGTTTGCTATAGACAAATGGTCTTAAAATACCTTACGTAAGATGAAGATAGTGCTTAATTTCCTGAAAAAAAAAACAATTTAACCATTGGTGCAATTGTACCACATTCCGACTCTACAATATTTTTAAGGATCAGTCGGCGTTTAGAAATGTCAAAATTAAAATTAATTCTCTGGTGGAATGTAATAAATTTAAGGATATACCTGATATATATTTTAAGAAATATGCGCTAAAAAATACAAAGAGAGCAAAAATTGTTGTCTCACATCCAACAACTACCAATTTCTAAAAAAACGCATGAATAAAATTCTGCAAATTATACCTTACGGCAGTGGCAATAAATACCGCACTAAAATATATTTGAAGGTGCGACACTTCCTTATATATAAAATTGGTCCCGAATTTCTTAGTTTTAATAGCCTCTTTTTTCATTAATGATTGATTAGATTCTACCAAAAATTAGCATATCTACTGTCATCACTTTTTTGCTGATTGCTTATTTACAATTTTGTCAGTGATGCAGTGTATATAATTCGTTCCAATTTGTTTTTTATTATGGTCGAATCTGGAAAGATAAGATTATTATAATCAGTGCTATAAAGAAAAATATTTGCTGTTGGACACCACACGACAGTGCAACGTACAAAGTCTAAATTCAAAGAAATGAAATACTTAATAAAAAAATATCTGGTGTGGAACAACACTCAACCTTACAACTTACAAAGTGGAAATTTAAAAAAATGAAATATTTATATATTCCATTTTTTAATACGTTCATAACGTAAATAGATAACATTGTAAAAATCAAAATAATCGATGACAGATGGACGTTTAAAACTTCGTGTCACATAGGCCTTAATAGACATCTAGACGTTAATTTGAAAAAAAAATTTCAAATGCCTGTAATACAATATTTTCAATCCTATTTAATTAATTTTTAGACTTAGTTTGCTTTATATTAAGAAACTTTACAAAGAAAGATATGTAAAATTAAATTTTCCTCAAAAAATATGTCTACACATTTTCTTATAAAATTAATCGTTATTCATATATTGGAAAAATTTCAACCTTAGGAATTTTTTTTGCCGCTAAATTACACGTACCAAAAACCGCATAGAACATCTATATTTAAGGTCTATATGTTGGCATATTTATATCTTTGAGATATACAGCTGCTTCTGAAATATTTGATAAAAACCAAATACTGCCCCTAATAAACCCCCTCTCCATCGCTGCATTTCTCTCAAAATCTAATCAGCTCCAGAATAAATCAAAACAAGCTTAAATACGAAGTTTGAAGTACGTACGTTCTGGAGTTATCGTGGATATTAAAAATATACACACGCACACACGCACCAACACACACACATGCACATACACGCGCACGCACGCACGCATGCGCGCGCACCCACACACACACGCACACACACACCACACACACACCACACCACACAGACACCCACGCACGCACGCATCTACTCGTATAAATAAAGTCGAATTTCGTTTAAGTCTGTTTGCATTTATTCTGGCATGTAAGGTGCACCGAGTGTGGGTAGTCATATGATAAAAATATATTGTACAACTGTCAACGATTATCAGAACCGAGACCGGGTCAACAAAATTTCGTTTTGGATCTGTTTTATAAATTAATTATATCAATAATTTTCAATAAGAAACGAATTAGCTAGCAGTAAGCAGTGCCCGAATGAAGTGCGCGAAGCTTGTTGAATTATGGAGAATCGTTTTTAGCCGACAGATCTCACGGCGTCAAAAGAGTCAAGACTGTAATTTGGTTATCGAAGCCACTTATAAATAACTAATTTTGTCTAAATAAATACACTGTATTGGATGTTAAAAATGAGATTTATTATTAGTTAATAATATAACCGATTTTAAAAATCTTAGTTTACAGTTTGTCAATATAGATATATATATATATATATATATATATATATATATATATAAAACGAATGTAAACCTAAGTACAGCTACAGAGGTATATGTTAAATATAATAATTCTTTACAAGTTATAAAGTAACTAAGATTCTAATTTTTGCTTTAAATTCGAATATTGGACATCTTGTAATTAAAAGTCATCACCTTAATTTTCACTATCATCTTCACTCGACTCTCCGACATTGATTACTAGAGGTTTTACCATTTCCTCAGCTCTTTTTTGAACGTCCCACCACTGGCTCATTTCCTTTTCAGCATGTAAAATACACTTTTGCCACAGTTCTCCAGTTACTTGGTTTAATGAATCCTTCCATAGCGATAAAACATTCTCGTCCCTGAAGCCCTGTCTTCCAACGTTTTTGTTGCAATACAGTTTACAATTTGCCCATATTAACTCGATAGGATTGAATTGGCAGTGATACGGAGGTAAACGTAAAATTTGATGTCCCCATTGATGAGCGATTTCATCAATTGCATATATTTTTGGAACTTGTAAATCCTTGGCAATTTGTAATAATTCCACTTTCAGCATATCATTCGAATGAGGAATGTTGTGTTTTCTTAAACATTGAAGATCTTCTTTCTTCCAACTACTTAAAGGTAATTTTTCTACTAATGTATAATGATAACTGGCACTGTCAAGAATTATCTAACTTGGTTTCTCTAAATTTGGTAAAAGCTGTTCTTGAAACCATTTTTGAAATAAATCAGCGTTCGTATTATTGTGGTACTCTGCTGTTTTACTTTTACTGGAAAATACCAATGATGAATTAGATATAAAACGATCCTTGTGTCCAGCACTCAGTACAATAAAACTAAAATTTGTTCGCTAAAGAATATTTTTAACAAATCGGGCTATTTTAACTACAGTTTCCCTTCTCCTAGCGATTTGTTTTTTGTGCTTTTCAAATCATTATCATGCCATGATTTTCGAGCGCTTCTTCGACTAAAAATCCACGTCTCATCCAAAAAGACAGAATCGTAACTAATTTCACAACTTTTATTAGCAAAATATTTTCGCAAAAATGTTGCTCGGGCACCAGCAATATGAACCTGCTACATTAAACGCCTTCTTCCATCGTCAACTTTGAACTCAAAACCAATTTTGTGTAAGAATTGTTTCAAACTCGTTTTACTGAAGATAAATGTTTTATCTTCTTTAAGTTCAGTCTGGAGTTTTTCGATAGTAATATGTGAGTCTAAAATTAAACAGTGATTAACTGAATTTCAACAATAATTTCTGAATTATTTACCAGTTGCATGCGTGGTGTAAATTTTTCGTTTCAAAACGCCTTTCACGTATTCGTCGACATCCTCTGACTTCGACTTCAAACGTAGCCTATGTTTTTGCGGTGAATTTCCTATTTCCTATTTCCCAGATTCTAAAGCGAGAGCCATTATTGTCTTTGTCCGAGTTACGGTTTTCTCGGAAATGCCGCATGCGAGAGCAGTTCGCTGCAACATAATATTATATAAATATAAATTTAAATAGTGAAAATTATTAGCGTACCTGGATAATGGAAGTTACAGGTAAACTTGGCCCCCCGTTATCGCGTTCCATCTCGAAATAAGGCAGTAGATTCATTAACATTACTTGAGTTTGGCTTTTCAAAGATTTACCTTTTAATGACATCATTATTTGCTGCAAAATAAATAAATGCATTCAATCAATTGGAAATACATTTTGCATTATAAACTTACTTCGCAATAGTGAATATTAATAATAATAGTTTTGAAAAAAACTGCTGTTTACAAATGCAATGGAAACTAATAAATTACGAAGCGAAAGATAAATTATTATAACTGCAACACACGATGCGATTATACGAAACGAAATACGAAGAATAATTTGAGGTTAAATAGACAAGAAGATATCTGACAGCGTCATGCGCTTTGACTTTAGAATCGACATACGTTTTAAGTCCTTCATTTAAAATATATAGCAGACAGTATATTATAACCCGTATTTCTTTAAGTGGGAACTTCGCACTAAGATAAAGGGAACCAGATGCATTTCACAGTAATAAGTATATCCCCATTCTCGAGTCCACCATGAGACACCTCTCCCCGGCGTTACTATACTATGTTCTTATAGAGTATATGAAAATGCTAATAGGGAAACTTTTGGAAACTTGAGAATGCCACCTGGTGTCTTTTATACTTACATTTACGCGTTGGATGTTGTATTCTGCAAATCTTTCCATATTTTATCTATTCTGAATAATGTAGGAACTAAAATTAGAACTGGAAAAAGTGCTCTTTAACCACCCTTGTGATAACTTCTTTTAAAATTATTTAATACGCCTTTATACACGGATGCGGATTTTTACACTTTAAAATATGCCAATAGAGACTTTTGTACACAAAAAGGAGCGAAACAAAATAAAAAATTGTTAAGTTGCAACATTTGTAAAAATTAAATAATTAATAAACTTGTAATAACTTTTTTTGAAGTTTTAAGTTTTGCGCGAGAATATTCCGCTTATATGAATTTGTCTATTAGATATATTACTTTTGTTGCCCGTTTACTTGCAATTGTGAAAGCTAATATGCACCTAGACGTTGTGCAGGTTCATGCTTGGACCATCAACATCAAACAAGTTGCCACCACTTACCAAGACAACTTATGGTTAGCGTAGCTTCCATATTCGGTGACCCGACTTTCAAACAAATCTTGCACCCTAAAAACGGTGCGCCACTGGCAGTTTTTAAAATTTTGTATTTAGATAATGTTTTAGAAATTAATAAAGTTGCCCACAATACCCGAATTTTAGTCATATCGGATTTTAAACACGATAATCTCCCATTTTGAATTTTTTTATTTTGACAAATGATTTATACTTAACGATTTTAAAAACCTCCAATACCCGACTTTCAAAAAAATCGGCTGATAAATTAAAAAATGCACAATTTTGTACTCTAAAAACGGCGCGCCACTGGTTATTATATATTTTTTTATTTTGAAATTATATAAAAAAGTATTCGTTTGTTTTTTTAATTATGTAACTGTTTAAAACTTGAAGCAATGAATTTTTTAAATTTTCTAATCCCTAAAAATTTTATGGCAAAGAATTTTTGTACCTAATCTCATATAGCTTACTTTAATGATTCAAAAGATATCCCGCACACGCGCGCACACACACACACACACACACACACACACACACACACACACACACACACACAGGCACAAAATATTTTTTTCTAAAAACTTGTTTTTATCGATAACTTTAATGTTTCTCAACACACAATCAGACACGAGACTTTCTTTTCCAAAAATGTGTTTTTCGTATTGTTTAGGCTACAAAACGTCGAGAAGTGTAAAAAAAAAGTGTTTGAAAATTAAGCTTTTTGTTTATACTTTTGTTTAACGTATACGTACATAATAAAGCAAAATAATAGAAGGTCTTGAATTTCGACATTTCAAACAAAACGATGTTCCAGTTAGGTCATCCTGCAAACAACCTTGATTGTTTCTTCATTAATTAAAATGGTCTAGCCAATAAATCCACACAATGCATTTATACTTACTTATAGGTTAGTCGGTAAAAAAATTTGCGAAAGAGAATAATTATGATTACGCTTGGGTAAAGAAAGTAACACGTATGTTCACAGAACTGTAAATACCAAAACTATAAAAATTTTATTTTTATTCGACATTGAGAATATTGATCTCCATACTTCGAAAGGTAAACTGTTAGTGATTAACCAAGACTTACGTTGTTTAAGAAAAAACTTTGATTACTTCTACAAAACAGTAATCTAATCACTAAACTACTAATATTAACTGAGATAATGATTCAAGATTACGAAATAGCCCATTACAAAATGAATGGTAACAAACCTGTTTTTAAGTGTAATTTTACTCAAAATTCTGCAGGTATTGTCATTTATGTTAAAAAAATCTGATGTGAGAGGATATAGGGTTAAGAAGGAAGTGTGTTTTTAATTTATTCATATTCCCGCTTGTATGAAATTTACAAATTATAGTCTTATTTCTTTCTTATATCCACCTTGGTAAACGATTGAAAAATCATAAAAATACGTGTTAAAATATAACTTTCTGTTTAGGAATATACTCAAGTTCTTTAGTGTAACTTCTCTTAATGCAAAGAATCAAAATTGAATGCAAATTGAATTGAATGTAAATTAACTAAATTGTAACATTATAAAAGTCTTCACAATAGAATGGGACCACTTTTTGATCCGGACCTTAGAGTAGTTTTTAATTCCAGCCCCTGGACGTTAGTCAACAGCAGACACGTTTAATATATCTTAATTGCCGGTTTCTTTTTAGGCGCCATTTTCAACCCCTTAATGATGTAGTTATGATCCTAACCCCGTAATTTTGGGCCCTGTTGGCAGTAATAAGAGCTTTTATTTTTGGTAGTCCAGCCCTGGAGGACTATCTGATTGATCGTGCGAACAGATTTTTAATTACCACTCAGTTTTAAGTCCTAAGGCACTATAGAAATAAATTCAAGATAAAGTACTTAACGGTTTTCCCCAATTATTAATATAAAATAATTATTTATTGGATTTCCTCAGTTATGTAATCGCAATAACATCCTTTCACTATTTAAATACCTCTAACGTGTTTGGAAAATCTAGGTAATTTTGCCAACCTTATTTGATTTAACACAAAAACAAAAATAAGATGCAAGTCCAGGCTGTTGATTTGAAATCAGCTTCTACCAACCTTATTCGATTTAATACAAAAACAAAATTATGTGGATTTGAAATCGGCTTCTACCAATCTTATTCGATATAATACAAAAACAAAATTAAGGTGCAAGTCTAGGATGTTGATCTGAAATCAGCTTCTGCCAACCTTATTCGATTTAATACAAAAACAAAAACAAGGTGCAAGTCTAAGATGTTGATTTGAAATCAGCTTCTGCCAACCTTATTCAATTTAATACAAAAACAAAATTAAGGTGCAAGTCTGGGATGTTAATTTGAAATCAGCTTCTTCCAACCTTATTCGATTTAATACAAAAACAAAAACAATATGCAATGTACTGTCATATATAGTTCAATCTGTCTCTTAATTCTCTATTTGAATACCGCATAATATATACAGGATGTTGTATTTAAAAAAAACAAGTTTTACAATTAGCCATTCAGTCATTCTACATTGGCTGCTATGAAAGTTGGTTTTACAAACACAAACACAAACGCAAAGGCGAACAAAAACACAAACAATACTTTTAAATAAATAAATAAATTGAAACATTGGCAAATAGACCGAACAACCGTTGTTTATGACCAAAACTGATCATTCGATGCGTAGCTTTGCAGTATAATTACTAAACACAGTCTAACGGCTACAAAAGTACCCTTTGGTAAAAGTAAAAGTTTCGAAAAAAGAAAAAACCCACAAAGAAGGAACGGTTATGACTAACATATCTCAGGTTTAAAACTCGAAACAAAATTGTTAAATGTAGTACAAATAAATAAGCTCATTGGCATCCAATTAGAACGCAATGAAATAATTAACAAACCAAAAAACGATTATTATGTTATGTTTCGTCAATGGTGCTATTGTACGCGTAACCTAGCTAATGGAGTTGTGGTAACATGATCTGCTTAGCATTCGGAAGGTAATGGGTTCGATGCCCGTTACCGTTTACCCTATATGAGGTTTTTTCAGGAGGTTTTCCTCATACACATATAGCGGCATGGTTACTGCGAATACGCACACCACGTGCGGCTCTTTAGGTGAATGCTGGGGTAGCATATTCCCTCTCAGAACTCTAACTCCTACCTTCCGATCCGATCCTATCCTGACCGCACCTATCCTTAATTCCATCATATTAAACGTTGGTTAGGAAACAAAAAAGATACACCAGAAATATCAATCATTGAGAACTACGGAAAACAGTATGTTAATAAAATTGAAATTAGTAACTTGTTTAACAAATACTTTCTCGATTTACTGAAAAATGCAATATGTCAATATGTAAATTCAAATGAACAGTTAAATACTGAAACGTTCCATCCTACGAACAGAGTAGGCTGCTGGGTGATACTTCTACTGAAGACTGAAGAGGTTACCTCCATTATATTAATTTTAAGGAACAAAAAATCGTCTGGTTTTAATGATTCATGTGCATTCAATAAATTGTAATGTTGAATAGTTAGGGGCTTTATTTGTTCATTTATTAAACATACTATCTTAAATCAATCAGTGGTTCTACTCATATTATTCAGTGTTAATAAAAAAAACCGCAAGGCTTTTCATTGACGTGAAAAGGGCTTTTGATACTCTTTTGACAGAAGCATTTTACTAGATAAGCTAAGCGTGCAGGAGTACGAGAGATAGTAAATAAATGATTCGGGAGTTATCTTGGTGGGAGAGTACAGACTATGAGACTAGGATCAACAACGGGAAACTGAGAGAAGTTTATAGTGGTGTTCCTCAGGTCTGTGTTCTGCTGCAAGCCTTTTCTTAGATACTATAGTAATTTATATAATGGTGGCTTTGCAGGGTGGCTCACCGGCTTTTGCGGACAGCACTGCACTTGCGTACGAAGCCGAGAGTTGGTAGTCACTTAATAATAGAATTCATGGAAATGCAGGTAAAATAGTACTGGCTCGAACATCTGCAACCTGTCCAAAAATTGCGTTCGGGAGACGTGGAAAAGCGACTAAACCTTTGTAGGTGGGTCTTACAATCAGCAGAAATAAATCCACAATTTCTACATACACTGATGAAAGCAATTTTACAAACAGTGTAGTTGTCAATTACCACAACCATCACGTATGGGCCTATGAAAATCCTCGGTATATTATAGAATCGCTGTTTCAATATGAATTCAACGCAAATGAGTGAAATAATGTTATAGAAAATACTCTTAGTGAACCGCATTTTTTACCTCCTCGCTTAAATGCAAATTTATTTTGTAATTTTCTGGAAAATTCGATTCAGGACTTGCTCGAAGATATTCCTTTAACTTTGCGTTAATAAGGTTGGATCTAGTGGGATGGTGCTCCAGCGCATTATAGGAAGCAAGTTCGGCAGTGGCTGGATGAAAATTATCATCATTAATTAATTAGCCGTGTGGGAAACAATAACTTAAATTGGATTCAGGTGAAAGGCCACCACGGTCGCTGATTTGAATTCATTGGACTATTTTGTTTGGGGTCATTTCAAAGACACAGTGTATCATGCACCAATAGATACGCGTGAGGACCTAATTGAAAGACTATAGAATGGATGTCGTAAACTAAATAATAATCGTGTCCAAATTGCGGCTGCAATGAATTCAATTAAATCAACATTATTTCAATCATTTGCGTTGAATTCAATTGAACCAGCGAGGATTTTCATGGGCCCATACATGATGGTTGTGGTAATTGGCATTATTTATAAAATTGCTTTCATCCGTTTATGTAGAAATTGTGGATTTATTTCTGCTGATTGTCCAAGGCAATCTATAAAAAGTTCATGTCTGCAACTCGCCTGTACAATAGCAAGAATATTGGCCAAAAATCCAAAAAACAAGTGCAAAAATCGAAAAAAAAAAATTTATTAGTAAGGAAATGGGCAAGCACGCTAAAATATCGAATTTAGTCAGTGGCGTAACACCAAAAAAATTCGGATGGTAGAAGGGTTAGTGACCCCCCAAATCACCCGGTGTAACGATTGTGCCAAAATTTCTGCAAAATAATGGTTATTGCTCGTAGTACGTCTGCCAGATGTGGAAATTGTACCTATTTCCGTTCAGGAGATAAGAAAAAATGTTTAAAAAATTCAATCTTTGGCGCCATTTATCTCTGGTATGAAAGAGTTTTAGGACAAATCCTTAATGATAGTGTGCAGGTTTTCTTTGCTTTTTTAATGAAGTTATTTTCTTCACGGTTCGTCTTACATTGAAATAAGAACAATACTTTTTTCTTTTTTGTTCTCTCTAACATTAAATTACACAAGCAGAAAAAAAACAGAACATGTTTGGTTTGACGATGGAGCACTTAAATACATAAGTGACCATTGTAAATCTATTAATATTATAGAAATTATAAATTTAAATTATCTTGTTTACTTTTAAAAATAAATTTTACTTGAGAGGTAGCAGCCATATGAACTTCAATTTTCTAAGTGTAAAATATTTCAAATTAGTTACATTATCTTTATTCTTGTATGTTAGTTTGAGAGTATGGAAATTCATCTCATGCAAATTTATATATTTTAAGGCCTAAATACATACAAGATTTTTGAAAAATAGTTAAGTTAACTTTATGTAAGTTAAACTTGTGTTCGTCATGTTTCTCGTAATGATTTGAATTTTTACTTTCTTGCTAAACAAGAAAGTATTGTGGTCGAACAAAATTCGAAAAAAATAAGTTGCGTTATTTTGATGTTTTACGACTCCCTGAACCTGAAAAGTAAAATTTCAAAATTTTTCAAAATATCTGCCTGTGTGTGTGTGTGTGTGTGTGTGTGTGTGTGTGTGTGTGTGTGTGTGTGTGTCTGTGGTCACAGCCGAAACTATGCGGACGATTTTGATGAAATTTGGAATGAAGGCCTACAAGACAATTATGTCGACAAAACAAGCTTTTAAAAGCAATAGGTATACAGGGGGTGAAAATAAGGGTGTTATTTAGGGAGCAAAATTTCAAATTTTAATATAGAAGAGTGAAATTCAGGTCATCAATAACTCGCATATAATGCAATTTTCTGAAATTTTTTAAAACTTTCAAAATTGAATATGGCCGCAGTTACAGTCACATATACACTTTTTTGTAGAAATATATATTTCCGATAGCGTTCATGATATAAAAGAATTGGAAATAGATATGCGTAGTTAACTAAATGTTCTTTAAAGAGATTTCTTTACGTAATAAATTATTGTATAGATTTGCCTACATTTAAGGGGCCAACCCAAATTGATTTATTCAAAATTCTCCCTAAGCATTTTTTTTTGTTTTTTTTATATTTTTTAGGCAACCAGCTACAAACTTGGGATTTTGGAAATAAGCTTTGAAATGAAATGATATGAAATAGTCCATAATTATCTTGAAAGATAAGCGAGATATCTATTTTTAACTGTCAACCTACATATACATATGTAGGTATAGAAGGTTATGCGCAATCGACTTTTTTTTTCACTATCGCTAAATCGACTTATTAGCTCATTTTACAACTTTGGGCCAAGTTTCGTCAAGATCGGCCATGATGTCTGGCTATCTCAGTGGGGGGGGGGGGGGTTATTAGGGTCAGTTTTTTGTTTTTATTAAATGTTTCTGAAACAGCTGAATATTTCAAAGATATAAATATACCCCGTATATTTTTTAGTATTTTGCAAGAACGTCCTTTAAATGCACTAGCATTCACCTGGTTTTATTTTTAAAACTCCATGATCTTTGATACAATATTTTATAAATGAACAAATTTTGTATCATTTAAAGGGTGTCAAGTATTTGAATTTCGAATCGAACGCCATTTGGACACTCAATTGTTGAGTCAGCTATATTTGATATTTCTTTAATTAAAACATTGACATTTACCAAGGTGGTACGTTACAGCTTGGAAGAACCTTTGTTAATAGTGAAAACCTATTACAAAAATAGAGAAAATTTTACTGTGACGATCGCAAGTTACGTGATCATTTGGGCATGCATAATCGATCAGCGAGGCCTGCTATTGAAAATTTGATCAAGAAATTAGTGACGAGGCTCATTTTTATTTTAACGGCTTCGTTAACAAGCAGAATTCCCGGATCTGGGGGATAAAATCCACATACCTTTCAAGAACTTCCGTTACATCCTCAACAAATGACAGTTCGGTGTGCCGTGTGGGCAGGAGAGATAATGGGTCCGTACTATTTTGAAAATGATGAAGAAGCCATCGGGACTGTAGACGGCAATCACTACCGGGCATGTTGACAGACTTTTTCATGCAAGAATTGGATGAAATGAACTTAAAGGAGATGTGGTTTAAACAGGGTAGCGACACCTGTCACACCGTGAACAACCCTTACTTGTAAAACGTACTGCGAAATTTCGTCAAAAGAATACATTCCTGCCAACGGTGACTATTTAACCGATATTGATTTCATGTACCTCAGTACACATCAAAGAATGTGCGGTTCGTATTTAAGACCGCATTTAAACGTATGTCTAAATATTACTCTATAATAGTATGTTCAATTGCAATACAGTATATGTCTGTTGAATAGTGGTGTTATTCTTTTATAATTTACGGGAGTTATATCAATGGATGAAGCAGACTTTTGAGCCTGAAGTATAAAATTTTTGCTTTACTTACACTTATTGACATTAAACCAGTACATTTTGTTTACCTGCGTTTCCATGAATTCTATTATTAAGTGACTACCAACTCTCGGCTTCGTATGCAAGTGCAGTGTCGTCCGCAAAAGCCGGTCACATTATAAAGCCACCATTATATAAAGCACTATAGTATCTAAGGAAAGGCTTGTAGACAGAACACAGACCTGAGGAACACCACTATATGCTCATTCCAGTTTCCCGTTGTTGATCCTACTCTAATAGTCTGTACTCTCCCACCAAGATAAATCCCGAAGCATTTATTTACTATTTCTCGTACTCTTGCACGCGTAGCTTATCTAGTAGAATTCTTTTGTCAAAAGAGTATCAAAAGCCTTTTTCACGTCAATGAAAAACCTTGCAGTTTTTTTCTTAATACTGTCGTAAATGTTTGAGATGAAAGTTATTAGCGCTTTTTTAATTCCAAGAGCAGTAATAAAACCGCCTGTATGTATTTCAAATAACCAACGAGACCTTTTCATAACATGTTCAAAGACCTTTGATATGACTGATACTAGTGCAATGGGTCCATATATCTCAGATCGCCTAATAATATGGGTAGAACCACTGATTGGTTTGAGATGTAAGAATGTTTAATAAATGAGCAATTAGAGCATTACATTTTATTGCATGAACTTGAATTTCATTAAAACCAGACGATTTTTTGCTCCTTAAAATTAATATAATCGAGGTAATCTCTTCAGTAGACGTATCACTCAGCAGCATACTCTGTTCGTAGGATGGGACGTTTCAGTATTTAACTGTTCATTTGAATATACATATTGACATACTGATTTTTTCAGGAAATCGAGAAAGTATTTGTTAAACAAGTTACTAATTTCAATTTTATTTACATACTGTTTTCCGTAATTCTCCATGATTGATATTTCCGGTGTATCTTTTTTGTTTCCTAACTAGCGTTTAATACGTTCCAGCCCCTACACGTATCGTTCAGCCACAATCATGGATTCTCAAAATACATACATAAAGTATGTACACATGATGGGGTTAAGGATAGGTGCGGTCAGGGTAGGATCGGGGAGTTAGGGTTCTGTGAGGAACGATACTACTCTAGCATTCACATAAATTGGTGCACATGGTGTGCGTACCTGCAGTGTCCACGCCGCTATATGTGAACGAGGAAACCCCCATAAAAAACATAGTACATGGTAAACGGTAACGGGCACCGAACCCATTACCTCCCGAATGCTAAGTAGATCACGTTACCACAACTCCACTAGCTCGGTTACGCGTACAGTACCACCATAGACAAAGCATAACATAATAATCGTTTTTTGATTTGTTAATTATTTGATTGCGTTCTTATTGGATACCAATGAGCTTATTTATTTGTACTATATTTCAAATTTTCTTTCGAGATTTAATTCTATCTGATACATTTTATTAAATTAGGACCGCTAATTATTATACATTATTTGTCCATATTTTTATAGCTGGAGATATCTAAATTTCATCCACTTAAAACTAAATTAAGTGTAGTTAGCAACACAATTGATAATATTTGAATATATATATATATATATATATATATATATATATATATATATATATATATATTTAAATTAAGATTAACTTTTAAAGTACATATAGTAAAAGATTAACTCGAGTGGGACTTGAACCCACGACCTCTACTTTGCTTGAGTGGGGCTCTTCCAACTGAGCTATCGAGGAGGCAAGTTACAGTCGATTCAAACTTAAACTGTATGTACTTCCCTAGTTACGATATAATATAATCTTTATATACAATGCAGGATCACAGTCAACTTTTGTGTATCTCACGTGAGCCCACAATTCGCTAAGGTTTCACACATGACAACACGTGATTGTTAATTCTTATTTGCTATAAGCAATAATAATGGAATTAATTTTAATATAAATACAGTTAATTATTATTATTATGTTGAACTTCTGTTCGTTCACTAAAAATGATGTCTATAGTGATCTATTATTATTGCTTATATCAAATAAGAATTTACAGTCAGTCACGTGTTGTCATGTGTGAAACGTTAGCGAATTGCGGGCCACGTGACATACACAAAAGTTTGAATCGCTTGTGACTTGCCTCCTCGATAGCTCAGTTGGTAGAGCCCCACTCTAGCAAAGTGGAGGTCGACGAGTGGACGAAGCGAAAGTTAAATTCATAAAACGGAATCAAATTGTTTTACTTGTAAAATATTTCAAAAACAAAAATTCTTAGGATACTGGTAAAAGTTTAACAAATAATCAAGATTTTGCACTTTATATCTAGCCTAGCCACCAGCTTACTTGGCTATGTAAAACCATTACAAAGCTGTAATTGTTTGTGGTGCTAAATTTCAAATGGTTTGATTACACACAAAAATATAAATTTATAAGTCTGTGCCAGGTGCGGCAAATTTGTACGGTTTAATTTATAAATGTTAAAAACGTCTGTGAATAAACGAAGGGAAGGGTGTATTTTGTTACCAATATAATTAATGAGGCTCTTCTGAAGACCTGGATTCCCCTCCATTATGTAAGTCCAAAGGGGGTTATGGGTCATATAATTTCCTGTTCTCTCTCTCTCTCTCTCTCTCTCTCTATATATATATATATATATATATATATATATATATATATATATATATATATATATATATATATATATATACATACATATATATGTATGTAATTACAATTGATGTCACGTCGTTAGGAATTTGTGATTGTAAACAGAGACGATGGACGAAGAACCTAATTCAAGGTTTGTTAGTGTGTATATGTGTGTGTAATGAATGTTTTTAATCCCACTTATGTTAGTGAAAGCATTTTTATTAAATTAATTTTGCACTAATTAATGATGAAATTCTGTCATCAGTTGTGATAAATATTTAGTAGGTATACGTTAGTCGGATTAGCTAACATGTAATTATGTATGAGAATTCTAAAATAAAATTAATTTTATAGCTTTTAAAATTATACATGTGCATAACGTTTCCGTATTTGAAAATTAATAATAATCATTTTGCGGATGTTCGATATCTTCACTTTCACTTTCCATTTGTTGTAATGCATTAAATTTTACGTTCTATTATAAACTATATACATATGTATTAAGTGATGAAAGATTTAAATTATTTACAGCAGTTAAATGTATAAATAATTTGGCGTACTCTGTTAATTAAATGTTTTTATTTGCAACTGATGGTAAAAGTGGGATTCTCATGGTTCGTTGGGCTTATTAAAAATTTGTACCTACTGTATTAGTGGTCATAGTATTTTACATATTAACATGGTAAACAGATTTTTACTGGCGAGATGAGATGAGCCGTCATGGGGGCATGTATTCTCCTGGAGCGACTAAATACAGTTACCTTGCATATGCTGTATATGTAATTTATTTTATTGGTTATTAATTCGTAAAATACATTAAAAATTGGAATTTATGATATAATTTTTTTTATAATGACATTCCTAAATATCTGGTCAGCCGTGGCTTAAAGTATTACTACGACCACGGGTTGCTAGTTGTCAACTTGCTGTCACAAATACACATGCTTTTAATGACTGTGACTTGTAAAATTTTTACAAGTTAGTGGCATGCAAAAGCGATTTTACATAGCTTATATTTATTTAGGTTAATGCATGTTTACTATTGAGTCACAAATAAAAGTAATTTACTGTTCCCTTTTCTAAAAATAACCTTTTGAATATATACATATCGGAAATTGAACATCGCATTGGATACTTATCCCCGTAATTATATAATTCAGATTTTGTAACCGGGGGGTTGGGGGAGGGGGGGTGCAAAGCGAATCATTTCCTTTAAAACATCAACCCTGTCCTTTAAATATGACACTATGCCTAATAATATGTTTTATTTTTAACCCAATTTGGGGAAAAGAATGGTTATGTTGTTTTCATGGGTAAATGCTGAATTTTATACTTAATTTTATGTTATCGAAGAAACTCATATTTCCGGCACATTGAAAATCCCACATGTTTAGGGATTAAATACCTAGATTACAGGTAAATTTATGGTGGTAATCAATCCAAGTGTTGCATAGGATGTTTTATTACATCAGCAAACTAAAAAAAAATAATTCTATAAACATTTCATGTTTAGACGTAAATATATGCCCTCAATGTTTTTTGTTAGTGGTCGGTCTATGGACTATGGAACGATTAGTGTGCATTCTTATTTTCTTTCGACCAAAAAAAAAACATTAACTAGGGAAAGGTTAAAATTTGAAATACTTACTCAAGAGCAGAACGTTAATTTTCCTTGAAATTGATATGTGAGAGGCCAAGATGTAAAAGTACAAGTGTGATATATATTATAGTTAAACTTTAAATTCTGTACTATCGTCTTATTAAATAGTGTTAAGGTATTAAATAAATAAATGCTTTAAATAAAATTGTGTGACATACAAAATGCATGAATAAAATTTATATTTGCTAGTGAAATATAAATTAAAATTTGAACATGTGAGTATTATTACTATGTAAAGTAGGTGACATTCATTACAACCGGTCTTATCGTGGCGTTATTATGAATAAACTAATATTTGTAAACGAAGCAACACATTCATCAAATTTTTACAATACGGAGTGTCTACTTAAATTTGACATTAATCATTTTTAGTGTTAGGTACTTGTATAGTTCTATATTTTAAATAATTTAGGCTTGTCTTATTATCTATCTAATTTTCTTATTTTAATTGAGCCCCAATTGAACTTTTTTATTTAAATTAATATGGTTTAATGGCCCTGTATAGGCTAAGTTTAGCTTACCGTGCTAAAACACTAAGGAATACTTAGAAGGATGTATAGGGGGATAGTGAATTGCCAACAGATGCCTATGAACGATTACCTTAAATTTTTTCATATCATAAGTGAGAGGAACTAGGGATATTATTCCAGAGTTTACAAGCATTGTAGAAGAATGTGGATTGCGCACCTTGGATACGCTAAGAGGAGATTTGTACTGCATATTGATGATGTGAATGAGCGAACCGAGTACTTATTCCTAGCAACGGTGGCCCGAGAAGGTATCAAAGAATGTAAATCAGCAGCGCAATAGCCATTTCGATACCGATAACACAAAGAAAGAACTGAAACGATTCTTCTATGCTCAAGGAACTGTATGTCAGAAGTTAAGGACGGCCTATTTATAGCCTAATCGCTCTCTTTTTAATACGATCAACGATATCGAAAGAGGTCGAATTTGGACCTGATACAGAAGAAAGAGTTGTTGGAACGTAAAGTACTGGTTAGATCTGTACAAAAAGCCTATTTTACGAACAGCTGTTTTAGAAGCTGACAGAAGATGGTCAACTCATAATAGATTTGAAGATACAGTCATTCCCAACAGCAATATGGTCTGACAACTTAAGATCTGAGCCATTACATCAGGAAATGATCGATCTTTTTTGGCAACATTGGGTTTTGTTAGCAGTAAATTTAACTATACTACTACATCCCCATTCGAGGATACGTTGAATCTCTTTGTTGATTGAATCTCAGCTTTAACGTATTGATTTGAGGTAGAAGGTGCATTACCATTATCAGTAGACTGAGATGAACTACAGTGACGCTGTGGTCAGGAAAGCAATGGACAGGGTTAGTCGTTCATGAAATAAGATAGTTTATGTATAGCAGAAACAGTGTAGGCGCTATACCTAATCTTTGTGGCACACCGGCGTTAATGCCAACATCTTTTGAACCCAAGCCATGAACTACGACACGTAGTTCATGTCTTCTTTTCAAAAGAAGTTGGTATTAATTATCCCTAATTTTGATGAATGATGCATTCGCCGCCGTGCCGTTTTAAGGTTTGATTCTCCCCAATTCAAACATGCATTTTAAATCACTTCAGAAATAGAAGATACGAGGGACAAGCCATTGTTACTGAGAATGAAGAAATTAGACAGGCCACGGAAAACAAAAAATGTAGCCTCAGTAAGAGCAACTCTTTACTAGCATTTGAAAAAGAAAGTTTTCAGTTTCGCAAGTGTAGTGAAAAAATGGAATTAACCCGAGAACATTTTCACATAATGATTTAATATGACTTTAAGAAAGGTTTAAGTGCGTATGACGGCGAGGAAAGTTTGTAATCACCATTTGGCAATCAGGCCCCTTCCTTGGCAACGATTTACAGATGGTACAAGGAATTCGAACGTGGAAGAACTAAGTTGATTACCAGGCCTTCCGATTACCGCTGTGATATAGAAAAACTTGCTGCTGTAAAGAAGATTATGGAAGCATATAACAGAACTAGTTACGCTGTCATAGAAGCTCAACTGGGGATTGGATCCTCATCTGTGAAAACAATAATACACGACCAACTTCATCTGAAAAAAGTCGTGTCGTTTTGTACCCATCATCTTACAGATTATCAAAAGCAGAACGAGTACGAATTTTCCACGAAACTAACATTGCTTAAGAATGGTGCACATCAAATTTTGTCGAAAATTGTAACTAGCGATGAAACTTACATATCATTTTTCGACATACCAACTCCACAAGAGACCCCAGTATGGATACATGAAGACAAGCCATACCAACAATAATCAGAGAAGAGCAAGCAATGAAGAAAGTAATGCACGCTGTATTCTTTAGAAGTACCGGTCTAGTGAGCGCTGTTAAATTATTTGCCGGAAGTATTTAATAAAGTGCGAAAGAAGGAAGTATATAAGGCTTCTTCCCATACTGCAGAGCTAAGTCGGCAGTATTTGGCTGCAAACCAAGATCAATGTAATCGAACACCCTCCCTATTCATCGGATCTGGAAATATGCGACTTTTGGACTAAAAATGAACTTACAAGGCCGAGGTCGATGCTCCTATTCCGTGTTATTTTAATAGTATTCCTAAAGCTGCATGGCTTGGGTCATTTAAGCAGTGGAAGGTAAGAACGGCTAAGTGCATTATAGCAGAAGGCAATTACTTTGAACATATCTAAAATAAAATTTTGAAAAAGTTACACTGGTTCTTTTATTCTCAATAATAACGGCTTGTCCCTCGTGCTTTGTACTAACGATTGTTATGATTTTTAATTTTTTACTAATGTTTGGTTGGTGTATACCTGCTTTACACTCGGCTAAGGCGGTAATGTTAATCCCCCACGATACACCGCAGTAATTCCTGTTTCTGTTGCTGCAGATGCAAATTACTCAAGTAAAAATAGTGATATCGGATATAGTGCAATAACAACAAACAAAATCACAAAAACACATTATAAAAATACAAACATAAAAAAGCGACCAGTTATTATAAATGGAACTATAATCCAATAGTGACAGTGATGGAAATTCGGTAATAATCATAACAGCAAAGGTATTAGTTTACATCTCCGATCATTAAAACGCAGAAAAACTGATATTTCTTGAACTGAATACCCCAGTGTCATTACATATGTCGTAATCGGAACAACGCTAATGAGGGATGTCTGTGCGGGAATACTGACATTAGCACACCATTTAGTCTACTATGACATAATGAATCTCATAGTTGACCAGACAAACTTCTATGCGACGAAAGTCCTTGAAGTAGTAAATGAAATACTCCCCAACTTACGTCTGCACGATTGGATCCCTTCAGATACAGCTGAAATAAAAACTATTGACTTATCTTGGATGAGTGGGACTCACGAACTATTGGTCAAAAAAAGTTTATTCGTGCAATGCTTCGCACTTGATTGAAGCTTCTGCTAAGATCTTGGCACTTTGTTCTATACTTGTATTATACGTAGATAACGTATATACAAGCCGACCGTTAGCTCATCACTTTATAGCAAATAAAACTCACCTTGTAGTACCATCGAATAGGAAATATATTCCTAAAGCAGTGAAAGATGTCAAACGCATTAAATCAAAGATCACTAGAATCACTAGATGGGGCAATTGTTTTCTAAAATGGCATGTTAATGCTACCCGCATGCCATACCGGCAATGACACCTTAGTAGTGAAACACAGAAGCCAACTAGAAAGCGTAAAACCAAATGCGTATTTAATATGATAGTGAGAAGCCTTCCGTAGATGTTAGTGATTAGAAAGTCTCATACAATACTTCTCTACGGAGATGTATGAAGTGGTACAGAAAACTGGAAATAGAAATTATATGGGGTACAGCATTATTAAACGCACACTTCGTTTTGCCCAAATAGTGTGAATCAAAATAATACTACAGTCTCCCAATTTAGAGAAAAAGTAATAACAAGGTCTGTTAGAAACCACGCCACCAAAGGTAAAGAACTGTTACTGATTTCACATGGTGAAAAGGAAACGCTCTACAACTTGCTACAAGAAATATGGCAAACATGACAAGATTGTCAATGGCATAAAGAAATTATCAGCCCAAGAGATTACATTTTGGGTCACTTGTGAAGGAAATCCTCACTTCTATCGCAGTTATTTCAACGAAAATATTCATTTTTAACCTGCTTTCAGATTTTTTTCTAAAAAATATCTAAATTAAAACATTATTGAACTTGTCTAAGTTAATCTTTTGCGCGCGTTTAACTGTGTAATTGGATTTTTAAAAAGTTTTTATACCTGTGGCGATTTTTAAACCTTGTTCCATGTTAAACATTTTGTGTAAAAGCTCAGAATAAAAATTCTGATCTTTACGAGTACCAAACATATGACACTACAAATTTGTAAAGTGCAACACTTTTAAAGGCTGAATAGTGTGAATCAAAATAATATTACAGTCTCCCAATTTAGAGAAAAAGTAATAACAAGGTCTGTTAGAAACCACGCCACCAAAGGTAAAGAACTGTTACTGATTTCACATGGTGAAAAGGAAACGCTCTACAACTTGCTACAAGAAATATGGCAAACATGACAAGATTGTCAATGGCATAAAGAAATTATCAGCCCAAGAGATTACATTTTGGGTCACTTGTGAAGGAAATCCTCACTTCTATCGCAGTTATTTCAACGAAAATATTCATTTTTAACCTGCTTTCAGATTTTTTTCTAAAAAATATCTAAATTAAAACATTATTGAACTTGTCTAAGTTAATCTTTTGCGCGCGTTTAACTGTGTAATTGGATTTTTAAAAAGTTTTTATGCCTGTGACCATTTTTAAACCTTGTTCCATGTTAAACATTTTGTGTAAAAGCTCAGAATAAAAATTCTGATCTTTACGAGTACCAAACATATGACACTACAAATTTGTAAAGTGCAACACTTTTAAAGGCTGAATTAAATGTAAACAGTTAAAACAGAGTGTACAGTGATTTTCATTTAACACTGAACATACGATTTACACTTGTGTATAAAACCCCGGATCAATTCACGAAACCCTAAATTTACACAACTAAACATGCTCATAATTTTAGTAGTGCCACAATAATTTTGTAATTGCTAATAATTTCCGGTTTACGTATAATAAGTAGATTTCACCGAACTAATGTATTCCAAAGAACAAAGAATACAGATAGCGAGAGAACTGATCCCAAAACAATAGCGTAAGATGCGTAAAGGATTTATTTGCTGAAAATTATCATAACTAGCAGATATCGTCTATTGGGACCATGTACAATATAATTAATAACATTTCCACTGATGACGGTTAGATATTTAATTACAAAAAGAAAACAAATAGAGCATATATTCTTCTTCTTCTTCTCCAGGTGCTTATCCGTTTCCGATGTTCGCGATCAGCCCACCTATCCTCACTTTATTTACTGCAGTTCTGAATAGTTCCTTAGATGTTTTCCCATACCACGACCTTAGGTTCTCCGTCTGGCCCACGTTTGCCATATATCTTGCCTTGCATAATTGCGTGTAGTAGGGCGTATCTATTTTCATTCCTCATTATATGCCCTAGATATTGGAGTTTGCGTATTTTGATTGTGTCCATGATCTCTTTGTTTTTGTTCATTCTCTGGAGAACTTCAATGCCTGTTACTCGTTCCTTCCATGATATGCGCAATATTCTCCGATATAAGCACATTTCAAAGGCTTCAATTTTTCTAGTGCTTGTTACGTTTAGCGGCCAGGACTCTATTCCATAAAGCATAATGGGAAAAATGTAACATTTTATCATACGAATTTTGGTGTCTAAGCGTAGATCGTGACTTTTAAATATATTACTCATACTATTGAACGCTGCTCTTGCTTTACCGAGTCTACATTTGATTTCTTGCATATTATCCTATTCCTGATTTATAACGGTACCTAAGTATGTGGTATGTCTTACTCTTTCTATCTGCTGGTCGTGTTCATATAGATTAACGTTGGTAATATTGTGTTTGCTAATGGCCATGAACTAAGTTTTGCTGCTATTTATTTTCAGCCCGTATTTTTCACTAGATGTTACAATTTTATTCATAAGTGTCTGGAGTCCTTCTAACGAATCGACCATCGTACCATCGGCGTACCTTATATTACTTAATCTTGCCCAGTTTATCATGATACCCTCGTCTATTTCTTTTTAGGCTTCTCTGAAAATTTGTGCCGAGTATATATTGAACAATATTGGAGGGAGTACGCAGCCCTGCCTTAGTCTTCTCGTTATTTTTATCTCTTCTATTTGCTCCTGATCCATCCTGAGTGTTGCTACCTGGTTGCAGTATAAGTTGACGATGATCAGGCGCACATATACATCGCAGTTAACGTCCCTGCATCTTTGGAATAGCACTTTGACTGCGAATAGGGCTTCCCTGGTGCCCACTGCATTCACAAAGTTGATTTGCTGAGGTTTGTTCATCACAGAGTTTATAGATTCTTTTGTGAATTATTTTGAGGAATATTTTCAGTAGGTGACTCATAAGGCTAATGGTTCTATATTCCTCACATTTCTTCGATCCCACTTGTTTGGGTATTGCTATGAACTCTGATTTTCGCCATTCGCTCGGTATCCTGCACGTAATGTATATCGTATTAGATATTTTGGTGAGCATTTTAATGCTGTTTCTATCAAGTAGCTTTATTAACTCAGCTTGTATGTCATCTGGGCCTACCGCCTTTCCTTCTTTCATCTGCTTCACTGCTGCTTCAACTTATTCTTCCAATATATGTGGCCCATTATCCCCCTGTATAGTTTGTGATTCGCTTCGATCTTTGTCTTCAAACAATTTGTTTTAAGTATTCCTTCCAGACTTTCTTCTTATCTTCTAGATGTATAATAATTTTCCTGTCTACCTACACTATATTTCCCTGTTTTTTCTTTCTTAGTTTTCCCGCCATTTCTTTGACCCTTCGATAAACGTTGAAATAGTCATGTCGCTTTTCCAGCTATTCGATCTCTTTGCACCCTTCTTCTCTTTCTGTTTCTTTAGCTTTACTATTTTTTCTTCTGATTAATCTGTTTATCCTTTTGTACTATTCTGAGTTATTCTTCTTTTGTCTTCTTCTTTTCCATTAATTCTACAATTTCTGTCGTCATCCACGATTTCTTTTTCTTGGGCTTCTCCTCTTTGAGATGTTCTCCTTTTATGTCTTGTACTACTGTTTATAGTGTCCAGTTGTTCGTCTATTGTTGCTCCCTCATCTATCATCTCTTGCATTTTATTATTAATTGATGTTTGTACTTTCTCTTTTATTTCTAGATTCTTGAGCTCTCTTAAGTTATACTTACTGTGCCTCTTTTCTTTTTATGTTTTTCAATCTGACTTTGAATTCTCTGACTACTGGAGTATGATCAGAGTCTATATCAGCACCCGGGAATGTCTTTACAGTGGTGCAGCTATTCCTGAATCTTTTATTAATCGTCATATAATATATCTGGTTTATCTGGTTTCTAATAATTCGATGCGGTTTACTAAGTGGTGATGCCCAGGTATATAGTCTTCTAGGTGGCATTTCGAATTGTGTATTGAGCACTACCAGTTCGTTTTCTTCGACAAATTCTTCCATCTCATCTCCTCTGGGATTCATTTTTCCTAGCCCATATGGGCCAATATATTTTGTTTTTATTCCTGCTCCAAGATTTGCATTGAAGCCTCCCATAGTTATTATCACTTCTTGCTTTGGCAATTTTTTTATTATATCCGTGAGATTTTCATATACTTCTTGAACTTCTTCTTCTGCCTTATCTGCTGTTGGGACATGTATTTGGATTATGTGGATGTTAACTGGTTTAGTTTCTATTTGTATTATCATAATTCTCTCCGAGACGGGTAAAAAGTGTATTACAATTTTTGCCACTTGTTTGCTCACTGTGCCTCCTACTCCGTGTTCGTATTTATCATTTAACGTACCGGAATGGTACACTCTGTATCCATCAATTTCTGTTGGTCCTGATCCACGCCATCTCATTTCGCTCACTCCTAAAATGCTAATAAGTAATAGTCTCATTTCCTTTATTGCATTATGAATTTTTCCTTGTTGTGCCATGGTTTTGACATTCGAAGTACCTATTCTAGTCTTCTATCTTACATCCATTGATTTTATCTTTGGTTCACTCATCACTTCCTCCCCCGAAGATCCGCTTGGGAGGTTTTTACCTCCGGAATTAATTTTCGTTCTGAGCATAGCCATTGCTTCATTTGTTAGGACTTATCCGAGTGCTTTATTGAGGTGCTTGTCCTATTTTTCTTCTCATCCTTATGCCCTTGACCTTCACGGTTCTTCCGCCTTTGGAGTGAGTTTCCCAGCTCTACGACAAGATGGTGCCCTTCTATTGTTGGCTCCTCCACCCGAAGCTGTTAGTCACAATAGTTGAATTGCTTATTCCGGCAAGTTCGGTCGTGCTGGTTTTGGTCCGCCCTGAGTATTTGATTTCCTCGGTGTCCACCATATCTGGTAGACATTCCCCTATCCGCCACCTGGGGAGGTGCCCGATGAGGGACCAGCAACCCCACACGGGGTTGGTGGAATATATTCTAGCTGAAGAAATTAATTTAAATGTCCTTTGTTACGTTGACAAAAACCCGACCATGTCCTTAGTCGGCAATTTAACATTTTGAAGATATCTGCTTTTAGAGTACTAAAATAGTTTTCATACAAATCTTATAAATTTTCTAGCCGCCAACTTTTTGAACGCATAAAATAAGTAAAGTAGGTAAATGTTTGTGAAACTATGTAACTTAATCAAAAGTATTAACAAATTGATCGGTCCATTTATCATCAGTAAAAATCTGAATTTTTTGACAATTTCCTCGCCAGAAAATTCGATATTTAGATACTGATAATATTTGGTATCAAATAGATGGCGTTCTGCTTCGTTGTACTAGACAGATTAAATGCAATATTTCCTGTTCGCTGCATAGAAAGATACAGCTTATTGTCGAGGTAACCCGAATGCCAGATCTGTCACTAAATAACTATTTGATTTGCGTTTTCTCTAACCTAAAATTTTTAATATTGCAAAAAAGAGATGTAGAACAACTCGAAGATAGAACGTGCGTGATAGTACATGATATGGTAATATAAATTCCAATTTTTCAAGAATTCACTTCAATTTTTATATAATAGTCTTACTTTATGTCTGTAATGTAAAAGGAATTACCTTGAACATCGAATAAATTAATGTTTGTATTTGACTTCATACACCTTTGATAGATTATTGGCTTTCTGTTAGAATGAAAGGGACCTGGACATTGCGCCGACTTCCCAAAACGTCGACTATATTTTAAAAGTCCAAAGACTAAACTTACCCAAAACACTGACGATTATTTCGCCAACACCCATTCTGTCGAATGTTAGAGTGGGGCCATTAAGCCGACAGAGAGCAAAACGCCTGAGGGACATTTCTCCGCGTACCCATAACGCGCAATACTATATTTTAAAAGTCCAAAATGCCGAACGACGACGGCCATTTTACCGAATGCGCTTATATTGCTAAATTTCAATGTTGGACCGTTACGTCGACTGTTACCAAAGCGTCGAATGCCTAAAGCGCGGAATGCGTAAACCGCCGACACGATAATTTTATCGGCCTAAAACGCTGATGTTTAATGCAGGGCATGACAATAGATTTATTTTTAACTCCTCGAATTTTATTTTACCTAATTGCAATCTATACAAAACTGATGACTGCATCTAGTCCTGCGTTAAGTTGTAGCGTTTTGGACCTATATAAAATTATCATGTGGACGTTTTGGGCATTCGGCGCTTTAGCCAAACGACGCTTTGGCCATTATTCACGTAATGGTTCAACGTTGAAGTTCGTCAGAATGGGTGTGCTCGGCGGAATGGTTTTGGGAGTTTTGGTCACGTTCGGAGTAATGGTCCAATATTGAAATTCGGTGGACTGGATGTAGGTGGTTAAATAGTCGTCGGTGTTTTGGTACCGTTTGCCCCAATAAAATTAGGCTTAACCACAGCTCTTTGCTCTTAGCGAGATATATTGTAAAGTATTTTGTGCGGTAGCTCAAGTACTGCCAGAACACTCTGGAAAACCTGTCAAATATAAAATACAAAATCACAGCTTATCTTCCAACTTAACTCCTATAAAAACATGTTAATGTTAACAGTTATAGTTTTTCCTGTATTAACACGTTCCTTTCAAACTGAACATAGAGATCTTCTATACGTTTAGTGTTCACTGAAATTCACTGTTTATGTTTTATGCGTCTAAGCGTGTAGGTGTGTATGTATGTGTAATGTATCTGTACATGTGTAATAGTAGTACATTTGTGTTGATACGACGTATAAAAATATTTTTTACTCGACACAACGGTGCATAAAATTAAATTTTAGACTATATATATATATATTAAATGAAACATCAATTTTCGAAAAATTACTAAAATTACCCCATCATAACTAGGTACCACTTAAATCTCCCGAAATTGTTACAATACCTCAAGATCAACACCAAAATTCCTATAATGAACCAACGACACACTTCCACACCCACACAATTAATATAAAATCCTTGAGTTTAAGTTTCACTTATCATTGTGATTCTTGAAAACGAAAACGAAGAGAAGTTTTCGCAACGTAGATTTGTAAATACAAAATATACACGAGTTTTTCCGAAAACGGGTGTTTTATTTAATATAATATATATATATATATATATATATATATATATATATATATATATATATATATAAACATCTGACAATGATATGAAGTTCAATACGCGATTTTTACTTTCTTGCTAAACAAGAAAGTATTGCGGTCGCAAAAAAATCGGAAAAAAGCTATTTTGATGTTTTACGACTCCCTGAACCCGAAAAAAATAAATTTTAGAAAATTTTTCAAATGTCAGTGTGTGTGTGTGTGTGTGTGTGTGTGTGTGTGTGTGTGTGTGTGTGTGTGGCGCGCGCCAGCTGAAACTATACGGACGATTTTGATAAAATTTGGAATGAAGGCCTACGAGACAATTATGATGACAAAACAAGCCTTTAAACGCAATAGGTATACAAGGGGGTAAAAATAAGGGTGTTATTTTCGGGGCAAATTTTCAAATTTTAACATAGAATATTGAAATCCAAGTCATCAATAACTCGCATGAAGTGCAATTTTTTGCAAGTTTTTAAAATTTTCAAAATTGAATATGGCTGCAGTTACAGTCACATACACGTTTTTTTTTTGTACAAATATATATTTCCGATACCGTTCAAGATATAAAATAATTGTAAACAGATTTTTTTGTTTTTTTTTATATTTTCTAGGCAACCACCCACTCTTGCAAGTAAATGCAAGTAACCTGCTTCTTCTAAAGCTACTGGTATAGGAGATATGAATTTTCGAATATTTAATATTGATATTCTAATAACTTTCTAACTATTATGCTTACAAACTTGGGATTTTGGAAATTAACTTTGTTCATTTGCGCTAATGAAATGATATTATCTTGATGAAAACACTACTTCCGGTTTTTCCAGAAATTGAAAACATTCCTCGTATTGCTGGTATAACATACACATGTTCTTGCTTTATTTGAAAGGGAGCGAATTTGCTTTAAAATGATATAAAACAGTCCATAGTTATCTTGAAAGATTAGCGAGATATATATTTTTAACATTCAACCTACATACAGTGCGACCAGGAAGTGGATAAATTCATTATATTCGAAATCATTAATTTGTGGTCAAAATCCTGCGACACGTCGATTTTTTATTTTGATTCCGGACTTTATGCTGTGTCGCACATGTAGATGGCACTGCGCACTTTCCGGATATGACGTCAAAGTTCATATTTTTAAATGGCAACCTTGTATGTTCTTCGTTGAAATCGATGCAACTCTTGCTCCTGAGTTCAAAAATGCCCTATTTATTGGGATTATGTGAAACAGTATGCGCGATATTAATTATTAAATGTGGCATAAATCGAAAAGTTTCGTCAAGATCGGCCATGATGTCTGGATGTCCCGGAGAAGCGGATTTATTAGAGTCAGTTTTTGGTTTTTATTAAATTTTTTTTTTAAATATTTCAGCTGAATATTTAAAGATGTAAAAATACCCCATATATTTTTCAGTATTTTGCAAGAAAGTCCTGTAATGCACCAGCATTCACCTAGTTTAATTCTATGGCAAGACAATTGGTGTAGTTTTATATCTAATAAGCAGCTAAATACTCAGTATGATTTTTTGTCTTAAAAGAAATATTCAGTCTAAATTCATGTAAAAGATTGTGAAAGCTTGTTCAAACACTTCTTGCGCCCACATAACAGTTTCCCTAATTTCTTGATCGACTGTACTATTAATTTTATCGTTAAGAGTACTGTCAACAGATTAGGGTTCATTTTTGTCTGTACCTGACCATCACATTAGTCTATTTAAGACCAACATCTGCATTTCTCGTTGTTCCTCATCGTATCGTGATCAATTTATATTTCTATCTATGGCGTCTACATTCATTAAGATCACGATCAATGCTTGTGTTTCTGATTTAGAATCACTCTACACGGATTAAAAAGCTATTCTACCATTTCTGCCATTAATTCTCCTAAATACTTGCCCATGTAGAATGTCTACCCGTTATATGAGCTTTTAAAACAACGGAAAACAAAACAGGCTGCAGGGAATAAGTGTTTAGTGTCCAGGTGGTTTCATGATAAAAATAGATATATTTTTCCATGAATTCTACTCTGAAATTACTTCATAATTCCAGAAAATGTTATTTAAATAATATTTCCAAATATTAAAATACCAGGTTTTTTTCAAATAATAAAAACGGTGAACCGAAAACTACCCTTCTTACTGTCACCGAATTTAATGTATAAGTGAAAATGGCATTCCATTCCAACTAATACTTACTTTTGACGATAAAAGACTCTACAAACCAATTCGCAGTGCTGATTTCAACTGAAGACCAGTGCCGAAATTTAGCGCGAAAACCACTATTAGGTAAAATTTATAATAAAACAAAGAAAAGTTTTTGAAGAAGTAACTGTTCTAATGTCTTTAAAATTTAAAACATGTCTCATAAAAATATCTGATGTGGAAAAACATACGACTTTATGCAACCCCTTGTAATACGTTCATAGCCAAAAGAGACAATAATGTAAAAACAACAACAATCTTTCTAGACGTTAACTTAAAAACAAAATAAAAGGTAGTTACCAGGACGAACTTGGCAATTGGGGCTATATCTACGAGCTAAAATAATAGCAGTTTGTAAGGAAATTTTTATATCGCGTATTAGTATGCGAGCAAATTCGCGTGCGTAAGTTTACTCCGAACGACCAATATCTTGTAAGTAGATATATATATATATATATATATATATATATATATATATATATATATATATATATATATATATATATACACAGGGTGTTCTAAAAGTCCACCAGGAAACTCCGGGAGGAGATTCTACGAGCTAAGTTTGTAAGGAAATTTTTTTTAGGATTGTCATGTGTTTGCAAGTTACGGCTTGTCAAAGACCAATTTTTTTATTTTATTTGTTAACGATTCTGGTTTTACAAAGAGATAGCGTTAGATAGTGGAATTACACGAACAAAGTATGACAGATTCTCCTATTTTATAATATTAATAATACATTTTATTTGCCCAACAGAGACAAGTACCAATTACAGGACAAATTGAAAAAAAAACTAAATACAAATACACAAACTCCAATATAAGAGAAAATATTACACACATAAGGACTATAAGTTACTTTACTGACTAAACGGTTGCATTTATCGGCTTGAATAAAGAGCACATAATTTTTTCTAATATTGTTTCTCTTTATAATAATGTTCCTATTTTTGCGATGTTTGGCAAGAGAAAAAAGTTATCAACAAAACAAATTTTGAGTTTTAGGTAAAGTGCCCTGTAACGGCGCATAATGGAACTTTTTTATTACTGTTCCAATAGAACATGATCTATGTAGTAAGTATGTCAAACGAGAGACTAATCGACCTTGAACTGCAGAAGTTATTTAAAAAGAAAATTTAAAAAAATCGGTCTTTTACAAGCCGTAACTTGCAAACAAATGACAATCCGAAAAAAAATGTCCTTACAAACTGCTATTATTTTAGCATATATATATATATATATATATATATATATATATATATATATATATATATATATATATATATATATATATATATTCTATTTAGATTTAGTATTCAGTTAATATAAGAATTTATTTAGTAAATAACTAACAATATGGAACTTAAACTTGCAAGAATTTATTTGTATTAAATTTATAATAGAAAAATTATTATTATATATATATATATATATATATATATTATATATATATATATATATATATATATATATATATATATATATATATATATATATATACATTTTAAAGTCCATCAGAAACTAGAGATTAGAGCTAAAATTATAATATATATATATATATATATATATATATATATATATATATATATATATATATAATGTGGTATTATAATATGTCATCAGATCATGGCAGTTATAATGAAAATATATATATATATATATATAATATATATATATATATATATATATATATATATATATATATATATATATATTTTCATTATACGGTTCCATATGTATCGATATTTCACATCTTATCAAAATCTTTTACGAGTCCCAATTATATACTATATTTCAAGTTCAAATTGTCACTATTGAATCAATATTAGTCAAATGAAATTGGCACTAATAAATGCATATCAAAGAAATGACTTTAATAAATTATTGGCATTAATCAATTTCAGAATGGCAATTAGCAAAACTAAATTGGCACTAGTCAATATCATATTGATGAATAAATCTCAAAATGGCAATAAACAAAACCAAATTGGCACTAGTCCATCTCATATTGGTATTAGTCAATTTCAAATTGGCATTAAACAAAATCATTTCAGCATTAAACAATCAAGTTGCACTTAAGTGTCACATTTGTATTATATTGTTGAAATTGGCCTAATACAATTCATTCAAGATGCTTTATATAATACGGGATGCTGCTGAAAATTTGAACGGGCTGATTTGTGTTTTATATAATGCCAATAGTGACTGGGTTAACAATCAAGGAATATCATAAAAGCACCGAGGAGGTAAACGTAGAGTTAAAAAAACCGCAGACCACCATCAATCTATGGTACGTTTAGTTGAAGAAAATCCTAAAATTACTCTTACAGAACTCAGTCAAAAAATACAAGAAGTGTTTGCAGTTTTCTAACGAATGCACTCGACACCATCTGGATGGTACTTTGAAGGCCGTTGGTAGAGAATCCGAACAGGCAAATAGTTTAAAAGTAAAAACAAGCAGGTGTAATTACGCTGGAAATTTGTTAGATGTTCAGACACCAAATACATCTATAATATATATGGACGAAATGAACTTTAACTTGTTCATAACGCGGGCCCAGGGCCGTTCAAAAAAAGAAAGCCGTTGCACAAATATGTCTGCAAGTTGCAGAGGAGGGAATATTTACCTAATAGGATGCATAGGAACAATGGGAAAAATTAATTCCGAAATTAGAAGGGGTTCTTTAAATAAGCAGGAAACCAACGAATTTGTGAGTCCAAACATTTCCCAAACTGGAGTTGCGCTAGTTAATGATAATGCTCCATACCGCTGCAGTATTGAAGGGGTTTTCGCAGAGGACTAATTTGAACATTATACACGTTTAGGACTGAGTCCGTATAGTCCTATGTTCAGTTCCATTGAACAGCATGGTTTTATTAAAGACAAGAGTGAAATCAGCAATGGCTGAAGAGCTAAATAACATCTAGGCTGGTGCTAATCGACATTGTCTGACACAAACAGAATTTCGTATGCAAATATTAGATTGGATAACATGGTTCGTCGTAATATTGTCAAGATTGTAGTTGCTAATTGTGCATTATTAATTGCACATATCCAAAGATTTATTCCTTCTGCATTGGATATGCAAGACATTCATTTTTAAGAAAATTGGTGGTTTAAAACTTCGCTAATGGTTTCAATTAATTATTATGTTATTTACTGAGTGTTTCATTCTATAAAACGTGTTTGATAATTGCATTTTGTTTCATGCAGACCAATGCCAATTTGGTTTTATTTATTGATTTTGCTTAAGATCAATTTGCTTTTGATTACTGCTATTTTATTTCAGATGCTTCTATACGGGTTATTAGGCGTTAGAAGCGCATAATGGAGCTATCGCAGATGATGTTAAAATTAAGTTAAATTAAATTTTGATGTTACATCTCTGAAATTAGGCAGAAAGCCTAGCAAGAAGGTGACTTAGTGGCACACATAATCAAATTAGTGAATATGATTTTCGGTATCACACACTTTCACCTGAGGGAAATAGCTTCTTTTTGTAGAGAATAACATAATACCTCACCATTTTCTCAACCAGAACCAAAAGCCAGAAAAGAATGGTTAATATTATTTTTGCAGAAGAATCCTCAGATAAGGTTCAAAAAGTCAGATGGCATTAATGGAATCATCACTTTCAGCATGGGAGAAGCTACAAAATATTTCAAAAACCTAGATTTTGTTATGCAAAACTACCACTTTCCAAACAATAAGGTCCTCAATGCGGTCGAAACAGAATTTTTAGTCCAAAGGGCCAGAAATAAATTGGATGCATCATTTCGTGGGAATATGGCAAGTATGTAACGATTCTATATACCATCGATTCTTATTTTCCCCAGTCAGGGACATTCTTTCCAGTTAAGGAGAGGAGGTCTCGTAGGTATCATGCTCCAAAAATTGTTGGATCAATAGGGGCCTTATTGTTAGAAGGATTACAGCATTTTCAATTCCACGTAAAATCTTCTGCAGATAATAGACTTTTCTTGGTTCTGGATAACTATGTGTCCTGTATATCTTTATAATGGTATAAATTTGGTATCTATACCTCACCACACATCTCACCGCCTTAGGCAACCGAAATTGCACATTATGAGCTGGCAGAGTTATTTAATAAAGCATACTTGAAAACCACAGGTTTGGGAAAAGCTGAGTGGAGATTCAGATATGAACGTTTCAACCCGTTAAGTTTCGCCCTGAAGAGTTTGCCCCAACTGAATAAGTTCGACCGAGACGAGAATATTGAAGACATTGAACCTGGTGATGTTGGTGGACTGAAACGATTTCTGCTTTATTCCAATGATTTGCAGCCGAGCTCATCACAGTAATCACAAACGGGTCGTTCCAAGGAACCACAGACTAGTCCATCCAAGGAACAGTGGCCTAAAATATTTACAACTATATCTGATAAAGCGTCTTAGCCACCAAATCTGTACTAAGCGCTTCTTTGTCTGAAGTACCAAATGAAATCATTCTGATGTTGTAACAGGTACGCCACTAAAGAAGGTTTTGAAAGAAGAAGAAAGTACGCGGACAGTTACGGCAGGGGCAGCACACACCAAGACAAAAGTGAAGATCGCCGATTTTGAATCCGAAGAATCTGATAATAAATGAGAGTGTTATATGTGATGTTAATTCATTTTATGATTTCAATCCAAACAGAAATTTGTTTGTTAATGACGAATTCGGTAATGATGGTATCGTTGAAGATTTTGCTCCAAATGGGCAAATGCAGACTGCAAAAAAATATTGTGTACGATTTTTGCAAAACTTGAGTTATTTATCATGTAATGTTATGTTTATAATAAAATTTCTTTATTGGGTAAATGGCTATTGTATTCCCATTAACGATATATCCCACAACTAAAATGGAATTACGCCACGAGGTTGGATAAATTCCCACAATGTCATTAACCCACTTTTTGTATACTGTTTATGTTAACCATGAGACTCCGAAAGGATTTTTTTTCTGAAACTAGAAGCATATCTGTGTACGTCGAAGTTTACAGATTAATCGGTGCTAATTAGCAATGGAAAAAATTCCCTTAAGTGTGCGGAATTTGACTACTTTCTCCTAATACAAACAAATATTGAAATTTAGAAAAACTAGACGTCTTTATAAAAAGTAATAAAGAAAGACACTAGCAATAGAAAAAACTAATTCCTAATTAAGAATATTTCACCATTTTGTAGATACTTATCCTTAAAAGGTCACGTAAAAAATGCAGGAAATAGACTTTTTTAGTTTTCATTTAAAATTTCCGATTAGTGAAATATTTCAATATAAAAGTTTCGTTAGCATAAATTTGTAGAAACATTCCTTACGCATGAATGCATATTTTGCAATTGACGTTTGATACTTTGGAACAAAATAATGTTCGCACTTACCAGCAGTACCAGAAAATTGATGAACCGGAACGAATACTTTAATTCACAGATCTATAATTACATTACTAGTAAAAGTTGTTTGTAGTTGATGGGTTACTAAATAAGGTATTTTAATCTGTTTAATCCGTTCCACCCTATTAGAATTTTTAACCTTTCGAATTAATCATAACAATAATCTTTGAATTTGAGCAAGTTTATTTTGCGTAGGTATTGCAAATTATAAATAAATTCCAATGTGTCTCTATTTTGCAAACTGCACCAATTAATCTATTTTTAATTACACTTTCATTGTTCTATAATGCAATCAAATCTTTTAGCATTCAGCTCAAATTCTTTTTCCTTGCTTGTAAAATAAGTAAAGGTCAATTTTATATAAATTAACTTTCATTATTCTTGATGAAAGCTTGAGAAGGAAGAGTTTGATACGGATTTCAAATTGTGCATAACAAGCATTAACAATCTTATTTCGGTTAACGTAGATGTTATTTTGTAGATATGTGTAAATCATTAATTATGATCTAATTTTTATACATACTGTGTAATGTGGAAATGTGAAAGTTTGTTAATTCTACATTTACAAGGCAAACAATGCAAAATTCTTACGTCTTCTTGGTTTTTAATATATTTAAATTTTGCAATACTCAACCAAAACTCGTAACAGTGCAATTTAGATCGCAAATGATCTAACAAACTTTTAGCACCATAACGGAGCAAAAAATATGTACACAATCCGTTTAATTTGTACCTGTTAATGTTTTGGGTGATACTAACCAAATTATTTTTTCTAGTTGTAAATTGAAGTCAGGTCTCAGGTCCGATTTCACAAAAGTAGTTTAAAGAGGATAATTGTAAAGCCGGGATTAAGAAATATGAATGGTGTAAATATCTGTCACTTACGCCAATCTGTCAATAATGGTTATTCTGGTATTATAGTAATCCTGGCTTAACCCATCTTTGTGCAATCGGCCCGTTTTTCAGGTTTGATTGTAGTTCAAAGCCTATAAAACCATGGTTGCTCAGTTGCTGCATTAATGTAAGTGTATGCAGATCATTACCTAAAGCAATGGATTTTACCATTTCGATTCAATGCCACTAAGAAAATAAAAAGTATATGTTTATTGAGCACTGTAGCATAATGAAAGATGTAATTACATATCGTTACAGTATACGCACAATTCATATATAGCTACCTACAAAGCTTGAAAAATTAACCGACCTTAGCAACCTTTAATGTTGTGTAAACTATTCTAAGGTGTATTACACAGAAATGAATTTTTCAAAAAGCAAAATAAACCAATTTGAAATTCAAATTATTTGACAAATTCGAAACCAGAGTTACTCATGACTTCAAAAAAGCTTCTTTCTTTAAAGTAACGTCATTTTACTTGAGTTATATATTTTAGAAAAAGTAGCAAAGGTGATTAAAGTATGCAGTATTCGCATATCGCCGACACTTGTGTCTTTGTTTTTCTTTTCTTATTTCAGTCAGCTGCTCGAAACACTTTTTCACCTTAAATAATATAACCGGCGTAAATTATTTGGAAAAATGAAATATGAAAATATAAATTATAAGATATCTACATGTAGTTGTAATATAGACATCATGAATTTTTTAAAAACAAATTTTGAATTTAAATAAGCTTTTCTCAGATTAGAACCTGCGATCTGATTTTTTATTTATTTTTTAACCTTACCTTTGAATGTAAGTTTATATTCAAAGTCTATTCTAAAAAAGGGTTTACTACTAATCTTGTTAATTTCATTAAAGTCAAAGTAGGTTATTCTTTATTCTTTTGTTTAATTTCTTTATTTGTTAACTGAATAACACTCTAAGTAACGTTAGACCATTTTGTATATGGCGTGTTACGTTCGTTTATTGAAAATTGCATAACGATCATTTATTAATGTAGTTTTATTATTGCATAACCTCTCTATCTACACCAAATTTTTATGGTTAGATAATTATATTAACTAGTGGGATCTAGACATTTAGATGCTAAACAGTTGTGATCAGTTTTAATACAATCACTTTACAATTTTTTGGTTTACCGTGACCGAAAAGAATATATTTACCCTCTCACTCCTACTTCGTAAATCCACCATCATCAAAAATCACTTGGATCTAGACATTTAAGCCATAAATACTATGAAATTTGTATGCAATCACATGTTTTTGAGATATGGTGGCTGAAATGTATTTAATACACACCCACCCACCTACCCCCTACCCCCACACACGCACGCACCCGTTCGCACGAACCCACCCACGGACAAGCGCACGCACACGCACACACACACACACACATACACGCACACACATACACATCGATTGGAGCTTGTATTTCGATACCTCAGTTGGTTAGTAGCAAAATACATATCGCAGGTTCAAATCTTACTCGAGGTAAACTTTTTATTTATGTACTAAAATTAATAATCATGCTTTTTAAGAGTCAATATCGACTATATGTGTAACATATAAAGTGTGTCGATTCGACTTCTAGTAGCCGTCCATCTTTCCTGGAATTTGAAGTTGTCGAGTTTCTTAAGATTTTAGGAAATGTGGTGGTATTATGTTTCTTATAATAGGTTTCCAGATAGCTTATAGTCTTTGATTGTCATCCCTTTTGTTTAAATACTCAGCTCGTATTTCTAATTCAATTGTTTCTCTAAAGATTCTTTCTTTTCTTTAGTGTTTTTTCTATAGCAAGTAATCTAATTTCTTCAAGGTTTATGTTATATCCAGTCTCCATTTTGTGTGTAGCTAACGAGGTTGATGTTCTTTTATGTTGAATGGCTAATTTATGCTCTTGTGCTCTCCCGGAAATTCGCGTATTAGTTTGTCCTATGTATAAGACACATACCTACGTACACGCACACGCACATATTTACGCAAGCACGCGCACACAGACACACACTTTTTGGTAAGTCTTATAAAGTTCTTATATGAAACGAAATAAACATTAAAAATTAATTAAAACGTCTTATGTAGTCACAAACTATATATATATATATATATATATATATATATATATATATATATATATATATATATATATATATATATATATATATATATTATTTATTTATTTATTTATTATCATATGTTATGACATCTAGTGTCAAACAATAAAATAAGTAATCTTGAAAAAGGTAGTAAAGAGAAACTTCCGAAACGTAGATATTAAAGTATTTGTTTCATTTATTACACGAGTTCAAATCCAAAAATGGCTTTTTACTCTAATAATAATACTCGTGGAAGCCTAAATAATATACAGGGTGACCCAAACTCGATGGCCAAAACGAAAACAGCTGATTCCTCTGGCCAAAAGGAACAAAAAATTGTTAATACAGGCTGTGTCTATTGTTAATACAGGGTGTGTCTATTGTTGATGGTTTCCAAGATGTTAACTTTTTTTTAATTTTTTCTATTTCGTAGACTTATTTTTTAAATCACGCTGTATCTTTCAAACTAGAAGATTACAAGAAAACACATTAGGAGAAATTTGTAGAAGATGAAATTGCCTTAAAGAATATTGAATTCATTCGAGACAAACTCATCATTCAACATTTTTAATGACATAATGAATTCAGAAATGAGTTTCAAATCCAAGACAAACTTCCAAAGATATTTCCAAGAGATATTCATACCAGATAAAGGAAGATCTGGATCTTTAAGGCCACGCCAACGTACCACCTCTTACAATCCAACGTTGGGGATAATGTTTTTACAGGAATCACCCTTGGAAAACTTTTAGGACAACCATTACCTTGAACCCACATATCTGCTCTAGATGAGAATTAAATTCCTCCATCAATTTCAGGATTCTAATTTAGCAAGAAATCACTATTGACTCTATCTGGCAGAATATGGACCAAAATTGATTGTTGAGTAAACAACCCAAACATTAACTTTGAACTGGTGTTGAAAGTTTTTGTTATAGTATGTGGGTTCTATGTTGCCCAGACGTGCGTGTTATGGATATTGAAGATGCCTGACTTAAGGTGGCCTCATCCGTCCAAGATTGCCTTTGGAAATCTCGAACATTCCAACTGAATTGAGATACCATTGGCAAAACTCAATCCGTCGACATAGATCTCCATCTGAAGTTCTTGAACTCCCGTACGTGAGTTCCCGAATTTATCCAAAGGCATGCAATACATTGGATGAGGCCAACGCCAGTACCAGGATTTGCTTCCAACGCTTGGATAACGTCGTCAATTCTCAACATTATGAAACTTTCCGTTGATGGCTTAGGATCCTAATTAATATCTCTCTCTTGTTGAGCAAGTGAAACCTCCAAAAGGGTCCTTTCTGGATGAATTTTGGGAAACACTGAATCATCTAGCAGAATCACTCGCATGCCCTTGGGCAATCGATAATAATAATGAATATCCGAATATTCTTAATTTGAAAACATGACTCAGGAAGGAAAACACAACACGAACAAGAACAATAATAGACAAGAACAAGAACTGGAAACTAAATTACAATATCACTACAACAGAAAGAACTCGTATTGAAATCAGCAAAACTGTAATAGAAATCAAATTTCCAACTAACTTTACCATTGGCAAACGTTCAACCGCGATGAAAAGATATCAGTAAAGGAGACGTTTTCTTGCCGTAAATGTACACATTGATTGAAAAGTGGGGACAAATCGTCAATTCTCATCAACTCTACCATATTTTTGAAGGTAATTTTATGCTCTAAAAGTTTTTCCTGAGGTGCATTCCTGTAACAATTTAGAATAACTCTCCTTTCTGGATAAGTTTTTTGGAGTGTGAAGCTTAGAAAGAAGTTTTTCCTTTATCGGCCATGTATCAAATCAATCTCTATTGGAAAAATATTCCTCTTTGAAATTTGTCTTGGGATTTGAAAAACATCATTTCTGAATTCATTATGTCATAAAATGTTGAATGATGAGTTTGTCTCGAATGAATTCAATATTCTTTAAGGCAATTTCATCTTCTACAAATTTCTCCTAATGTGTTTTCTTGTAACTCTTCTAGTTTGGAGAATACAGCGTGATTTAAAAATAAGTCCGCGAAATAGAAAAATTAAAAAGAAGTTAACATCTTGAAACCATCAACAATAGACACACCCTGTATTAACAATTTTTGTTCCTTTTGGAGAGGAGTCTGTATATATATATATATATATATATATATATATATATATATATATATATATATATCATTAAATTTTCTGGAATATATTCGTGTTGGTTTTGAACGTGTGTATGCCTATGTTTCGGCGCCATTTCTTTGGAACTTATTTCAAAGGTCAGTCTTGTAGCCGGTCCATCTTGAACACCTCACCTGGAGTTTGAAGTTGGTGAGTTTCTTAAGATCTCAGGAATTCTTGTTAGATTTTATGAAAATGTGGTGGTATTATGTGGTGGTAGTCTTTGATTGTCATCCCTTAAGGCCGTATTTCTATTTCGATTGCTTCTCTAAAGATTCTTTTCTTTAGTGTTTCTTCTAGAGTAAGTAATCTAATTTCTTCAAGGTTGATGTTAATAATAATAAGATTTATTCATGTGAAGTAAACAAAATAACTACGTACACTCGTCATAACAGAACCAATACACTTGTAATAATATAACTAAACCTTTAAAAGTTAGTAAACAAAAGTAAATTATTTATAGAATAAGATTATTTTCAAAATTAAATTTTAAGAATTCATTAATTGAATAAAACGCATGACACGTGAGAAAATTTAATTGCTTTCTGAAATAATGTATAATTTAAGGATTTATGGAATTAGGAAGGGGAAAAAAGGAAAGGGTCACGTATTTCGTTCCCTCCCCAAGGGGGAGGGGGGCTGCTCGAGCTTTCCGAGCTCCTTCAGCCACAATCCACAATTCCCAGCATGCATAGGGATTAAGGATGGGTGTGGTCCGGATAAGATCGGAAGGAACGGAATTAGGGTTCTGAGGGGGAAAATACTACCCCAGCATTCACCTAAGTAGCCGCACATGGTGTGTATATACGCAGTGACCATGCCGCTACATGTGTATGAGAAAACCCCTGAAAAAACCTCATACAAGGTAGACGGTAACGGGAATCGAACCCATACCTCCCGATTGCTAAGCAGGTCGTGTCACCAATTAGGAAGGCAACTGTAGAGCTTGATGGACATATATTCATATCCTTGCTGAGTTTTGTTGAATCTTAACAACGAAGTCGCAGATCGTTATTATTTCTCGGTTGTTGCAATAAATTTCAGATTACTGAGTGAATTTAGATAAATTAATTTTTGCATACTTCAAACAAGCTAATATAAATATACAAGGTAGAGTTAAAATTTGTGTGTGTGTGAGTGTGTGTGTGTGTGTGTGTGTGTGTACGTGTGTGTGCGTGCGTGCGTGTGTGTGTGTGTGTGTGTGTGTGTGTGTGTGTGTGAGTGTGTGCGCGAGCGTGGTGCGTGCGTGAGTGTGTGCGTGCTGGTGTGTGGTGTGTGAGTGTGTGTGTGCGGTGATGCGTGCGTGAGTGGTCGTGTGCTGCTGCGCGTGCTGACGCGCGCGTGTGGGTGTGTGTTAGCATCAATTGATTATCGCCAAATAAAAAGGTATGATGTACTAACAATTTCTGACAGTGATAAATCCTCAGAAAATGGTCAACTAATAATGATCCCATTAGGTATTTTTGCCACAGTGGTGAGTTGCATAATATTATTCACAAAGGACACATTGATACTGGCCATAAAAGGTCCAGATGCATGGACAAACAACTAAAAATAAAATATTGAAATATGATTAGAAAAGTCATAAACATTTATTTATTTATTTATGTGCTCAGTGTCAGCTGAAAAGCATGAGATGAAAAAGGATTAAAATATTAAGCAGCATGATGAATTGCAGAGCTCAGGCCGATTTAATCGATATGCAGACTGAACCAGATAAGGGCTTCAGATTTATTCTTAACTATCAAGATCACTTGACAAACTTTGTTTTCCTAAGCCCCTGAAGAGTAAGCGATCAGAAGAGGTAGCGGTTAATCTTCTAGATATTTTCTGTATTGTCAGAGCTCCTTTCATTTTTAGTGATAATGGCCGAGAATTTACGGCTTCAGTTATTAAGGAACTGGCAAACATGTTTGAGACGAAGATAGTTCACGGGAAACCTACGCATTTTCAGTCCCTAGACTGCGTAGAGAGAGCTAACCAGGATGTTCGGGATATCCTTGTTTCACGGCTAGCTGACAACATTACATCTTGGCCCGAGGGGCTGCATTTTATTCAGCTGAAGAAAAATAGGTCTTTTCATCGTGGTATCGGTAGAAGCCCGCATGAAGCTATGTTCGGTAGCCCATTACAGTTTCAGTTAGGTACAAAATCAGGCACCATAGAAAATCTTTATGCTCGGAATGAATTTCAAATTGCTTTTTACAAATTAGTGATGTTAATGCCACAATATCACTAAGAAAAGCGGCGGCAATAGAGACGAATTCAAAAAAAGGCTTTTTTGAAATGTAATTGCTGAAACCGTTGTGTAAATACAACAATTTTATGTTTAAAGACTAACGTGAAATGCAATTAGAAATGTCATTCTTCGTCAACATGTTCAAACAAATGATACTATTACGGATTAACACTAAATGAAAACCACTTCCATTTCGTACTTTGGACGTTTTGTAATGCACAAACCGAAGATTGCGCATTTTTTTCGGTCAATGCATCATTCTAGGTTTGTTGTTTATATATATATATATATATATATATATATATATATATATATATATATATATATATATATATATATATATATATATATATATATATATATATATATATATATATATATATATATATATATAATACAAAAAATTGCGTAGATGTATATGTTTAATTGATTCATTGTGTTTTGTAAATTTATAAGATCAAATAGGAATAAGTAAAAATATCCGTATCGTGACTGATTAATTCTGGTCCCATCAGATGTTTTATCTTATTTTTATGAAAACATCGTTCTGGTTGACCTTTGTAATGTAATATTGTTTGTTATAACTATGATCGTATTTGTTAATTTTTAGGATTGTATTTTAAATTAAGAACTCATGGATGATCTCCTGGATTTATTGATTGAGCCGAAACATATGTAATGTTTAATACTTGCTGTGTCATTAAATAATTTTGGGAATCAATTAGTTTAAAGCATTTTTGTTCTTCAGTATTATACTGAATGTTTCAAAAAACGTTCCGCTAGTAGTAATAAAATAGAATATTAAAAAATAACGTTAGTTTGGTTAATAAATATGTATCCGAAAACTATTCCTTAAGAAGATACAGCCTGTAACAGTGGTCCCAAAAATCCTTTTTTTTTAATATTTCTGAAATGGTTTAAGATACCTAAATCAAATTTCGTTCAGAAATGTGTTGACAAATCTTAATATTTTGTACAGGAGCGTCGATAAAGGGAGGGTTCCACTTATTTTGCCCCCAAACTTTTTGTATGGGGATATTTTTTTTGGGCAAAGATAATAATGTTTAAACAATTTGCCACAAAAAAGTTGAAAAAAAAATTACTGGTTTTGGAGTTATTTGAGGTTCTAACATGTTTTACCTAAAATAAGAAAATAAAAGAAATATTGAGTTAATTTGATTTACTTGAATTAAGTAGGCTTATACAGCAGACTTTTTTTTGTTTGACAGATTCATTTGACACATTCATGTTGATAGTTTTGGTTTGTTTAACAAATAATAATGCTTTAAAATGAATATGTACACTAACAGTGACTATACCGATATTTTGTTAACATTAGGGGAATGTGATGGATGCTAAAGCATCGAAAATCAAAAGAAGTGTTCCGAATATAAAAGCATTTTTTAACTTAGTGAGGCGGTGCCGTGAGACTAGAACCTTTAAACCAAAAAAGGTAAATTTTGGTAGATCACGAGTGGCAAGAATTCCTCAAACAGAAGAAAATATTTTAAATCTAGTTGTTCGGATCCTACGATAAGTGTAAGAAATGTGGCAAAGGCAAGTAACGCAGGTGTTTCTAGTGTACATCGTGTATTAAAAGAACAATCATTGCTCTCGTTTCACTACAGGCAAGTACAAGAATTATTGCCTGAAGATCTTTTTTTGAGAAGAGACTTTCGCGAATTAGTACAAGGAAGAATGAGACAGAACCCTGATTTTTTACAAAATATTATTTTCACCGATAAACCAACTTTTACTAGACAAGGTATGTTTAATAATCATAACAGTCACTTCTGGGCAGAGGAAAATCCAAAGGTTACGCACTATCAACATAATTTTAAGTTGAATGTATGGGCTGCTTCAATAGGCAACCGCCACGTTGCATATCATATTTTTTATGGAAATTTAAATGATGTTTATTAAGAATTTTTGGATAATCATTTATTTCCGCTATTAGAAGATTTTTGATCTAAGAAGAACTATGGTTTTTATGCATGATGGTGCTCTACCTCATTTCAGTAGACAAGCTAGAAGATGGCTCAACGAACATTTTCCAAATCGTTGGATTGGTCGAGGTGCTGATGCTCCTATCCACTGGACACCAAGGTCCCCTGACCTAAATCCCTTGGATTTTGATGTGTGGAGTTTAGTTGAAGAAAAAGTATATTCAAGCGAAATAAATTCCATTGCAGAAGTTCAAGCGAGAGTTGAAAATCATTTAAGAATGTTAATTCAATAACCACGGCAACCGCAAAGGATTATGTTTTCACTAGAAAAACGTTTACGATTACGTATTCGTGAAAATGGTGAGCATTTCGAACATTTAATGTAAAAACCTATACCTACTTATTCAATTTTTTTTTCTGTTTGTTTTGTGTTATTCGTTTGTTTTTTTAAATTGTTTCCTTTGTCTGTTCTGAGTTAATGCCATACAATTAAAACCTTTTCTAAGTTCCAAATAATTTTATTCATTGTTTCATGTTAAAATAATTTATTAATTCGGTTAGCATTACTTGCTAAAACCTCAAATAACTTCAAAACCAGTAATTTTGTTGACTTTCAACAAGAGTATCTTTTTTGTAGCAAATTGTTTAAAAAATACTATTTTTGCCCAAAAAATTAAAAATATCCCCATAAAAAAAAGTTGGGGGTAAAACAAGAGACACCCCCTTTTTAGCAACGCTCCTCTACAAAATATTAAAAATTTGTCAACACTATCTTTTCTGATCTAATCAAAGGTATTTGAGCTCTAAATTTTATTTAGGTATCTTAAACCGTTTCAGAGATAATAAAAAAAAAGAATTGTGTGGACCACTTTACAGGGCCGTATCTTCTTAAGGAGGAATTTTCGAACACATGTTTATTAACCAAACTAACGTTATTTCTTAAACACCCTGTATAATTAAATTATTAATTATTAAAACCTGCACTGTACGTTAAAACGTAGTTTCAATTTAAGTACATGCGTTAGAAGAAGATGCAAATGTACATCGGCATGTCTTTACATAAATGGCAAATATCGACCTATAACCATTTACACAGCGGAACTTCAAATGTTTTCACTTATATCGTTTTTAAAATGTTACATACTTAACTAAATTAAATTGAATAATTCTCATTTATTTAAAATATACATAAATAAATTCATTATGACGATATAAACAATTAAGTTCCTAAAAAGTACCTAAACAATTAAAAAACAATCGAGATCGAATACGTACATCAAATATTAATATACAATTTACATAAAATCGTTTTACTATCTAATTGCTTACGGTGAATTTCTTAATTCGAAACCTTCAACACGCCGCTTAAATTTTAAATTATTTTATATTTTTTACAAATTGACAATTATTATTTTCAGTTATTTTGGAAACTTTTAACTATAATTGTGCACAAAAAAGAATTCCCGTTAAGAATATTGAAATTCGAAGGTTTTTTTGGTTTCGAAAAGCGTTTTAAACTTCAATTTTACACAAAAAAGACGAACTTGACGTCACAACATTCAAAAACTGAAATTTTGCAGTTTTTTGTCTTTCAAAAAAACTTTTTAACTATAATTGTACACAGAGGAATTAGCAGATTCCCTAATAACTGTCATTATAATTCCAATCATTGTCTTCTGTATCGCTCCCTCCGACAGACATTTATACTACATATTTGTAATTATTATGATAATTGGCGATTTCAGAAAAATAACATACGACCCCTGTTAGTGAAGTTGACCCAACCCCCTAAAACTTGATATTGCTGAATTTATTTTACGGTAAATTAAAATTTTATTTGAAATATATTATGTTTGGTTTCTTTAAGTATTTATGAAAAGATAATAAGACAGACGTTGCTATTTTTGTTTTGTTTCGAAATTGTCTTCTTTGTAAAATGATTTATGTTTAGCAAAATACATGATGGTGACAACTTAAGTTGAAGGTAGCTTTGTAAAACAAATGAAAACAGTTGACGTTGGCAGAAGCCGATTTTGACGTTTTAATTAATTTTCGTTCTTTGGTGTTGTTAACAATTAAAAGTGGCTCGTGGTAAAGCTGTTTCTGACGAAATAAGAAAAGTGATGATTCACTTGCATTTAAAAAGCAAAAATGCTTCCCAAATCGCTGAACGTGTTAATAAATCGAGATATACAGTCCGGAATATTATTAAACTGTACAAATCAACTGGATTTGTGGTTCAAAAACCGAGAACTGAAAGTCATCCGCATTATTCCAATACAAACTTGAGACCTTTAAAAAGGATTATCAAGCAAAATCGATCGGAGTGCTAACCACAATGAATTATGGAATCAGACAACGGGAAACAATTTGTCAAGAGCAACTTGTCACAGGGCTGCCAAAAAACTGGATTTAAAACTTACAAGATAAGCTTAAAACTTTTTTGTTTTTTGTTCGTGATTGATTCAATATTTCATAGGCGAAAGAGAAACGCTTACCGATAACGATTCAAAAGAAAAATAGACTACCATGGGGACAAATTATGGTCTCCAAACCAATGCAACTCCACTATTTGGAGCGATGAAGCTAGATTTGAAGTTTGAGTTGGTAATAGTAGGAGTCGTCTCATAAGAACTAAAGAAGAAGTATTTCAGAATGATTGTCGTAAACAGAAAGCTAAGTTTCCGGCTTCTATTATGATTTGGGGTTCCATGTCAGCTAGTGGAATGGTAAATTTACACTTTGTGAAAGGTATTACGAATGCTGATAAGTACATTAATGTGCTTGAAAACAACTTAATACCCCAAATTGAACAAATCCGTTTAAAGAACAAGAACAAGATGGCGCCGCTTATCATACGGCTAAAAAATGCAAAGATTGGATGTTGTAACACAATATTTCAGTTTTAAATTGGACGTCTAGTAGTCCAGATCTGTCGCCGATTAAAACCTTGTGGCATGTCATGAAGAAAAAGCTACCTGCAAATTCCAGAATTGTGAACCCATCTCCAATAAATTTGGAACGGTTTTACACCAGATAATTGCCAAACATTAGTTGACACAATGCGAGGACGAATCGAGGCAGTTATCAGTCGAAGAGGCGATGTAACGTAATGGTAATTTGCTGCTATTTGGTTTGGTTGATTTTCTTCATTTGAGAGTTTTTTGAATCCGTAAGAGATTTTTTCTCTATTACAAAAAATATAGTATTTTAAGCTAAAATTGAATAAAAGGGCCGTATTTTATCAGAAATATATTGTAGTTTTTATTACGTTTTTCATTAATAATGGTAAATCTATTGAAAAACATAATTTTGATGGTTGGGCCAAATTCACTGAGACAGGGCTCGTACATAAACTCGTCAGTAAAATGCTCACTTGACTCGGCACAAAAAGCCTTGTATTTCAATATGGCTGTTCGACAGTAATTCAACATTTTCCTGACTGTTACGTAAATATCTATTGTTCGTCTAATTCTAACTACTATAACACTTATTTTTGATTTGTCACCGCCTGTATTTTGTAGCAAATGACATTTAATAATTTCTTTCTGAAAGGAAACTAGTTTTTAATGTATTTAACAATCGCAGAAAGGGATCTATCCGCCTTAGTCATAACGGTAAAAGGTATGTTGAATTGAAGGCCAATTTAATATAAAGAATAAACAAAAAATGATTAGATATAGGTAACTAAATTAAGATGGAAAAATGTTTTCTTCAAGGTGTCTATTTTTGTATTAAAGGATTGGTTTCCGTAATAAATATTAAATAAATAAATAGTATTTTTTAACAGCTGTGTGATTTAAACATCTGCTGTATAGAATAAGCCTTATTATTTGTAATTAGATAACGCAATAAAATGCACCAAAATTAAAAGTTCTATTTTTTATAAAGAGATAAAAGTATTAAAATAGTTACTAACGTAAGTCTCAACAACTAGCTTTTTATCCGCTGCTCCGTCCGATGTTTTTTGTGCAGCAGTAACGTTTTTTTTACCATTAATACGTTAACCGTTCTCCCATTGTTGGAAACAACGGTGGTATACGTGTCTGCTTATTTTTTATGTAGATTTTATCTTCCTGCTTTCCATTCAGTCAGGTTTTTATTTCGAAATAAGGATGTTTTTCGGAAAGGGGCTAAGTAATAATAATAAAATAATATTAACGCGTTTCAAAGTTTTTAGAGAAAGGTTAATTTATGGCAAGAAACTATTGTACGGTTTAGACATAGCGTTGATTGTCAGTTAGTCTCATCAAATATTTTTATTACTATTATAATTAACGAAAAACTGTTAATAACAAGAAAATACACGAAGTATTACTGATGATAATGAAAGTAACATCAAGCAATAAATTATATGTATCAGTAAACTACTGTTTAAACGTGTGTTTTACTTTTTAATTTTTTTTATTGCAACTCAAAAATAATTCTCTAACAGAATTAAAGATAAAAAAGCTTTAGTCTTTTCAAATTAAATAAATAAATCATATAAAATTAAAAAACAATAGGTAATAAATGCGGTAAAAAATAAAGCTCTACTCACCATTGTATTACATTTACTGGCTACCGTTTAATCACTGAAGAAGCAGCATTAATATCACCACGCTGAATGAAGATTGCAACTTTGATTTAGTTTTTGAATGTAAGTGAAAGTAAACTATTGCAAATGATTCTTCTTTCTTTACTGCACCGAACTTTATGACCCCACCGTATATTTTCAATGTTACATGTACAGTTTGCCTTCATATAAATATTTTGCTATGGTGTTATAACACTTCTAAGATATAATATGTAATGTAATACAAACGGATAAAAACATAAAAAATGAAGGGGGATTGTTCTAGTTTAAGACACGTAGTTCAGGGTTAGTATTTGAATATACCTTTTAAAAAAATATATATCAAGGATTTTTCATTGCTCACTAAATTTTGTGTATAAACATATTTCTGTTAATTACTAAATTATAGCAAATAATTCGTTTACCTTGACATTATATTTCTTTATTTGTCATTTTTTTTAATGAGTTATAGGTACTTATTTTGTATACATTTTTTAAATTAAGGAATTACCAATATTTAGAAACATTTTGATATCAGTAAAAATTGTTTATCTCCATTTCAATAAACAATTATTCCTGGTTATTGTTAAGCGTATACAAATCAACCAAAATCCGTGTTGGATTATAGTTTTATATAATTAAGGCTGTTTAAATTTTATAGGACATTCACAAGTACACAAGTTACGCAACTCAAGGCGCGGTCAGTGGTCAATGGGACCACATTTATTTTTGGATTTTTAATCTAATGTTCCACGTATAATTTTAATTTATTTTTAAATTCAGAAAAACAAACTACTACTAAACATAATCAACAGGCGCCAAGACGAAATTTAGTCCAAAATTAGAATACAGTTCAGACAAGATATCTTCATAATTCTGCTACGTTCATAATGATTTAAGTCAGCTGAAAAACTTTTACACTTTTTATTATTTTGTTCGGTTCAATCAAATAGGTATGTCAAATCGCTTTTCAACTTTTCAAGTTATTGCGGACAAAAGCAGATTAAATTTACTTCTCTTCCTACGTACCCCGTATATCCACCACGACCTCCATATTTAGGTTCTAAACGCTTTTGTGAAATTTGAATACGATCGATTTTCAATTTTTCAGTTATTGCGGTCCATAAAGAATCACATTTACTCTCTTACTCGTTACTCCGTGGTTCCACTCTCACCAAAAATAACTGGAATCACGGACAGTATTGAAATGTTTCAAAAACCACTTACACTCAGGACACCTCAACACAGATAATATATTAGGCCTCTGTTCTATTTCGATTTGTTTACCAATTACAATAACCTTCTCCCCCTTCAGGGGGTGTGTACTCAGTGTAGTAATTCAAAATCAGTTCTTTGTGGGTTTGTCAGGATTTCCTTAATTTTGGGGAAAATAATTTTCAGTATAATTTTTACTGCATTTTTTTTTAAAAGACGTACTTTTGTGAACGCTTTTTTCCGATCTCTAACATAATTCTCAGGGTTGAACTACTTTTTTCCAGAATCTGTGTGTACTGCACAAATTATACCCATATTTGGGCAGTTTGGAAGTCTCTTTAAATTAGGATCAAGAATTAAAAAGATATTAGTGGTTTTTCATGTAAAATATGATTGTTTCTTACGAGACACCCCGTTTGAGGGAAAAAATAATTAAAGGGGTTAACGTGAACGTTAGTTTCGTGGGAATATAATGGTTATTTATATATCAAGGGAGTTATGAGGGTGTTAATTACCCAGGGCACCGGATTGCAATCTCGAGGGATGTTAGTCCCGAGGAATTGTAAGTTGCCCGAGGTTAATAACATACATAGCACCCGTGATAGATAAATAATTGCATTTCATATTTCATTATAAATTAAATATGAAAACGAAATTTTGTTGGTTATTAAAATTAAACGAACGTTTAAAAATTAAGTAGGCATTGTTACCATGGATATATCAACTGACTAGCTTGCAAATATTTGTCAAAATACATTAGAGGGAGTTATAGATCTATAATTCCCAACTCTAACTACCTAGAGAGTTATGAACATGTTTACGGTAACTAATTGTTTATTTACTATAAGTTTTTATTATATTTAGAATTTACATCAGTTATATTTAGAATTTACATCAGTTCTACATACATAAATACAAAATTTACATCGATTGGGGCTTGAACCATGATGGCGCAGTTGGTTAGCGCAGTACTCTAGCAAAGTACAGGTCGTAGGTTCAAATGCTACTCGAGGTAAACTTTTTATTTATGTATTTAATAAAATTAATAATAATTTTTAATTACATATGTACCTTTGAACTTATTCGTTCATAACAAAAACTTATAATAATTTAACATTGGTCAAGTTGCTTTGGTATGCGTGAATCCTTGCGATATTGCAGGCTCACATTCCATTAATATAAGTAATTTGATTGTAATCTCATTACATTTAGAATTTACATCAGTTCTACATACATAAATACAAAATTTACATCGATTGGGGCTTGAACCATGATGGCGCAGTTGGTTAGCGCGGTACTCTAGCAACGTACAGGTCGTAGGTTCAAATCCTACTCGAGGTCAACTTTTTATTTATGTATTTAATAAAATTAATAATAATTTTTAATTGTTTATTTGTTTATAATGTATTGGTATGAAATAATAGATATTTATGTATTAAGGGCATAATCAGAAGAGGGAATGTTAAAATCCCGACGCGAAGCGGACGGCTTTTATATTCCTGAGAGCCATAATCTACAATTATGCCCGTGGTACATACAATGTTTTATTTTATTTTGCACCATGAAATTGGAACAAAATTTTAAAAAGATTCAGTATTTTCGGCAAGTTTTTAAATGCAAATGCAGTGAAATAAAGTCGACAATAGGCTAATTTGTTGTTACTAAGATACTGTGATATTGCTAAATTGTTGCTAAGGTACTGTTTGTTTGTAAATAATTTGCATTCTAAAATGAAAGATGAAAACGCAAAGACTAATTTGTTGTTACTAAGATACTGTGATATTGCTATTAATATTATTATTGTTAAATTAATAAAGGTTGTATAGTAAGGTTGTTGTTTCAATAATTCTTTCAACTTACGTGAAATATGTCATGGGTCAGCTGTCAATCATGCTGCTTAGCAACAATGACATTTCCGTGCTATAAAGACCACATTACGCCCTCATTTGGAGGCGTATAAAGAACATTATGGTGGCAAAATAAAATAATAGATATTTATGTATTAAGGGCATAATCAGAAGATTATGGCTCGAGGGAATGTTAAAATCCCGACGCGAAGCGGACGGCTTCTATATTCCTGAGAGCCATAATCTACAATTATGCCCGTGGTACATACAATGTTTTATTTTATTTTGCACCATGAAACTGGAAAAAAATATTAAAAAGATTCAGTATTTTCGGCAAGTTTTTAAATGCAAATGCAGTGAAATAAAGTCGACAGTAGGCTAATTTGTTGTTACTAAGATACTGTGATATTGCTATTATATATCATGTCATGTGTTTGCTGTCAATCATGCTGCTTAGCATCAATGAAATTTCCGTGCTATGAAGACCACATTACGCCCGCATTTGGAGGCGTATAATAGATATTTATGTATTAAGGGCATAATCAGAAGATTATCTACAATTATGCCCGTGGTACATACAATGTTTTATTTTATTTTGCACCATGAAACTGGAACAAAATATTAAAAAGATTCAGTATTTTCGGCAAGTTTTTAAATGCAAATGCAGTGAAATAAAGTCGACAGTAGGCTAATTTGTTGTTACTAAGATACTGTGATATTGCTATTATATATCATGACATGTGTTTGCTGTCAATCATGCTGCTTAGCATCAATGGCATTTCCGTGCTATAAAGACCACATTACGCCCGCATTTGGAGGCGTATAAAGAACATTATGGTGGCAAAATAAAATAAAGAACATTATAGTAGCAAAATAAAATAAAATGTTTTAAAACTTTATCGTGTTAACATGGTTGCGGGGTAATTTAAAAAATGTCACTGTCATATAACCTACTTTTTCAAAAAGCATGAAAATATTCGTTTCTATTTTGGTCACAGTATTCAATGTTGAAGACGATATTATTATTATGTTTTAAATAATTGTGGTCTTGAACATGATTAGTTTAACCTAACGTAAAGTTTTTATGAGAACGACATGACGTCATACAACTTTCTGTGCGTGAAAATAAGTGGGGAAAAACAGTGCCGGTGCGTTTAAGGTTTATTTTTGTCCTCTTAACCTTTAGTTTAGTGGAATTGTTAATTGATTTATAATTTATTCATTTTCATTGTCACTATCGCTTAAATCAAAATCACTTTCGCAGCTAATGTCCTAACTTTATAATGTTTAATCGGAATTAAAGATTCTCCACGAATTGCTTCGTCTTTCAGCAAGTTCATGACATTGCTAATAATTTCCTGACCTTGACTGTGAATTATTTTACCTTTCACACCATAAGTGGACTTGGATGTTGATGATTCGGCAGGATTCATATCTGTAGGTTTTGACGTACTAATAATATTTGCATTATTGTTATAACAACAATTCTTACCTTACTAGGAAATAAATTATTGTTGTAGTCTTAAAAAAGACTTTGTTTATTATAAATCGATAAAAACAAGCAAATACAACAATAATCACAAAAACTTCGTACGCGCGAAAACAAACTAAATTTGTCAAATTATTGTACTCCCCTGGAATTTTAAAAATGAGATCGTCGAACGAATATTGGTATCAGCGCATTATGACGTCATGTAGTTCTTAAAATATATACGCTCTACTAAGGCACTCAGAAATACTTACAAACAATGTAATTGAGCAATACAATAGCCATTTTAATACAGCTAGTACTAAGAAAAAATTGAAACGATCCTTCTATGCTCAAGGGACTGCATGTCAGAAGTTATGGACGGATAAATTATAAGCCTAACCGACTATGGTCAACGATATCGAAAGCGTATTGGGGAGTATCCACCCAGAGGTGAGAATTATATTCTAGACGAGGTGGAATTTGAGCCTTGTATAGCAAAAGAGTATCTGGAGGTACAGTAGTGCCTAGATCTGTACAAAAAACCTATTTTACAAGCAGCTGGCAGAAGATGGTCAACCCATGAAAACTTAAGATCTGAGCCATTCGTACTTATAACAAGAAATGACTGCTTGTTTTGGACTAGAGTTTTGTTAGCATTAAACCTAACTAGATTATTACTTCCTCATTAAAGGATACTTTGAATATGTTTAATGATTGAAATGGCCATTTCGGATTTAATTTGTAGATTTGAGAAAGAAGGTGGATTAGTATTACGTGTAGACAAGGATGAACTATAACGAAGAATACTGACGTCTGCAAAGCAATGGATCGGGTTAGTCGTTGAAGAAATAAGATCATTTATGTATAGCAGAAACAGAATAGGAGCTGCCACTAATCCCTGTACCTTGCGCGCATTAATGCCAACTTTTTTTTTGAAAAACAACCATCCACGACACGTATTCGTCTTTTATCAAAAAAAAAAACTGGAAACCCAGTTAGTGAGTATATCAGTTAACCGAAATGAGGTGAGTTGGGCCAATAAACACGTATATAAACTTGCCTAATGCTTTTAAAATATTTAAAGCCACTACAACTGTACTACCGAATCGTTCAAGTGTATTGTTCCAAGCTTGGGTCACATTGAAAGTTTACCTGTTGAACTACTTTGCCTAAAACCATAAAAATGGTGATTCTTGTATAGAAAATGAACTGGTGTATCATTAAGGCACAAATTTGATGCAAATACACAAAATTGGATTTGTCTACTATCAACTACTACAGATCCATGAAAAGATTTCATGGTGGAAAATAAAGATTATAGTTTTTAGTGATGGCTTTAGATACATACCAAAATTTACAACTGCCCCAATGACATTTAGCTGGTTAGTTGAAGTTTCGTTTTAGATTTAGTTAACACTTTTGCTAGTGTTGTAGCACCAATGTAATCTGCATAATTCTCGACCGTTGTATTAGATTTTCATTTGGTAACAGTTCTACAGCATATTGTTGGAAACGAGAATGATCTATACGATTTTGTTTTTTTGGGAATGTATGCCCATGAGGATGATGTTAGATACTGAATGAGCACTGTCCGAAGAAGAGGACTACTTAAAACAATATTCATGCTATGGGAAGGTTGCAACGAAATCCCGTAAATCACCCCATTTAAATGAATTAAAACACTACAAGGTCCTGTCAGTGTTGTAAACAGCAGTAGAAGTTCTTTCTATTAGACAATGATGAGGTGGGCCTAGTGGGGAAAGAGTTGAAGTTTATAAACAAATGGGTTTGGCACAAAAAAGAGGTTCAAAAGATGTAGAGGATGGTTTGGGTTATTAGGGATTCTAGTGGTACGGAAATTAGTGGTGTGAGATCACAGCAGGTTCAGTGGTAGATGAAAATTGAATCATTTTAAGTTATGGACATTGAAAGCTCTCAGAATTCATATATCGCAAGATGGAAATTAAGACAGAAAATAGACAACATTCAAGCTAAGGCAATCAAAAAAGCCTTTAAAATTACTGCTATGGGTAGACCTACAGATGCAACAGTAGAATTTCACAAATTTAGGACTACAATGTTTGAACCAAGTCACATCAATTTTTTTATTCTTCAAAGGAGAGAAGCTCTTATAAGCGATGTTGTCATTGAGATAGGCGCACACTCATCCTTTGTATCGAAAGTTAGAGTGAAGGTTGTACTGTGGAAATTGCAAGTCGTAGTTTTCAGAGGAGTTTTAAAGAAACAAGATGTCAGGTTGTAATTGTTGAAGGTGTTGGTGAATATTAATATTAGACCTAATACCGCGCATGTTACCATAATGAATCAGAAAGTGAGTATTTTCGATGACCAAGGTCGCTTGGGCCCTGATATTGTTAATTCGTAGAAATTAGTAAAATTGATTATGTCCAGTTATTTTGACGGTATGATACGTTCAAAAATTCCACACACAGCACTTGCGCCTTTTTGTTCAGTGAAAAGATGATAAATACACAACCCACCGTATTGTAAAAATGTGTTGGGGAAAATGTCACAAACCATTCGTCTAATTCTGGAGAAGGTATAGAACGTTAAAAAAGACACGTTGAGTGAAAATTGATCGTGGTTACTGATGATTACGTTGAAAACTCTTATATGTAATTTTTGTTAATTGTAAAAGTAACGATTAATAATTAAATTGTAGTAAACGCTTGTTTGTTGGTTTAAGGGTTTCGGGTTGCTCTAGACTATACCCAATTCACGTTTTTTTTTGTTTTCGCGGTTTTTGTTGGTTTAACTTCTTTGTATTGCTCACTAACTTTTTGTGTTGTGTGTGTGTGTGTGTGTGTGTGTGTGTGTGTGTGTGTGTGTGTGTGTGGTGTGTGTGTGTGTGTGTGTATGTGTGTGCGTGTGTGTGTGTATGTATGTGTGGGCGTGCGTGTGCATGGGAGTGTGCGTATGCGGCTGTGTGTACGTGCGCGTGCGTGTGTGTATGTTAGCTTCCACGATAATTCAAGAACGACAATACACACGTACTTCAAATTTTGTGTTAAAGCTTGTTTTCTTTTCTTTTGAAGTTGGTTAGATTTTGGGAGAAATTCAGCGGCGGGGAGGGGGAGTTTGTTAGAAGCAATTTTTGATGCGTCACGTAATTTAGCGGCAAAAAAGTTTGAATTTAAATTTTAGTTCAAATTTTCTCTTTAACGATTAATTTTTTATAAGAAAATGTGAAGACATATTTTTAGTATCTATATGTCTATTAACGTCTCTCTGACGTGAAAGTTTAAACGTCTGTTTGACATAGATTCTTTTTGTTTTACAAAAAGGGGATGCATAATTTCATTCCAATATTCAATAAATACAGAATAAAGTTTAGCAAACTGAATTATTAATTACATTAATCCCTCAAATACAATAAAATTCGACAATTCATTACATTCAATAAGTGAAATTTGCATAAAATCGTTCACATATATTCATCTTTTTGTAATACCATTTATATACCGTAAAACGGGGTAACCTTGCTTGATGTGGTAACTTTGCCAAACGTGTAGGGATATTAAATAAAATCCATTTTTAAAATTTGGCAACAGTGTAGTATTGTTTTAAAATGTTCGAGCAGCAAGTGGTAGTCTAACTTAGCGTCTGCGATAAAATATTACGGTAAGTTAAGTATATTGCTATATTTGTGCATGTGTGAACACGTTGCTATACTAAGATGTGTGGAAAGAAAACCGGTAACAGTAGATATACCGGTTTTGGATATGAGGTAGATTATTATAGGTTAGAGTTGAAAATGCATTAGATATTGCCAAACTGCTACACAGAAGAAAATTGAGGCGGATGGCAAAGTTACCTCTCATTGTTGAGTTTAGATCATCTCCTGAATTAAATCAACTTTTCTTTTTTTGTACGAAATTATACGGACGAGGATCTTGAATAAAATTAAAAACAAGCACTGCGGTAGTGTAGGTGCACCAACTGTTTCACCAGAGGCCGTAGAAAGAAGCTTTGTAGATGTTGTCATAGCTTGTTCTTAATTTGGAAGTCCTCTTATACTGTTTGACCTACGCATGGTAGTGAAAAGCTATTTGGATTGTAATGGTTTGACGATAGCAAAATTTTTAAATAATTCGCCAGGAAAAGAATGCGCATTTGTTTTTTTAAAAAGATGCAAGAACCGTTTAACACAAAGACAGTGCCAAAATATAAAGCGTGTGAGAGCAGAGAAAACAGAGGAAGAATTTGATCGTTATTTCAATAATCTAAAAGTTAGCCTAGAAAATGTAACATCCGACGGAATTTTGAATTTTGCCGAAACTAACTTATCAGATGATCGTGGATCTCAGAAGTGTCGGTTTCGCAGGGGTTCTAAATATCGAGAAAGGGTTTTGAATTCGACAAAAACTGCGATATCGATCATGTTTGCCGCAACAGCATCGGGGCAGGTCCTTCCACCTTATGTTTGTATAAAGCAGGCCGAATATATGCCCAGTGGTGTATTGGGGGACCACCACAAACAAGGTTTAATCGAAGCAAGTCCGTATGGTCCGACAGCGTATGTTTCCTAGATTGGTTTAACCGAATTGTTATTCCATTTGCCAAGTCTCTTAAGGGTGATAAAATAATTATCGGGGATAATTTGTCATCCCATGTTAACGTTGAAGTTTTAACAGAGCGTCAGAGTTTAAATATTAAATTTATGTTTTTGCCGCCAAACTCGCCGCATTTGACCCAACCTTTAGACATCATTTTTTTAGACCTTTAAAAATGGCATTGAGGTAGATTTTGCCTAATTAAAAAATCAGAAATCCAAGAGATTCAGTTTTAAATAAGACCAGTTTCCCAAATTTACTTAAGACATTCATGCAGAAAATTGAGATAAACCATTCCTCTATAATAAAAAACGGATTCCGAAAGGCTGGGGTTTACCCAATCAACAGAAGTGAAGTTATTAAAATGTTGCTGAAACAGAGGCTTGACGAAAATGTCAGTAACCAAGTAGGAGACGCAGTTGTAAATTATCTTAAAAAAGTTGCAGTTCAGATGCTCCAGCGAAAAAATAAGGAAAAAGATGGTCCGAAACCCGGAAAGTCCATTAGCGTAGAAGACACCAAACCAAAGTTTAGTAGAGGAAGACACAGATACAATGGAAAATGCAGGAACTTCAGAAACGGAGGAGACATATGTCGAAAATGATATCCAAGTGATATCAGAAGAAGAAGAAACCCAAAAGACTGAGGCGACAATTGTCAAAGAAGGAAGCTTTGTAGTTCTACAGCTTGAAGCTACAAAGAGAAAGCAAAAATTATCTGTATCGCGGAAGGAGATTTTTGTAAAGTAAAATTTCTGAGAAGACCTGGTAAAAGATTTTGTTTTCCGTCAGTTGATGACGTAGCTCACATTGTTAAAAGCGAAGTTGTAAAAATTTTGTTACCGCCAAGTTGGTGTACAAGTTCAAGGGAAATTTATGAATTTCATGATGTGTCAGAATACACTTTTTCTTAAGAAGTTTGTGAAAAAGCTGTTTTGTTTTTCTTTGAAGAATGTTCCTTTTTGTTTTTTCTTAAGTTTTTATGTGTTTTTGTTAATTTACAATATATTTTTTTGAAACTTATTTCATTTAGTTTGAAGAAATAAAGTATGTTTAAATAAAAGGTCGAAATTTGCTTATTTCTTGACAGATTTCAGAAAACTGTACATTAATCTTAGGAAATTTTCCAAGGAATGCAAATATGCTATTAGTTTGGCTATATTTGCTTTCCTGTAGAAGTTATAGGCCGTGGCACAGTTACCCCATTTCGACGGTAACTTTGCCAAACTTCTTGCATTAAAAAAAAAAGAAGAACCCAACCAACCAACCGGCTTCAAATTATGGATTTCGATACCAAAAAGGCTAAAATTTCACATAGTTTCATCTCAAGTGTTATAGTTAAACACAAGAGAATATAAATTCATTTTGTTCATATCTATTGGCAAGTGTCCAAGAATAGTATACCTATGTCACACCCTCGTAAACAGAATGCTCGATATTTATTTCTTCATTTAGATCTTATTTTTTTAGCATTCCGTATTTATTATCGCACTACCTAAGTTCTCATTTCCGTTCTTTTGATTTATATGAAATATAATTTATTGCATTTTGATTCTCTTGTAACGTTTAGAGTGCTTCAATAATTTGTTCCCAGATTAGAGTGATGACTGTGATGAATTTTTTATCTTAAAAAAATCTCCATTTTGTTTTAATTTTCACTCAAAAAACAATTATTCTACCAATTACCTAATTATTAAGTTACCTTTTTAAAATTTTAAATTTAATTATTGATATAATAATTTCAAATTCTACCTTTAAGCGTTGGTGATTTTTATAATTTAAAATTAATGATTGATTCTTCACTAGATTTTGCTAATGTTAACAAAATTATGCTAAAGAAATTTTTTTTCCAGATTCGCTTTATTATGTTATTTCGAACCAGTGCATTTATAGGTAATTATTGAAATTTTTATTTCGTAATTCCTATAATATAACTTCCTTTAATTAAAAAAAATGTCTAATATTTGCAATTTTAAATTTGCAAAAACTTTACGTTTTAAGTACACCTATTTTTAAATCCTCCGATGAGTATGTTTTGTTAGCTTTAATTTTCCTAAATTTGCAGTTATTTATTATTTTTCAATTTTGGCATAATTTCTGTAACAATGTTTGTTGACCTCCTAATTTTAACCTTGTTCTTTCATTTTCTATTTTACTACCGTTTTATAATAAATTCTTGTTCTATCTAATGCTAAATTAATTTTAAAGGTTTTAAACTAACCCACTTTTTTTACCTGTTTATATAATAACTCTTGTAAAATTGTTCAGCAATAATCTGTAATAATGTAACATTGCTGCTAATCTAATGAATATTTTTGCAACTTTGGATTTCCTTCATTATTAAAAAAAACAAATTACTAAACAAAATTGCTTTTTAACTTCCAACCTACATATACATATCTAAGTATAGAAAGTTATGCAATTCACTTTTTGTCACTATCGCTAGATCGACTTCTAATTTTACAACTTTTGGTCAAGTTCCGCGCGCCCGCGCGCGTGTGTGTGCATGGGTACATGCCTGCGTGCGCGCGCGCGTGTGTGAGTGTGTAAACAAAATTACGGTCTAACCATAATTTTGATTAGAATAAAACTTTGAATATAGGGTTTATTTGGGTAGTAAACGACCTGGTGAAGGTGATATTTTCATTCAAATCCGTTTATAAACCAATTTAGTAACTTTTTTAATTTGCTGATATTTTTAAAACGCTAAATTTTTGTAGGAACATATGTTTTAGAGTAGTGTTTATATTATTGAGATTTACAAAGCAGTTATGTGTAAAATTTTTACCAGGCCTTTCCTTTTCGATTTATTTTAATTGTTATTCAATTTAAGGAAATCTAAATATCGGTGAAATTTTTGTTGTGAATTTCCATAGTTACAACCTGCATAGTCACTGAACTGCACTTATACTGGCGCGAATTGGCGGTCTCTGCCATAGAAAATCCCTGTGACGAGAGAGATAACGCGCAAGGGTCCTGTCCTTTTCGTAACGCTTTAGCGCATGCGCTGCGTGAGAGAGAGCAGACAGAGTTAAAGCAAGTCAGCCCAAAACAAACTAACCAAAATGTAACTTCAAAGCGGCAATTATCATTTACTTATTAATTATTGATTTTACTATATTGCTTATTGTTGGTTGCATTTACACATACCATTGACCTTGAAATTATTTTCATAATTCATTATTTTTGTAAAATGTCTGAGTATAACAGTAGGTAAAATGAGTTTCAATGGATAATTGTCGATAAAGGTACAAGTACCAGCCCATTTTACTTTACCACTACACACAATGTGTATGTGTTCAGGAAAGTCTTATGACAAGGTATGAAAATCGATTTGGAAATCTTCTGTATTTACACGTTTGGGACCCCCCGAACAGGAAAAAGTGGTTGTTGATCCACAAAAAGTTCTGTATGTAATTTTTGCCAGGTCTACCGTTCTCGATCTATTTTGACCTTAAAGTTGTTTAATTTGGGGAAATCTAAATATCGGTAAAATTTGTATTGTGAACATTGATCTGTACTATTGAATAGGATACACAATAAAAGCGGAACGAAACTTATATTTGATTTTGCAACTTACATTGCACAAGGTACGTCTATCTCACTTTGAAGCACATATTTTGATATTAAAAGAGTTAAGATGCATAATTCCGTATGATTTTGTACCACATAGCAAAGCTCTCTATCATTAACAATGATGAAACAGAAATAAATGCCCTCAACGGTGAATCATGGTGATTATCACCCCTACTATACACTATCGTTGATCGTGTCCAATCCAGTACCGTAAACTCATACAACTTGGGACACTTTTCATGTTCTGACGCTTGTGAAATTATAATGGTATTCTCATTTGACCTATAGGATGACAATTTAGACCTTTTTTTTTAAAAGTCTTGTCCCAAGTTGGAACACAGGTTCGACAACCTGGGACACCCCTCTGATGTTGGAAAGAAATCAAGTTGTTTTGTTATTTTTAACTTGGGACATGTATATTGTTTTTAAAAAAAAGTACAAAACGACCTTACGACTAAAAAATATTTAGATTTACACTCTACTCAACATCTTCAAACTTAAACCGACCTCTTTGAACAGACACAACATTCAGAACTTGTTTTACCTGATCAGATGATACCATCTCAACATCTTCAATCTGATGGAAGACATATGTATCGTCTGAACCCTTGTAATTCCTCATAAAAGTGCACTTCAGAACATTTTTCAGATCATTTCTACTGAAATGTACAACTTTGCACATGAACTTTTTCTTTTTCTCCTTCTTTGTATTTTGATCATATGTAATTTTAGTGAGAAGTCACCCTCTTTGACTTCAATTCTATGAGCTGTATTTGTCGGAACAATATCAACATCATCTACTAGCTCTGAGTCTTGGTCTTCTTCATCAATATCCGATACTTCATTTTCTTCAGAGGAAAAACTTAGTATGAAGTCTTCTACGGACACACTTCTACCCGGTGCAACGTTCAAGCGTTTCTTCGTTTGGCTGACACTGTTGCATGTCTGTTCTCATTGTCTGGACAAATATTCTTCAAAGCTTTCATTCCATCGACTACCTTGTTTATCAGGTGTTAAAATTGGAGGTTTAAGCAGCCTACCAATAACAGCTTGTGGGTTCAAAGAATAAATACCAGAAGCACGAAAGCCAGCTTTCAAGTTCTCAGATGAGTTGTCACAAATGGAAGAAATGGTTTTCTTCAGCAAGCTGGGGAATTTATCCTTCTGGACGCATCTTCTATGTTTAATCTTCCAGTCCCCTAGTATGTCTCTCCATTTTCTTTTCAGGGCCCTGAAATAGGCTACTTCCAGAGGCTGGCATAAATGGGTACTATTTGGTGGTAGAAGGATAAATTTAATATCAGTTTCTTCACATAGTTTTACAATTTCTACAGTCTTGTGGTTGACCAAGCTGTCGCATACAACAACTTTGGGTCCTGGACCTACACGTCTGCAGTATGGGAGAATGACTGTTTTGAAATAATTTGCGACAATTGTTGAATCGAACCATCCACTCTTGGATCTGTTGTATCGACAGTTTGGGGGCCCACCTTCCTGCCACGAGTCATAAAGATATTCCGCCTTGTATACTACATAGATGGGAAGTAGTACACCGGACGCAGTTCCCGTGAACATCACAGATACACTTGCTTTAGATGAGTCCATTATTTTTTCAGGATACTTTGCTCCTTTCCTTACAACTACTTTTGTTTTGCCTGGGTTATCACTAATGTTTGTCTCATCAAAGTTTATATTTCTCTCATGAAGAAATTCCATCAATAGACTTTTCCAACTCTGTAAAGTATTCTTGTAGCATCTCTTTATTCACTTTGGCCCTGCTTCTTTTGATGTTTTCAGCTAGTCACTCACTCAGTAGATTACCATTCCTATTGTAAAACTGCGGCACTAAGCTTGACCAGGTAAATTGTTATGATACTTTGGGACATTGATTCCTCCCTTCTCAAGGTATGACTTTACTACATACTGAATATCTCTTCTTGAAAATGGAAATCCCCAGTTCCCAACAGCTATTATTTTCTCACATAGAATAGCTACTTCTGTTTGTGTCAATACTGTTGGATGGTCCACTGAATTCATTTGTTTATTATTTACCTTCCTTGCAATTGTAGACTTTCATATGCCAAATTTTTCACTTGCTTTTCTTACAGATAAAATACGATCTCTTACAGATTGGAAAGCTCTCTTTAAATAAGCAGGATCATAATTTGAATATGTACGCGCTCCAATCTTCCTCGACCTGACATCTTTTGGAAATCACTCTGACATAGGTACCTTGCAAAGAAAAAAATAGAGGCTAGGTAGTTATCTAGGTAGGTACCTAAGCTAAAATGACAAAAAAAAGCACTACAAAACAAAAGTTACAACTTGGGACAGTACTCTAACTTGGGACGGCTGTCCCAAGTTGCCCACAACCACCTGTTTTTAATAAAAATAATTATTTAAAAAAACCGTTTGACTGAGACCAAAAGCAATTAGTTGATTAAGTTCACAACAAAATTTACTAATAACATGGAAAATTTGAACTTACCAATAATAACAGTCTGGCTTGTATAAGTATAAATACTAATCCATGACCAACAGTTTTAAAATTAGTGGATGGAGTAGGTACCCATTTTTTTTATATAGCTATATAAGAACTATGGAAACGTAACATTTTGTTCAGTCACTTATCACAAAACATGTATCTTAATCTTGACGCTTCAGTTAATATCGAAATAAAGTACAGTCATAAAAGCACAGAATGTAAAAACAAAACATTTCATTTCATTTTTTCCCACTGTAATAGAAATTACTAGCTCGCTGTGCTCGCTCGTGTGTTCAAATTTAAAACTCGAGACTAAGAAATGTTCATTTGTAGTAAGAATAACTATTTCTAAAGCACTTTTAGAATAATAAATTAATATAATGTGAATAAAAGCACCTTATTATTTTATTTAATGCATAACGACTATTGAAAATTAGAACTTTTGGATCTTTCATTTAAAATATAAAACTAAAAAATTCATTTATTTTCATAACTAGAATTATTTGAAATACTCTTTCTTTAAAACAAAGTCAATGCTATGCTTTAAGAGCATTTTATTCCTCATGTAAGGTTGAAAACTTTCATTATACCATTTTTTATAAATGTATAAATGATGACTATAACAATCAACAGTTATATTTATGAAAACGTTGGGGACTTTCTTAACACTATTATCGATTTTTGTGTACGTACTGTTGGCGACCCTGATACATAATGAATTCGTATTACATGTGTTAAATTAAGGTGGCAGTGGAAACGTGTGTAAATAATGTGAGATTATGGGTAATTTCCCAAGATTCCAAGCTTTCTTTACATTTTACAAATTTTGACCATCAAATTTCTAAATATATTTACTTTGTTTCATAACAAACTGTGATATTTAATTTATTTTATTGATTTCCTTTCTATTTGCATTATAATTTAAGGAAGCCATGTTGCCACTTTCTAATTCATTAATTCTACATTTAGGAAATAACAAGGAGAACATAAAAAATTGTAAATTTCTTAGTAAATCTTATTTTAGAATTACCAACAACCGATCATACTGTATATCAGTTGTACACAATCATTAATGACCCATCCATCATCTTCCAAAATCAAGAACCAGTACGCACTATTTATGAAGTTGGTGATGAGAATAGTCCAGTAGTATATTATACATTCAGACCTGACGAGGATGAAGAAGATGAAGAGGAAGAAGAAATTAGTACAGTTGACACCATTTTAACAAGTGACGATACTGGATCTTTATCTAGTGTTAAACTAGTAACTCTCAAAGATGGACAAATTTATTTATCAACAGATGATTCTAGTAATAGTTTAAATTTTAGGTTTCCCTCTTTTAATACATATATTTTAGTTACACCTATATCTACCACTAAAAAAATATCACTTTTAAGTAATATTATAACAGCTGACGATAATTTAGCAACTTTAAACACAAATTTTTTAAGTAATTATGATGAATCGACTTCCGATGAAACACAATCAACTTCAATAGAACAAGATGATATCAATGGTGAGGTAATAATTTAGCTTTCTTTCCTTATATTCGTACCTATAGATGAACTTGGCGATTTCCGTCAAATTCAATTAGAGGACGGTACATGTGCTCTTATTAATGCATCCTTATGGGATAGCTTATTAGAAGGTACAACATTAACAAATAAAATAGAGGTCAAAAAGAAGAAATTTGCTTGCTCATATATTGGTTGTAATAAAGTGTTTACAACAGCTCATCATTTAACGGTAAGCTAATATATTATACTTGCAGAACTCCATGATTTGATAATTTAGGTACATATTCGTTGTCATACGGGTATGCGTCCATATGCTTGTAATGTAGAAGGCTGTGATAAAGCATTCGCAACAGGGTATTCTCTTAAAGCTCACTTACGAACGCACACAGGTGAGAAACCATATGGATGTTCCATCTGTTTAAAAAATTTTAAAACTTCGGGAGATTTGCAAAAACATATTCGTACACATACTGGTAAGTTCAGTAGTTAAAACAGTATTTGATTAACTTACATTACCTACAGGTGAAAAACCATTTAAGTGTCCAATAGAAGGCTGTGATAAGTCCTTTACAACATCTAATATACGTAAGGTACATATCCGTTCACACACTGGCGAACGTCCCTACACCTGTACTGTCGCTGATTGTGGAAAAGCTTTTGCATCAGCGACAAATTACAAAAACCACATGCGAATTCATTCGGGAGAGAAACCTTATGCATGTCCTGTGGAGGTATATCAAACTAAATCACTACCTTTTATTTTAATAACTATCTTTAGGGGTGTGGAAAGCGTTTCACAGAATATTCATCTTTATATAAACATAATGCTGTGCACCAACCTTACAGAAATTTCAAATGTAATTACTGCTCACAATACTTCAAATTTGAAAACACTTTAAAATTACATAAAAAATCAGTGCATGGTGTAATTATAACAGAAGGTGGAACTGAATTTATTCTAAAAGAGGAAGATGAATCTAATTCTGTTGTGTTGGAGTTATCTGATATGAATGATTCTAAATCTATTATTGGACCTGTTTTATTGACTCCTGAAGACAGCATTTTTGATATTGAAGATAATTTATAGAAAACTTTATCACATAGTTTATTACTCAATTTATATTATAATTATAAACAATAGTTATATATATGTACATTAAGTGCAACGGTAATTGTATAAAATGTCCAAAAACTTATTTTCAAAATAAAGTTTTTGGTAATACATACTCTGATTAATGATTTTATTAGTCAGATATCTATTGGGTGTAGTGATGCTTTTTACACTTAATATTTCTGTATTGCATGAATTAAACAAATAAAACTGGTCAATTCAACTATTATATAGGTAATTTTGCATGTAATTTAAATGTTAAAAGTTAATTGTACTTCTAGGTCTAGCACTTGTAACATGGATGTATGTTAGGGGACAATATAATGAAAAAATTTGAAATTTTCATTTTTGTTTAAATTCATAAAATTTCACACAAAGGTAATGGTGTTGAGAAAAGGGGGAGAAAAACGGAGGAACGGAAATGGAGGGACGAGATACAGCAGGTAAAGGAATTCACATACATGGGATACACGATGAGGGAAGACAACAAAGATGTGGAACATATAAAAAAACGAGCGAGAAAAGGAAATAAAATAATTGGGGAAGTGTTGGAGAAAATTTGGAATGGACTTACGAAAAAGGAAACTATTATTTGATAAATTAATCAAAACTGTGGTGTTGTATGGTGTGAAAGTCGGGTATGCGAACGAAGAAGTGGAGAGATTAGGAAGGGTCGGAGTAAGAGAGGACATAAGAAGACACAGGGATATAAGAAAAGGAAAGGTGGAAGAAGGAAAATATAATGTAAATTATGTCAGGGAAGAAGGGATACTGTGAAATTTGAAGAGGGAAAGAAAGAGGATGATAGCGGCATTTAGATGTGAATATGAAGATAAAGGTAGATGAGAGGTCGGTGGAAGAAATACTAGTGGAAGGGGAAAGGGGAGCAGGTTGGATGGTAGAAACATGGAAAAGGAGAAGACATAAGGGTGGAGGGGACGAAAGGGAAGAAGACAGTTTAGGTTAAGTTAGGAAAGGATGTAAAGTAACCTTGGATTAAGTAACTCTTTCCTTGTCTAAAAAAGAAACTAATACCTTACAATATTTTTATAAATGAGCAAATAGATATATTGGATTGGCTTATTTTAAAAATAAAGCTTTTCGTGATACATACTCTGATTAATGATTTTATTACTCAGATGTCTATTGGGTGTAAGTAATCCTTTTTTCACTTAATATTTCTGTATTGTATGAATTACACACATAAAACTTTTGCTCAATTCAACTGTTATATAGGTAATTTAAATGTTAAAAATTAGTTATACTTCTAGCTCTAGCACTTGTAACATGAAATTATGTTACGGAATATATAATTATTGAAAAAATTTGAAATTTACATTGGTGTTTAAATTCATTAAATTTCACACTTTTATGTTGAATTATGTAGTGATGCTGGTCCTCAGGTAATGGATCATTCATTTTCCAGGTGTTGATCCACATCACTTTTAGCCTCCAAGAGACTATTTTGGTTTTTACGTTTCGGTAGAATTGGATTGGCCATCTTCAGGTTTGTAACATTTGTATTAAACTGCCTTCTATTAGTGTGTCTGGTTTTATATATTTACAGATTCCCCTTTGGTGGTTTCTATTAGTTTTTCCTATATAGGACGTATTGCAGGGTACACATGGTATCTTGCAAATTCTTTGGTTTCCTAGAATGTGTTAGGATATTTTAAGCTATTAGCTTTATTTCATATTGCGTAAGACAACAGACCATCTCTGCTCCATCTTGTTTAGCATTAGAGCAGTCCATGATATTTTTATTCTGTAGTAGTATTCCCATTTGTCAAAATGACAAGAAGTTAATTGACGCTGTCCAGTGAAAAGTTATCGTGCTGTGTTGTCTACTTAAGTAACGCATGTGATGATCAAGTCTCATATTGAATTAATAATAATTTTTTTAAAAAAATGCCTAAAGTCCTCTCAAAGAGTACAAACTTGCAAATTTTAAGGTGTGTCTTAAAAATAGCGCAATGGGGAACTTATCGTAGCGGACAGCCAGGTACCCAGGGACATCGGGTAGCACGGGACACTTTAGGCACAGACATTTTCACAACGTGTAGTAGCAACACGGCACAGTAGACAAGTGCGTCTACCGATTTTACATCACCCGCAGTCGTTTTGTAGCATTCGAGAAGGAAACTGCGAAGTAACAACTTTTGTGGTTTTTGGTGCAGCGTTGCTTGTGTTACCTAAAGTTTGGGTGGATATTTCTAACTGTTCACGTAAGTTAATTTGTTTCTACCAAATCTGAATTATACTTTATCTATTGTAGAATCCACCAACTGTAAAAATGTATGTTATTTTAGCTACTATCTAAATAGACACTTGCTTAAAAATTTTTGGTAAATCGGGTAACCTGGGACAGCGTAAATTCGGGTATCAAGGGACAAACTAATTTTGGTATTTAATGTTGCTCTCTTTTACAGAATGCCAAACTTTAAAGACAGAACGGCTACTCGAGGTTCTTGGACTGAGAGCAAAGTTATTTCAGCATTAAAATATGTAACAGATGAGAAACAGCGTCAGAGAAGCTGCTGAGAAACATAATGTTCCTAAAACCCATCTTCACAGAAGAAATGTAGCATTAAAAGAGGGTTTATCTTCACACGCAAAGCCAAAAGTAGGTTGATTTGAAGCCACATTTAACAACAAACATGAAAAGATCATAGTTGATCATATCAAAGACTTGGATGACAGATTAATGCCCCGAACGAAAAAAGAATTTTTGAAATTAGCATATGATTTGGCTGAGAATTTAAAAATCGAACACAGATTTAACAGAATTACTAAAACTGCTGGCAAAGATTTCTATTATGGGTTTATAAAGCGACATCCAGAGTTATCTCTACGTTTACCAGAAGCTACTAGTTTATCTAAAGCTGTTGGTTTTAATAAACCACAAGTAAATTTATTTTTCGATAAACTCAAAATTCTTTTGTATACATACAAATTTTCCCCAACATGCATATTTTACGCTGATTAGACTGGTGTGTCCTGTGTGCATAAAAAATGAATATGTTTTGTCTCAAAAGGGAAAGAAGCAAGTAGGGAAAATAACTTCGGCTGAAAGAGCACAAACGTGACAATTATGGTTTGCATGAATGTTACTGGTACATTTATTTCCCCCTTATTTATTTTTAAGAGACTAAGAATGAATGACACATTGATGTTTAGGGCTCCTCGTGAGGCTATTGGTGCTACACAAGTTAATCTGTTTTTTTTAATGTGGCTGAAACATTTCGTTACGCGTACTCAACCAACTAAGTATAATCCAATCCCTTTGATTTTGGACGGCCACGGTAGCCATAAAGACCATCAAGTAATTTTGTATGCACACGAAAATAATATACATCCCACCGCAGACAACTCATAAAATTAAACCCTTGGATCGCACATTTATGAAACCATTTAAGACAGCCTACAATGAAGCATACTCAGTTTGGATGAAAATTCACCCTGGCGCACGAATTGAACAATACGATATAGTGGGGTTAGTTTCCTAAGCTTTCTCGAGGACTGCTCGTTTAGACATTGCACAAAAAGGTTTTCGGTGTACAGGAATATACCCATTTGACAGAAGTGTCTTTAATGATCTAGAATTCCTTCCCTCCACAACGCCTGATATTTCGGAAAACACAACAACCAATGCTTCAGAAAGTTCAGTACATATCTCCAGTACACAAGTTGTCAGCAACAACGAGGCTAATCTTGAAGTTCCCCAAAGGAAGTATTTAAATATAGGCCCAGTGAAAATGAAACTACTGCTGTTATCGAAGATCAAACACCAGAAAAGTCTTGAAAAATATGAGACACCGCCCCAAAAGAAAATATAGAACCAAGAGGATCTACAACTCCATTTAATAGGGATACAATTAAAACCGTTGCTGACGTTCACACAGAAATTCCTAGAAGATATATGTGTTCACCGCAATAAATAGTTCCATTTGCAGCAAAATACTGCCAAACTTCCGTCGTCAACTACTGCCACCTCTTCTCCTTCCCCAGACACTAAAGTCGCTGTTAGAATTTTAGAAGAATTTTTTCCCTTTCCAAACTGCAGTCAAAGAAGAAACGACAGCAAAAAAGAAAAGCTAAAAAATCTGAAATTCTAACCTCAACTCCTTTTAAAAACGGCCTAGAAGAAAAGGCTAAGAAAATAATGAAAACAATTAAGTTTGAGAAATCTTCGAAGGAAAACGAAAATAAGGTACAAAAAATAAGAATGAAATCAAAAGAAGATGGTAGCAATAGAATAGAAGAGGTGACTAAAGACAAATAAAGAAAGCAATGGTGGCAAAGAATAAGAAGAATATCCTTGCATAATATGAAGACTGGATTAAATGAGACACGTGGGTGTTGATAATACATAATTTTTTATGTCTGTGACATGTAAATTTAAGTAAAAATCATTAAAATTTATTTCTGTACACCTTAATTTTTGTTTTGAAAGTGATTTCGTTCATAATTATTTTTAACATAAAGTTTAGGTTCTCAATTTTCTTGTATTACTAGCTGTCCCAGGTTACCCTATAATTTTATTACTGTAATAAGTACAAGACATTTTTAAGTATTGAAAACTAATCGAAATTTTAATATTACATTGAGTATCAAGAACAGTGAGGGATGTTTACCGGTCGACAGCGAAGCCTCCGATTTGGGCGGAGACCGGTACAACCCTTATAATGTTCGTGATACTCATACTGTTTTTTTGCACGATTTTATTAAATTTACCACAATTGAAATTATTCAATTTCTACTAAATAAACGAAAAGTCAAAAGTGACGTTTTAAATAGAAATATCCAAATTTTTTGTGCTTGTGAAATATAGGTAGTATATATATATATATATATATATATATATATATATATATATATATATATATATATATATATATATATATATATATATATATATATATATATATATGCCCGATAGTGCGTATTCGGTCGATAGCTCCTTAGCCATTAAACTTAGAAGATAAGTTTAAATACGAAAGTTGCCTATTTTTATAAGCTGCATAATCTAAAAATGGTTTGGTTTCTACAGGGTGTAATATAAAAGCGATACAATATCGAACTTTTGATTTTTAAATAGAACACCCTATATATTATTTTATTTTTCAATTCTCCTTATAATTTTACATCTTTTTTATAAGAATTAATTAAAAGCTAAATCTTACAGTTTTTGAGATATTTGGAAAGTTAACTAAAAACTGACATTTTTATGTAGTAATTCAAGTAGGCGTATCTCAGTTATTTTTAAAGATAAAAAAATAATCTTTAGTATAGAATTTATTCATACATGAGCTTACTTTAATCTATTGTCAAAATTAGATTTCAATATAAAGAGTGATCACAAAAATTAATTCAATAACATAAATTTGAAAATGCTATATCTTCATTTTTTTTAATGGCACACTATATTTTTTTAATGCCTTGTCTTCGTCTATTAATCGGCTTTCATTTCTATTAAATATGTTTTATACCTATCTCTAATAGTTTCGGAGATATTTAAGTTTGTTCAATTTTATTACGTTGATAACACTGAAGAAGAGTAAAATTAGTCGGTCAAAGCAAGCTATGAATACATAAGAAACTAAAAAACATTTTAACTGAAATACAAACACTTAAAATTATAATTAATGAGCAATGTGACCACCATTTTGTTGCTGGCAAACATGAAGACTTTGAATAAATGGGTGATCACCAAAATTTAATTCAACAACGTAAATTTGAAAATGCTATATCTTCCTTTTTTTAATTAGCACACCCTATATTTTTTAACGCCTTGTCTTCGTCTATTAGTTGGCTTTAATTTTTATTAAATATGTTCTATGCCTATCTCTTATAGTTTCGGAGATATTTAAGTTTGTTCAATTTTTTTCGTTGATAACACTGATGAAGAGTAACATTAGTCGGTCAAAGCAAGCTGTGGATACATAAACTAAAAAATATTAAATAGAATACATAAATTGTAATTATAATAAATATTGTATGAAACCACCATTTTTAAGAGATATTTGAGATGTTTTTAAACGATTCATCGTAAAATTAAACAATTTAATTAAAAGAGTGTAAAACAAAAGATGAACGAAAACAAATGAAGAAATCAAACTTGTCAGACAGTGCTAATATTTGTGTAGTATTGTATACTTCCTTCCTAAATTACAAAATGAATTTTTCGAAAGAAGAACTTTTTAATATGATTTACGTCCTTGGTGAAAGCGATAAAAATTGTCTTTTAGCTCATCGAATTTATAAGCAAAAATTTCCAAATACACGACATCCGCAAGTTTCAGCATTTGCAAGATTGAAAGAGCGTTTCGACCAAACAGGCAGTATTCATTACGAAGACAATTTAGAACGAGAAAGAACCGCAATTAACGAAGGTAATGAACATTTAGTTCTTCAATCCGTAATTGAAAATCCTCACGTTTCTTGCCGACAATTGGAATAAGAAGTTGGAGTTTCAAAAACATCAGTTAATAGAATTATAAAAAAATATAAATATCATCCATACCATGTCCAATTTGCACAAGAATTAGACGAGGATAACTTCGTCAATAGATTAAACTTTTGCAATTGGGCCATAAATAAAAATTTAGAAATTTAGCACGATCTTATTTACTGATGAAGCTACTTTCCACAAAAATGAATACGTTAATAGACATAATTTCCATTATTACGATACTGAGAATCCCAAATTTATAATTCCTGTTGATCATCAACACCACTGGTCACTTAATGTTTGGGCCGGAATTATTGGGGAAAGAATTATAGGACTATATTTTTTTGAAAACACAGTCAATGGAGATTCATTTTTAAACTTCTTGCGCAACGAATTTGAAACGTTTATTGAGGATTTACCTTTACAAACCCTTAGAGAAATGTGGCTGCAATTAGATGGCGCTCCTCCGCATTTTAGCAGAAACGTTAGAAATTATTTCAATATCCAGTTTCAATACGAATGGATTGGAAGAGGAGGGCCGATCTCCTTGCCTGCAAGATCGCCTGACTTGACAAAGCTGGACTTTTTTCTTTGGGGTTGGATTAAAGAAAAAGTCTTATCAAACTCCTCCAACGACTGTAGATGATATGAAGGCAAGAATTAGAGACGTCATTCGATACGAAGATTGCGTGAATTATTCAATGCATGCCTTATGTGTGGAAAAGTGCCGAGTGATTGGAAGAGCGCGATCATTGTATAATGGTAAGGGGAACAAGAATGATTGTAAGAACTACAGAGGAATAAGCTTGCTCAACGTACCTGGTAAAGTTTTTGGAAGAATACTGATTGATAGAGTACGAGAAACTACACAATCTAAGATGTGGGATGTGCAAGGTGGCTTCATGCCAGGGAGAGGATGTGTCGATCAGATCGTTGCTCTCCAGCAGGTGATCGAAAAGTGTTTAAAGGTAAAAAGGAAGTTGTACTGTGCGTTTGTAGATCTGGAGAAAGCATATGACAGAGTGAACAGAGAGAAGATGTGGGAAATATTAAATGAATATGGCGTAAATAAAGGTCTAATAAATGGAATAAGGGCAGTATACAACGGTAGTCGGGCATGTGTTAGGGTGAGAGGAGGTGTGAGTGAATACTTTAATATTGAGCAAGGAGTGCGACAAGGCTGTGTGATGTCACCGTGGTTGTTCAATATATACATGGATAAATGTCTTAGACAAGCATGTAACGATACAAATGGTGTAATGGTTGGTGACGTAAATGTACGACTCCTGGTGTATGCAGATGACACAGTCTTATTAAGTGACAGTGCGGATGAGCTGCAAACCGCTCTGAGGAAGTTTGATACAGTCTGTGAGAGCATGGACCTAAAGGTAAACGTGAACAAAACTAAGATTGTGGTGTTCAATCGGGAAGGTGGAAAGGAGAGTAGAGTATTTACTCTGCAAGATGAAATTGTGAAGCAAGTGGACGAGCTGGTATATCTCGGTAGAATGTTTACTGCAGATGGTACAATTGAGAGCGAGATTGGACGAAGGGTCAATGCTGGAAGGAAAGTGATTGGAAGTATGTGGACGATAATGAGAAATGAAAGCATGAGCCTAGCTGCGAAACGAGCAATCTATAATGGCGTATTCGTCCCGTCAGTACTGTATGGAAGTGAGACATGGGTATATCAAAAAAGGCACGAAAGAAAAATAAATGCCGTGGGTATGAGATTTCTGAGAAGCGCATGTGATAAAACGAGACGGGACAAGATAAAAAATGAATGCATAATGAGGGAGTGTGGTGAGGAAAAGACTATGATGGATAGATATAAAAGTTGTACATTACGTTGGTTTGGTCACATTGAGAGAATGAACAAAAAACGCAAGATTAACGATACAAATATATGTGGGTGAGGTTAGTTGGAAAGACCGGGCCTAGTAGGCCGCGTAAAACTTGGCTGAATGTAGTAGAATCTATGATAAAGGAAAGAAAGATAAGGAGTTTTAAAAACAAAAGGGCATGTCAGAGACTATGTATGAATCTTGCGGAAGCTAGGGAGGTATGCGGAGATAGGAAAGCATGGAGAAAGATTGTGAATGAAAAATAAATAAGAGGCAGGGATTGTTTTGCCTACCCCGCAAAGAAATGGCGTGAAGGTTAAGTAAGTAAGTAATTCAAAATATAAATGTTTCCACGTTACGAAAAGTAAATTTGTCGTTTATTCAAAGACTTCATGATTGTCAGCAACAAAATGGTGGTCACATTGAACATTTATTATAATTTTAAGTGTTTGTATTTCAGTTAATATGTTTTTTAGTTTCTTATGTATTCATAGCTTGCTTTGACCGACTAATGTTACTCTTCTTCAGTGTTATCAACGAAAAAAATCTCTGAAACTATTAGAGACAGGTATAGAACAAATTTAAAAGAAATGAAAGCCGACTAATAGACGAAGACAAGGCATTAAAAAAATATAGGGTGTGCCATTTAAAAAAATAAGATATAGCATTTTCAAATTTACGTTGTGGAATTAATTTTTGTGATCACCGTGTATATTGAAATCCAATTTTGATAATAGATTAAAGTAAGCTTATGTATGAATAAATTCTATACCAAAGATTATTTTTTTATCTTTAAAAATAACTGAGATACGGCTTGAATTACCACATAAAAATGTCAGTTTTTAGTTAATAATATCTCAAAAACTGGAAGATTTAGCTTATAAGTAATTCTTATAAAAAAGATGTAAAATTATAAGGGGAATCGAAAAATATAATAATATATAGGGTGTTCTATTTAAAAATCAAAAGTTTTATCTTGTACCGCTTTTATATTACACCCTGTAGAAACCAAACTATTTTTAGATTATGCAGCTTATAAAAATATACAACTTTCGTATTTAAAGTTATCTTCTAAACTTAATGGCTAAGGGGCTATCGACCGAATACGCTCTATTGGGACACCTGTTATATATATATATATATATATATATATATATATATATATACAGTGTTTGGTACATCGATGCAAATATTTAAAGGGGTGATATAATAGGTGATTTTGAGCCGATTTAAGCAACCATACCCATATACCAAGTGTTGCCGTTTTGAGATAATGCCACTTTTAATATTTCTTGATTTTACCGTGTTTTCTGCAAATATCGAAGTGTACAAGGTAACAACCGTCTTATCGCAAATTTATACTAAGTTTTTTATTCCTTATGAAGTGATTGTTCATATTCTTTTATCAGAAAAGCCTAAACTGTATTTGGTTCTTGCCTAGAACTTCTTAAACATGAAAGTTTTAGTTTGTAAAAGCAATCACTAAAATTCAAACGTGGATTTAGTCTAAAATCTTTCGTTATTTTTTCCAATTTCAGTAAAACTTCTTTGGGCAATGGTCTTTAAGATAGCATGAATAGATTTAGAAAAAATTTTCACAAATTGGAAAAATTGAATTTAATTACCAAAATACTAGGCGCATTCGCCAAAACGTAAAATAGCCCTTCATTATTTAGTTTAAATAGTTTAAAAAAAGCAGATTTTTAGAAAATGTTTTGCGGTTATCGCTCCACCCAGTACTTGAGTTTACAGAAACTGTTTCTGAATTCAAGATTTCTTTCACCTCACTAACACTGGAATGTAAAATTTTCTTAGCAAAATCGAGTTTATGTTCAAGTGAATCTACATTGCTATTTAAAACGTCACTTTTGACTTTTCGTTTATTTAGTGGAAATAATTTCAATTGTGGTAAATTTAATACAATCGTGCAAAAAACAGTATGAGCATCACGAACATTAAGGGTTGTACCGGTCTCCGGCCAAATTCGCTATCGCTCAGCCTCCAAACATGGCCGGCGACCGGTAAACGTCCCTTACTGTTCTTGATACTCAATATAATATTGCCTCGTGCAGTACTAATTTTGAACACCAATAATAATACTATTAATGTTTTAATAAATCGGACATTTTCTAAAATCTGCTTTTTAAACTATTTAAACTAAATAATGAAGGGCTATTTTACGTTTTGAATGCGCCTAGTACTTTGGTAATTAAATTCAATTTTTCCAATTCGAAAAATTTTTGTAAATCTATTCATGCTATCTTAAAGACCATTGCCCAAGGAATTTTACTGAAATTGGAAAAAATTAACGAAAGATTTTAGACTAAATCCACGTTTGAATTTTAGTGATTGTTTTACAAATTAAAACTTTCATGTTTAAGAAGTTCTAGCAAGAACCAAAGACATATTAGGCTTTTCTGATAAAAGAATATGAACAATCACTTCATAAGGAATAAAAACTTAGTATAAATTTGCGATAAGACGGCTTGTTACTTGTACACTTCGATATTTGCAGAAAACACGGTAAAATCAAGAAATATTAAAAGTGGCATTATCTCAAAACGGCAACACTTGGTATATGGGTATGGTTGCAAATCGGCTCAAAATCACTATTTATCACCCTTTAAATCTTTGCATCGATGTACAAATATATAATATATATATATATATATATATATATATATATATATATATATATATATATATATATATATATATATATATATTTCATGTTGATAAGTAAAAGATGTCCGTAAGTTATATACTTACCGACGAGCTGGGTCTCGCAACCAGTAAACATACCCTACTGTATTGGAAACAGATATGGTAAATAAGCGAAAAAGCTCAATCGTGCAAAAATATTTAAACTACTTTACTCAAAATATTACTGATGTAACTTCCTATGATGAATAGAATTTTTCATTTTGGATTTATGTCTTCGTTTTTTTTTTTACAAAAAAATAAAATGCTTAAGTGTCCCGTACTACCCGACATTCCCCTAATGGTGTCGGATATATTTCAAGTACGTAAGAACTTAAATGACTTTTTCGTGCGCAGTATGTGTTTGGTTTTAGGTTTCACAGCGAACTATCCAAGACATCATAACGGCAAGACCTCAAAATTTAAAGTTGACGTATTGTGGTAAATGCGGAAAATCTGAGTTTTCGGTTTCAGCTTTCGTAAAAGTCTACGACTAATTTGGCAATTTAATTCGACAAATGAATATTTTACTTTGGACATCACTCTATTTATAATTTTGAAATCAATGGGTTACAAACAGGCCCCTCTTACCCACTGGGCATGTGCCAGTAATAGGAGTCCCCTAGTTCCTGCCAGATCACCAAACGATAACCGATGTTTATTACCGAAAAACATATTCATTTCGAAGAAATCAAACTATAATGACCGACTACAATACCTACTTGCTTATTAGCCTTTACATGCGCCCGAAAATCAGGCATTTTTTATTTCACCATGCCTAGATAAATTTAAATATATAAAAACACAATTTAATGGTATACTATTATACTCAGTACCTATACTGTTTGACAGAAAAATCATAAGTGAAGTAGTTTTTCATATACTTAATTTTTTGCGTCTTTCATCAAGAGTTACGGTAGTGACTCGCGCCATTTGATTTAAGCGAACGAAGCGTAGCGTGAAGCGCCAAGTTTGAATTAACCGTTTAAATTGAGAAAGTCCATAAAAAATTGATACAGAATGTGTTTTACGTTATGTTTAAAATTCATCCTTTCATCGATTATTCGCAAGTTTTATACAAAAAAAAAACCTTTAAAATAAATGCATAATTTAATTAAGAAAGCAAAAAAACTATTTGATTAAAATTTTATTGGGAAATGTATGAACTAAGTATTATTTTATTAGACCGATTTTTAATATCAGAATTAGTGCAATCTCTAATGCAAGAATATTTATTGTTATTTTTTTATAAATAAAATAAAAAAATGTCTGTTAAAATAATTTTTTGGATTATTAATTATGAACGGACTGATGTTCTAGTTTTCGACAACAGACAGCGCTAAGATCTACTCGCAGGATCCCTATAGCTACGTAAAACTGAACGTGACCGATCTCTCTCCTCTCCTCCCCCACTCTCATCTCTCCTTTCCCCTCGCGTCTCTTTCCTCTCTTTCTGCGGTGTATATACTACAGCGGCTATTGTGCTGATAAATTACATTCCTTGATATCATGTTGGGTCACTTTTGTTAGGAATACTCAGTTCGCTCATTAGTATCATCAATATATTTTACAAATTTCAGCTTATTATGCCAAACGGTGCTCAATCCACATTATTCTACACACCTTCTAGACTCTGGAATGATCTTCCTAGTTGCTGTTTTTCTCTCACTTATACAAAAAGGATTAAGGTATCCGTACATAGGCAGTTCGAAATTCTCCTATGCATCTTCGTAAGTGTTCTTGAGTGCTTTAGATCGTTAGGTTAAATTAGCCTGTTCAGGGCCACAATTGTTTAAAAAGAACGTGTAAATAAAATTAACTTGAGAAACTACCTAAGGATTGCCACATTTCCCTACGGCATAAAAATACAAACTCTACAAAGATTGTTTCTGCCGCGGTCACGTTTATTTTATAAACAACTAAATATACACTCCTTTTTTATTATCTGAATCTTTTTGGCCATCAGGGTAATCAGGTATGTAGGGTTTCGGTGCTTTCTTAACGAAGGCCCTATGTATTTCCTTGTCAAATAAGTATTCACTAATACCAGTATTTCCCATTTTCGTAATACGTGCTAATAAATGAGCCATTTGAGATATTGAACGATCCTACAGACAGTAGATGAAAAATTGAGTCTGTTGAAAAATCAAAAAATATATACATACTTGCTCTGGAATGAAGTAACTCGTAATTAAGTCTATCGTCCCTGAGTCTTTATGCTTTTCAGCAATGCAATTCAGTGCTAATAATTTCTAAAAATGGTCCTGGGATGTTAGTATGGTTAAAAATTAAAACAAGAAATAAACTGTTAACTAATGCATAATATCATATAGTTACCTCTTTAACAGTTTTTTCCATTTGAACCGCGGTAGTAAATGCAGATTCTATACCATTTACACACGTTTTTTCTTTAGGTAGTTGAATACTACCTAAAACAACTTTCCCACCTCTCATATTTTGAAAATTTAAAAAAATAAGCGCATGTTCATGTTCCTCTGTATGCATATTCATAAAGAAACCGTAGCAACCGGGTAATGCAACATCAGTTCTTCCAAAATGGCTTGCCATCGATAAATACATATACATTGCGTTAAATTCAATTAAAATTTGTTCGTTAATTGCTTTTTCAGTTTCTTCATGGTATAAATGACGTCCAACGTTACGACTTGGTGCTTGAGAACAATGATTTCGATTTTGGGTACAAATATTAAATGGATTTAGTTTATGAATTTGAGAATGTAAATCCTGGGAATTCAGATTAAAGATGAGAAATTTGTATAAACAGTTAATTTTTTCTTCGTTTTTCGATGAAACAGTATTGATATTGTATAAACAAAAATGTTTTACAAAATGTGCTTTTTTGTATAAAAAACACACATTTTTTAATTTACTTGGACAGAACATCCTTCAAATTTAAGAACAACCCTAAACTCATGACAAGAAAATTAAAATGTCATCGTGACTGACATAAACTAGAACATAACTTGCACAGATAACTAAACTCCTATTGATGAACGATGCTTACATATTATACACGTTTTGATTTTTGGTAGCACTACCCGCTATATATAGGGTGTCCGCGGGTAACTACGAAGAATTCGTATACGTATTCTTTCCCAATTCCTAACCCCTAAGGAGATATGAGTGGTTGAAGAAAAATGTAAAAGTAAGTAAAGAAAATACTCTTAACAGTTGCATAAGTATTAAAATAATCATAAAACAAAACTTTTAATAACAAATAAACAAGAACACAACGAGGTGACAAACAAAAATAGTTACAGTTGCTCAAAATGAGATCCAAACTGTAAAAATCGTAAGAGCAATTTTGGTTGCCTAGCAACTACAGAGTGATCAATCTCAAGTGTATACCATAGAGAAAATTAAAATTTCTTTTAGTTGTCTCTGGTGTATACCACGTGATCAAAATATTTAAGTTGGTACCACTGATAGGTTGGTAAGAAGCTGTATTGCTCTAGCTACTCTAGAGCATGGTTCAAGCCCAGAATAGAGAGTAGTCAGAAGTGTCACTCTTGGATATTTATGGTCTCGGTTGATATTCGCGCAACTGCTGTGCGCATACGTTACGAGGATAGTTAAATCCCAGAATAGATTTTGGGGTTAAATTAGTATATTTGAATTTACCGCGTTTTTTTATTAACAGTTCAATATGGCGTATATCGGCAATCAACTGTTAGATGCGTGTTTCCTTAATTATCTTTGAGTGTGTTAATTTTGGTTATTGTTTTATGGTGTTAATTGTTTTGTGATTGTTAGTGTGGACAGATTAATAAAATTAGTTACGTGTGTTGATAGTTTTTGTCAATACTAAGGATTTTATCTTTGACTGTTGTAAAATGGGATTCGAATACTGTGCTGTGATCAATTGTTCTAATAATAGTGGAAACAGCAAACACTTGAAGTTTTTCCGAGTACCTAAAGAGGTCAAAAGGTATGTAAACCGTAAGTAATATATTATTAGCAATTAGCATTATTTTATTTCAGAAGGCAACAAGGTTGGAATGCATCGGAAGAACAGATCTAGCACAAGAATCTCAAAAACTCTTCTCAATAGGCGAGTTTGCAGTCAACATTTCCATGAAAATATGTTAGGGAATGTGTCGTTCAAGGTTCTGAAAGAATGCTGAACCTCGTTGTTTGAAGAAGGCCAAGGGTTTAAAGGTAACTACGTTTAAAATGAAATTAATAATCCTGATTGTATCTTTTATTAGCATTCAGTATTGCCACTACTTGAGTGGTGTACTTCATAAGGTACCTAATGATTCACCACAACAGTACATGATGAAGTCGTCACAACAGGGTCAACTGTTAAATCTTGCCATTAGGTACTTATGTAAAATTTAATAATAGGCAGTAGCATTTTGTTGTTTAGTATATGGTTCTGTTCTCGTAACATACAGCTACGATCACATATTAAATTATATGCAACAACAACTTGTTTACATTAAAAACTCAAAGTGTTTTGGTAGGTTCATATAAATTACCTACAAATTTATCAACAGTCATAGATAGCTTTAATTATAAGGATTCACATAATTAATAATGATTAGTTTGTGATAAATTAATGTAATTGTGGAAATATTTCATTTTACAGATACATCTCATAAAGGAAGTCAAACTCCTCCTCAGCTTAGCTTGTCTTCTCCAAGAAAACACTTTAAGAGCTGAAATTCATAATCTTAAAAGAAGATGTATCGGCAATCATTTACACAAGCATCACAACCCACAGGATGAATGTACAAAGGAGAATTTTATCAGATTTTGTAAGAACACATTCAGTACAGGAATGGCAAATTTTTCATTATGCAAATAGAGCTTGCATCAAAGAAGCCAAAGGGATCCAGATACAGTGATTTTTTAAGCAGTTTGCGTTGACAGTTTATTTTTAGGACCGTCAGTCTATAGGTTTTTAAAAGAGACATTTAGATTACCTTCCAAGAGCACTTTGTGTAGATTAACCACTAAGTGGGATATTACATCAGGTTTCAATGAATTTATTTTTCAAATGGTTGCGATTAAAGTAGGTAACTTAAATGAAAAGGAAAGGATTGCATTTTATGTGCGGATGAAATGTCTGTAAAACCCATTTATTTTATAATCGTTCAAAAGATATTATAATTGGTTTCCATCAGAATAATGATAGAAATCATATTCTCCTGCAAACAGTGCACTTGCACTTATGGCTAGAGGAATCCATCAGAATTGGAAGCAACCTATCGCATTTTTCTTTGTAACCAATAGTTGCCAAGTCCAGTACTTGCAAGATATTATCTTCAAGCAATAGTAAAGCTAAATCATATTGGACTAAGAGTTCGTGCTTTAATAACTGATCAAGGTTCTAATTTTGTGAAGTTTTCAAAAGATGTAGAGCCACTCCAGATAAACCATATTTTAGAGTAGATGGTAAAAGAATATTCCATCTGTTTGATACACCACATCTTTTGAAATCAACTAGGAATAATTTTTAAAATATCGTTTATAAGTGATAATGATAATATTGATTTTAAGTATATAGAAATGTTATACAATAGAGATAAGGAAATGTCATTTAGAATGGTACCTAAGTTAACAAATGCACATTTGGATCCAACACCATTTCAGAAAATGAATGTCGCTTTAGCAGCTCAAGTACTTAGTTCTTCTGTAGCGACAGGACTAGAAACACTAATTTCATTTGGCTATTTGCCACAAGCTGCAATGGGTACAGCCAAGTTTGTATCTAATATAGACAAATTATTCAATGTTAAATTCTTATCAATATGCATCCAAAGAGTTTAATAGACCTTTTGTGGGAAGTAGGCAGCAAATAATTTTTCTAAATAGTATGAAAATGAATTTAAAACCTTAAAATTATTAACAGCGTTGGTAAGGATGTTACAAGGACAATGAAATTTTTAGACGGTTGGCAAACCACAATTACAGGTTGTTTGACGTTATGGGAAGATTTGCAACCGACTACAAAAGTAATTTTTAGACGACTAAATCAAGATTGTCTTGAGAATATGTTTGGAAGTATAAGGCAAAAAGGAGGTTGCAATTTGAACCCAACACCGATTCAATTCCACTATGCATTTAAAAATTTTTGTCTAAACTTCTTCCGACATGTAGTGCCAATTGCATCCCAGATATTGATGAACTATTAAGTACCTTTAACATTGAAGAAGCGACCAATGCAACAGAAGTTATTCTAAATAGTGTTAAAGAAAATATATTTAATGAAGTGTTGCATATTAATCCCAATGATTATTTTAATACACAGTTACCTGAAAAACGCCTTAGCCTGGGTCTCTGGATACCTAATGAAAAATGTTTAACAAAACATATATGTGAATTATGTGAAAAATTTTCCCAAGAAAATAGTGAAATTTTACAAAATGAAACTATGCTGTGCTATTTTAGAGCCTACGAGAATGGACAAAAGAATACATTTGGAAACTTAACAATGCCACCTAATTCTTTTTATTTGTATATTTTCATTTGGATACAACATTTTGTGAATTATTTCCAAAACTGTCAATTGAAGACAATTTTATTGGCCATAAAATAAAACTTGAATTACAAAAATTCCGTTTGCAAAGCCTTGCGATTTTAATATTGATTATCTGTTGTCCCTTTTGTCCGAATGAAAGTATTCTATACTCTCAAATATGCCAATAGAAGTTTCAGAGAACCAAACCACGGAAGACACAGTAAGACCAATAAAAAAATTATAAACTTACTGCATTTGTAAGAATTGTTATGTATTTTAAGATATTAGTAACTTTTCCGCCCTTCACTAAAATTAATCACTTTACATCTCTCTTTGCAATGTACCTACACTCAATATTAATTAATGTATTTTCTATCTACTGTATGTTTTTCAAATCTAGACTACTTTGTGATGTACCACAACTGGTGCATCTGTACCTATTTGATTTTATAAATTAGAAGGTGGGTTGTATTCAAACCATTTAGTGAATATGGGTGGTTGTAGTATTATTTAGATAGGATAGAAATAAGGTGTGCTTACAAATATAAGTTGTTCATAGACAAAGATCTATGAAGTTGTTAAAACAATAGTTGAGGGTTGTTGATTATATATTTTGAAAATAATGAATTCATTATTTTTTCCTCTGATAATATATTTATATAATATATAATTTATATACTGTGTTTTATTGTGTTACCTTTATTTTATCCTTTCTTAGATATCCACAACACATATTCTGTAACAACTCTTACACAACGTAAGTGGTCCTACCTTGTTTCTCATGACAATCATTTCGCCTAAATAGTTTCGTGTATTAACTTTGTTGTGCAGTCGTAAGACATATTACCGATGTCACGTAGGTATTGAGTACATGTCATTTTAAAATCGTATAATTACTTTATAGTCCTGGAAATCCTAAAATGTTGCACGTGACATATGATATTAAACAGTACCAATATGATATTAAAATTTAGGATGGTTGTTAAAGGTAATCTATATATATATATATATATATATACACATATACATATATATATATATATAACTATTTTATATTTTATTCTGTAACTTTGACATGTGTAAATGGATTAATCCTATAAGCACACAAATAAACTAAGAAAGCACTTACACTAAAGGAACTGTAAAAAACCATAACCTAAAATAAAATAATTCATAGGCCAATACTGATGACATTTGATCATACTAGTAACGTGCAACGCTCTTTGCTTAATCCGAACTTTTAAGTTTATTTGTAGTTTTGCAAATTCATCAAGTACATTTAGTAGTAGTCGTTTTAAAATTTGGAGTATTTCATTCAATCTGGCAACATACATATATGATTACATCCAATACGAAATGCGGCAACGTTTGTCAGTTACAATCATTGACTACCTCAATGGTTACAATGCGCCCAGCAGCTGCGCGTAGGTCAACTTGTGACCACTGACAACAAAGGTTCCGACACTTCTGACTCTCTCTATTCTGGGGTGACACTTCTGACTCTCTCTATTCTGGAGTTCAAGTAAAAACTATGATCAGTTTCAAATCTGGATGGTCATTAAATTATACATATTATAAAATATTATCTTAATTTAAATAATGACTATTTTGTATTTGATTAGACTGCATCCCTATAAAATACAACAAAATAAATAAAATATTATTTAATGATTGGATTAAATCATTACAAAATAATGAAGTATTTAAATGTTATAATTTCATTATAATTAAATAAAATTTACAGTACATGTTTATGGAATGACAATGTCTTTTACAAATTTTTTTTAACTCCTTAGGTACACATTAGTTATCACACTTTGCTTTACAGCATATGTTCAAAATGACCGCCATTAAATTGTAAACATAAGTTCACCCTACGTTGCATATTCGCCAATACATTTTGTAACATTTCGGCACCAATATTATGATCTTCATGAGTTATAGCATCTTGAAGTTCTTGAAGAGTATGCAATCTTCTGCTGAACACTTTGTTTTTTAAATAACCAAAAAGAAAAAAGTCTAACGATGTCAAGTCTGGTGAATTCGGTGGCCAACAATTTACACTAATGATTCTATCTTCCAAGAAGTCTCGTAAATAATTAATTGTAGCCTGTGCAGTATGTGGGGTAGCGGAGTCATGCTGAAAATACCCGTTTTGTAATTTACGATCATCCAAATTATTAATAAATGGTTCTAAAAGTATTTCCCTGTATCTTGCCGCAGTAATTGTGCCATCGAGAAATACTGGTCCAAATATTCGTTGTCGCGACATTGCTATCCAGACACCGACCTTGATAGGGTGTAAGGTAGTTTCTCGAAATACATGTGGATTTTCTGCAGACTACATACGATAATTTTGGCTATTTATGTAACCGGACAGATGAAACCAAGCTTCACCAGAAAAAAAAGATGCATCCAGTAAATCATTGTTCATCGTATTGTTGAACCGTTGACAGTAGTTTACTCTAAGCTGAAAATCTCTATCTCGCAACAGTTGTAATACCAACACCTTGTACGGGTACAAATGTAAATTCTTCTTTACTACAGTGTGGAGACTTCCATAGGATACATCTAAAAATTATTTATGTAAAATTATGTGTGTATAGTAAAATTTTTCATACGTGTTTGTGCAGATAGTTTACGCAGATTTATTGGGGCTTGCATTCATCCTTGCTTGGATATCTGCTAAGGTGTCCTCTGTTAAGACAATAGCCGAAGCTTCACGTTTGCGTTTTAAAACACTACCAGTTTCCATGAATCGAGCTATCAATCGATTACAATGTTGACTAAATGTTTCGTAACTAATATTTTCATTTGGGTACTCAACAGTAAATTGATCGATGCATGATTGCAATGGATAATTCCATTGCCCATTACCATCTTGGAAGCCGCTACGAAAATGAGCCACAACAATGAATGTGTCGTGTTCGATTGAAAACGGCATGACGATTAAATTCAATATCACAATTTGAAATTCAGAATATATAATTTGTCTTGATATAGACAGTTTGTAAATAACTCAAGAAAATACAAAAGTGAAAAACGAAGGTATAATATGACATAAACTGACATAAACTAAAACGACTAAAACTACACTAAAAATCCAAAGCAGCCAACTGCAAAACACAACAATAATAACAACTAGGGATTTTTGTCATACCACTACAGTACACTTGAGATTGATTACGTTATATTACTATAATAAACTGAGAAAATGTGTCTTATTTGACGTTTCATGTCATTTGTATCAAACATTATTTGAATATAAATACAATTTATCATCTGCTTTGTAACAATTAGAATTAATTTAATTACAACTAAATCATGCCTTATCAATTATCAAATGAGGAATACGTGATATCTGATATGGTATTCCTGTACGGCTTGTTTAACGGTAATTGTTATGCAGCAGCAGCAGAATACAAAAATCGTTTTCCAAATCGTCGTGCTCCTACTGACAAAACGATAGCCCGAGTATCAGGAAGTTTTCTTACACATCGAAGTGATCGAGAGTCTCCACGACATGCGTTTGCAGAAGAGGTACTGAGAGAGTTGAAATCGATAGCCGAATGAGCATTAGGCGAATAAAAGGAGCCACTGGTAGAATCTGGGCTAGGAGTTCGAACATTCTTCACGAAAATGGAATCCATTCGTATTACCTTCAACCCGTTCAGCACCTTCTTCCCGGTGATTTGGCTCCAAGAGTTCGGTTTTGTGAATGCATGATCACACATGATGATAAGATTCCTGTTACACTCTTTTGTGATGAGGCTACTTTTTCTCGGGATGGAGTGAACAATAGTCACAATGAGCACATTATGTGTGGAGGTTGGTGGATCTCATGTTGAACGACTGTAACCATTTTTGTTTGTCGCCTCGTTGTTTTATGTGCATTTTTGTGCTATGTTGTGTTCTTGTTAATTTGTTAATGAAAATTGTTATTAAAAGTTTTGTTTTATGATAATTTTAACACTTAAACAGCTGTTAAGAGTATTCTCTTACTTACTTTTAAATTTTTCTTTAACCGCCCATATCTCCTTAGGGGCCAGGAATTGAGAAAATTTGCACGTAATCATTTGGATTAAAATTGTTCAAAGAATACGTATACGAATTTTTTGTAGTACCCCCGCGGAATTATGATAACCATATGATTAATGTATTTAGGGTGACAGTTATTTTAGTGACATATCATTTTATGGATTTAAAAGAAAATGTGTAGATCCTGAAATTCAAGTATGTAGGTAGCGGATCGTGAAAATCTTATTATAATAATAAACATGTTCAAATCGCAATTGTTACCGCGATAGAAGAGTTAACGGTGTTTGATATATTTTATTATATATTAAGTCCTAATTTGATGATGTTTGCTGGATATTTTATTTTCTGTATTTTTTCTGTATTCATGCTGGGTAGAAACAGACGTTCGCTCGAACTGCCTTTATTGAGGTAGTGTAACGAATCTTTGAAAGTCGTTATAGGCACATTCTTGTGGTAAAAACTTCACAAATGTAAGAATAAATTGTGTCGGTACACAGCGCAAATCCAAAGGGATCTTTGTTTGGTACGTTGAAACTTGAGACCTAGATGTAGCGCTTGTTATGGACGAATGCATATTTTTAAAATTAAGATGTTCAATAATTAATATGAAACTGTTCCAACGTAAATTAATGTTTCTTGTTTTTTTATCACTTTTGGAAAACGGGGGTTGATTTTCGGAAGTAGACATGGTAAGTTGGAAACCAGAGGGGAAGGGAGTTGCTGTTGAAATTTTGATTGAGCCGGACGCTTTAATTTGGTTTAATTAGAAACTCCAGTTGTAAACAGTTTGTCTTTAAAATATTTCGTGCGTGTACATTTTCTTAACAGTAAACAGTTTGTCTTTAAAATATTTCGTGCGTGTACATTTTATTTTGGAATTAGCCAACACTAATTTGTCTTTTCTTTCGGGTGTTAGTTGTAATGTGTTTTTCAAATATTAATCTATGAATAACAGTCACCCTTTTTAAAGTTAAACCGCGTATGTTAACGATTTGTGTCTGTGATCAATTAAAATCAAGTGTGAGTAGGTATTTTTATGTAAATTAAGGCTGGCAGCACATAATTCTACAAGCCTATATAACCTATTAAAAATTGAGCATTGCCTTGCAAAGGTATCTTATTTGCATGCAGGCTCATTAAGCTGAAATATGCTAAAATAAAAGACAGTGCAGGGCTCCCTCGCTCTTGTATTTGTGTGAATTACCATAGTTGTTTGTTGTTTATATTTATATTTGTGTAGAGGTAGGCTGGCGAACGGGTACATGATATCGCTCTGGTTATTAATTGTAATGTACAACTGCCAATGGGTACACACTCCCCGGTCCAGATAACCATTAAACACCTCGAATTTTATTTTTATTGTTGGGTAGATGAATGTATAACCTGAGAAAGGGGCGCAGTATTTTTCTAACGCATTCAAACGTATATGCCGGTCGCGATGTTCTGATCTATTTATTACTTACCATAGTAAGGCCTTGTTTTTTGTCCGTTTGTTAAGTAGAATTATTTGCCTGCAAACTAATTTCTTTTTATATGTAATTTCTTGTAACTGTACCTATGTATTTTATGCTTTAGTAGTCACTAAGCAATTGTGTACGTGTAAATTCCTTGTCTATTTTCTTTTGTCCTTGTCTTTACCTTATTATCACCTGTGCAATTTTACTGTTGATGTATTTTATATGTACTGTAATTTGCTTTATTGTTTTATGCGCTTATTTACTTAAAGACCGACATGATTGGTTTTAAACGGCCACATGTTTGGTATTACGATTTTTATTCTGATTATTTATAACACGATTGTGGGTGTGGCTACATGGTTTTTTTTATTGTGTATATGTGTAACTAAACTACTTTTTATTTATCTTTCTCTTAATGTTATAATGTTGTACGCACTTTAACCTGATTTAATGGTGTTTTGTTATATATGTAACCTTTTCATTGTTTTTTGTGTTATTTAATTTATTAATGTACTTGTGCAATTACTTATTTATGAATAAAGTGGGTTTTATTTGTGGTTCTTTCCCACAATAGTATATTAACGGACCATTGCGCAAAGCTCGTTAATTTTAATTTGAGTAGTTTCATTGTTTACCTGCCCCTCATGATGCAACACTTACCTCATCCAGCCTATCTAATTGAAATAGCACAGCGTACCTACCACTAGACGGCCACTTAGTTTGATCAGATTTGAGGTTTACGAGTAACTAAATATCAGGCTTGCATATAAATTCTAATCTTTTAATTATTGTCATGAAAGTCCATTGAAGGCAAGCAATTAATTTGGGTAATGGTAACATTATTGTCAGTAAAGTCAAGATAAGTCACTTAGTTTAGTACCTGGGGACGCTACAAGTAGTTGCTGCATTCAAATCCTTATATAGATATTCTGAGTTTGATTTATCTTTGATAGGTTCCGTTGGCTTTCAATAACAGGGCTTGTCGATCGAATTGTAGACCTCGACTATGTCAATACTCCAAGATACAATTGCAATGCGCATTAGAAAAAGTTAGTTTAAAAAAAGAATCATGTTTTTGTTAAAATTTGTGAAAATAAAATGTTTAGATTAGGTTTTATGATAAACAGTAAAAATGTTTAAGAAATTTACAGAAAATCATAGATTGTAGGAATGTTCGTAATAGTTTTGATAAGAATTAACACTAGGAATAGTTTAGAATACATTTCAACGATGTTTAGTGAAAATAATCAATTTAATCCAAGGAATGAATCGTCCTCCCTTAAAATTTATCTTGGAAGTTTATTTGAGTTTGTAAATAAAGCAAACTTTAAGATAGAATGTGAAATTCCACAACTTTAATGTTTGCTTAATTATAGCAGTTTTATATTTTGGGAGGTTTTGCCCCATGAAAGAAAACAGACATTTAATTAAGTTAGAGTAGAGTAAGATTCGTGTTGTCTCTTTTACCTTAGTTGTAGTTCAATAAAAACGTAGATGGAAAGAGCTCAAGCGATAGAAACAGCTAGACGTACAAATACTCAACCCGCAAAACAAATACTAGTCAACAAACACCTCAAAACAAGCAAGAAAGTATACCAAAGAAACGATATCATGCAGCAAAACTAGTATCCAACATACACATACGCAAACAAGTAAACACGACATTAATTATATGTTGCGGAATAATCTGGCAGTAAAACCGGATAACAGAGTCTGCTCGACTGCTCAGCGGTTGGGGTGGGTAAGATGTTAATTAATTTTTGCACACCATAGGATAATTTACCATACATAAGTCAAAATAAGGGTTGAAGTCGTTATAAAAACAGGAAAGTTGCGCCAGAGTATTTAAAAAGTCGCAATAGGGGCTGATTTGCCCAATTACGTAAGTTTACAGCTTGTCCAAATACTCAAATAACTCGCTTATCTGTATGTAATCACACTTGGGCCTGGGTCAGCAGATCTCCGCTACACCTGAAAGGCTACAAATATTCTCGCACGCTTATTTAAACTAATTACGTGCCGCAATAATAAATAAACACAATCATTACCCAAAGTAAATCAATGATTGTCATTACGTTACTTCATTTGATATGTCTGATTTTCAATAAAATTTATACCTCAAAAAAATTGAGAAATTTACTTTAATCTGCAACCAGACGGAAGGATATTAATCAGATCGCTATAAAATATACTCAAATCTAAAAAAAGAACGCATTAACACAACAAACTTTAAATGCAACGTTATAATAGATAATTACTCATAGCGTTGTCGAACGTAACTACTTTACTTTCTCAAATAAACACCAAAAATATGAACGTTAATTCTGTGATCTCATTAAAATAATATAGCTCAAACAAAACTGGTAATTTGATGTCGTATAACATTTGGGTTCACATAAGTCCATAAACCCAAAAGACATATATGATGATAATACCGCCGTCAAATTACCACAAAAAAATACAGTGTAATCACACTTAATCAGATTAATTCAATAAATTATTTATTCGGCAACGGAACTAGTTAGTCGCCATCTCGGCGTTTTCTAAAAATTGTTGTAAAAGTTTTGTTCCGCGTTCAACATAACAGAGGGTAAGCATATACATTTCGTTCATAAAATTTTTTACGTAATATTCGTCACCAAAACCTTTATATACAAAAACACTCAAAACAAAGTTGTAATTTCGGAAGATTGAATACGGTTGCCATAAAATTCTACAGTAAAATAATCAAAATTGATCAACAAGGAATCGTACTCAATCTTATGTACATACAAAACAAATAATCATTAAAAAAACAGAAATTTTATTAACATTCGTCGGTCATGAAGAGCAAAAAAAAAACTGTAAATGCACCATAAAGTTTACCTTAATTCTGGTTCAGTCTCCCTTATGTTATACGATACACCTAGAGATGACCTGGTGGTTGATTTCCGGAATGGCGATAGTAAGGTAATGAGTGTGGTAGCTACGCTCGTAACTCCCTCGTGGTTGTACGATGTATTACAGTCTATGTATTTACACTTTATTTACCATCTTTACTTTACTTTGGGCAACAGATCTGCTTAATTCTTAATATTAGTCGTTAACGTTATACGAACATTTAGTTATTTACGGCAAGTTAATTGTTATCGCGAGCTGTGAACTAATGTCTGACACTAGGACAGAACGTTAATTTCTTCCGCATAAAAGCGATGACTACTCCAGAGGAATACGAATGCACTAGTTATAACACATTACACTTCCTTGGATCAACTACACTAAGTCGTTACGATAATTTAAACTCGTGATAGGTGAACAAATCAAAAGATCCCTGCGAGGGTTAATTGGGGAGAAAACTGCCCCCTTTTCAACGAAAGTTCGATCGCTTGGAGCTAAGGAAAACGTTCTTTCGCGGGATTGTCCTATCTGTCGCACGATAACGTGTCTACGCCTAAGCGTCTGAACTACAAGTGACTGCCTATAACTATTCATTATACGCCACATTAGTTTTTTATATCCCTACCATTAATTAAGTGTTAACTAGCCTACCATAAAAAAAGAACGCTTAAATTTTTCAAGCGTTAGTTCATTTTCGGAGATGTTCGACGGAAATTCACCCTCTCTGAAATTGCGTCGACAGCTTACTCCGCGTCCAACGGAATGATCTCACGTAATTTGTTTTTTTATTTTAGTTTATATTGTAGCCCATATACATTACTCCCTTGCCTGCTATGACTAATTCAACAAACTTGAAACGGTAAACTATAAGTGAAAATATTCCCGGCGCCAAATTCCAGCGATATTGCGCCATTCTTACACTTCACTAAACAACAAATGCGTTTTAATTTTTAAACCTTAAAAAATTAATACGATATTTGTGATCTTAATTTAATTTAGTTCTAATAAAGAAGTCCATTTTAACCCTCTAGTGCATAGTATAGCAGATATGCAACATAATCTTTTTATCGACACCTGCGGCACTGTTGAGGTCTAGAGCAACTGGAGTGTGATTCATATGTGCAACAACATGCATAGAGCTCGCATGTGGCTAATAGTTTGCCTTATCATATCAGATAAAATTGATAACGCGTTGTTTATTGAAAGTCACCTCTTGCTATACTTTCAGTGAAATCACAGTCTTGTAATTTTCATCTTGTTATTATTTCAATATTTTTTGTTACCAGAAAAATATTTTACACTTTGTAAAGGTATGTAACATGTTATTTTACTGTTATTATAATGTTTGATGCTTCTGGATTTGTAATTAATGCTAATTATTGGATGTTGCACATGTGCAACATCATTCAGTTTTGTGCTTTTTGTTGAGGACATTTCTAGAAGCATCTACATGCATTTTTGATGATTTACAAAACCTGAATTATTTGACAATTGGAAGTGAAGATGAGGCGTTATCAAGTGATGAGGACATTGAAGAATTGTTCAATATGCCTGAAGATGTATTATTAGATAGACTAGACGATGTTATGCAGGGATACAATACTGAATCTACCATCCAGCAGGCGTCTGAACTGTTAGATCAAAACGAAGAAAATGTTGCTGCCCCTCAACCTTCAACTTAGTCTACAGTTCCAGATTACACTGTTCTAACATCTAAAACGAAACAACTAAAATCTAAGGGCAAAAATAAGTCATCAAAAAAAAAGTAAAAGTCACAAAAAAGCCACTTCAAAATAAAAATGAAAAACTTACAAAACAAAGAGCACCCATATACTTATGGGAAAAAAAGCACTGTTGATTAGGGAAGAAGAAACAATGTTTTTAGGTAATTCTAATCTACCTAATGAAGTGTTGTCGTTAGATACAACATTTCAATTCTTTTCATACTTTTTGGATGATGAGTTTTTCGAACAATACTATACTTTGTACCGCCCAAAAAAGACCCAAATAAGGTATATGATTTTAGCAAAGTAATGCTCCAAAGATACCTTGGCATTTGTATCATCTCGTCCATTCTCAATGTCTCTGTAAGAGATATGTGGAATCCCGTACTAGAAAATCAACTAGTAATGTCCACGATGTCGGTGAACAATTTTGAGAAGATAAGAAGTAATTTGGACTTCAAGAATAATGCAGACGCATTACCATCCACAGCTCCAAATTTTGACAAATTATTCAAACTCAGACCTGTAATAACTTATTTGAACAAAGAATTTCTGTCAATACCTATGACGGAATGTCTGAGTGTGGATGAACAATTGTGTAGGACGAAAACTCGACATTCGTTACGACAGTATGTGCCAAATAAACCAAACAAATGGGGCTACAAATTATTCGTCCTTTGTGACAATTTTGGATACGGTTATAAATTTGAAATTTATACAGGACAAGACAATATTCAGTAAGTAAATGAACCAGATTTAGGCGCCTTAAGTAACATTGTCACTAGACTCACCAGAGAAGTGCCACAAAATAAAAATTACAAAGTCTACGCAGACAATTATTTTACTTCAATACCACTCTTCATTTATTTGAAAAGCAGGGACATATATAGCCTTGATACAGTAAAAGAAATAGGCTTCCTGAAAATAAACATCTTGATGTAGTTGAAATAAATAAAAAAGACGGAGGATATACGAAAGAGTATTGTGCTGAGATAGGTGGTTGCTCGGTATCTTCTCCAATCTGGAAAGATACCAAACCAGTGCATATGCTATCCACATTGTATGGTGCTGAGCCCATAACAACCATACATCGTTTCAGTAAAGAAATACGATAACGCCAAGAAGTCACCTGCCCAAAAATTATAAAAGCCTACAATAAGCATATGGGCGGCGTAGACTTGTCGGATAGCCACGTTGGGAGATATTGCATTCGAATAAATGTAAGAAAAAGGTGGCACATGAGACTCTTCTACCATTTGGTGGGTTTTGCCCTCATAAACAGCTGGATCACGTATTGTAGAGCCGTAAAATCGAAATGGAGAAATTGCATGACCCAGAAACAATTTAGGGAGAAATTGGAAAAACTCTTTGCACTATCGGCAGAAAGGAAACGCTAAAAAGAGGTTGTCCATCTTGCATGCAAGAAGAAAGAAAAAAACAAAAAAAGTCAGCAGCCCCACGACCATCAGACGATGTCCGAAAAGATGGTACAGATCATTGGCCAATGTCACATGATAAAAGAAACCGATGTAAAAATAGTAACTGTACAGGATATACGTACATCAAATGTTCAAAATGCAAACTAAACTTATGTCTAAGCAATAATAAAAATTGTTTTGTTTTGTACCACGATTAAAAAAATATCCTATTCTAACTTTTTTTAAACTTTTGCACAATTTTTATAATTATTAAAATGATATTATCTTAATGAATCAATTTTGTCATTTTCCAACAAAAAGGTAACGAATTGGTGAAATCTAAAAATACTCATACTTGAAAATTCTAGAACCGTAATTGCATGGTGTTGCATATAAAAAAATTTATTAGGTTAAAAAACAAAAAATCATGCACCAGAGGGTTAACTCAATCTTACAAATTCTAATAGCAAAGATACATCAGTTTAACTTTATACATATTTATTATAATGATCAACAAAACCAACAAACTAGTAAAAGGATTTCACGATCGATCGATAACAACATGTGAATTATATCTAAATTTTACGCTTCTATTCAAACTTGTCAATTAAATCAAAAGCTTTATTTCGTTTTCTAAATACAAGACTTTTAAATGCGATTAATGTTTGTAATGCTTTCATATACTTTCCGAATGTGTGAAAAGGAAAATAAACAACGTTTCACTCCAAAGCTTTCCTCCAAAACGGCAAATTTCGACAAAACACGGCCACGTGACAAATAATAATAAAGTTTATTCGCGACACACAGGCAGCAGAACAAAAAAAGGAAAGTATTTGATGCAAACATATTTATCCACTATTGTTTGATGCTGCTCCGGGAAGCAAAATGGAATGGAATTCAGACTTACTCAAGGCTGTCAGATTCTCAACTCTTTCCAATTAAATAACAGTAGCAATCATAACACACCATTCGTTTAATAATTACTCCTACGTATGACTATTCCATTATACTGCAAGAAGCTCGCCCTTCCATATCAAGGAGTTGACCTCCCTCTTAAATTAACTCATAGGTGCGAATTTAAGTTTATACGGTAACAGATTTATATAATGTGAAATACAATAAGAATAAGATTTTTTGAAGACCTGAAGTCAATGAACAGGAATATCTAAAACATCTTTGCGTCTTATGTTTATATTACAGACATCAGTACGAAAGTTTATCTTTTGATGAAGGTATTGCGGGAATTTTGTGGTTAATATTTTATGTTAAAAACAGAGAGGGTGAAGCAGTCGGCGAACATGCGTGCATAACCATGCAGTAGCCTTAATTATATGAGAAATTCTGTTCTTTCGTTTGAGCCCGTGTATGAACCTAAGGTACGCATTTTGTACTTTTCGATCTGTACAATTGCGTTCCATCGGTATAAGTATGAACTTTGCAATGCACTAAGCATTTATATAAATTAACTGTATATATTATATATAAAAGTGGGCCTAGAATAGATCCTTGAGGAACTCCAGGTAACATTGAATACAAGTCAGAGTAACAATTGTAATTTATAAAAACTCGACCTAACCTATTAGAAAAATAGCTTTCAAGTGACGTGATAGCTTGGTCACCTAGGCCTATAAAACGCAAGATGGACACTAGTAATCTGTGGTTTAGGGTAATGAAGGATTTTGAGTAGACTAATAGAATAAGTATTGTAACTTTATTTTGATCTACGGCAGGAAATATATCATCAGTGATGTCTAATAGCGCTCTTGAACAACCGAAACCTTCACGAAAACCCGATTGTGTATAAGGTAAAACATTATGGTTATTTAAATGCTGTTTAATTGGTAGAGATCATAATTTTTCGAAAATTGTAGAGATGGTAGATAATGTACTATAGGGCGAAGATCCGATAACGAATTATTGCTCTTAATTTTTAATACAGGTTGAATTAAAGATATTTTCCATACACCAGGAAATGTGTTCGTACTTATATATTCATTCACTATGTGGTGTAAATATGCCAGCCAGAAAGGATACATCAACTTGATTATGGCTATACTTATGCCAGCTGAGCTTACTGCATTACAAGATATTTTAAGAACTACATTCTCAATCTCAATTTCAGTAGTTAGGTTAAAATTAAAAGGAGTGCAATTCATTAAACTGCTATTATTATAAAAGTGAGATAAGCCTAAATCTGGAGTAGCACTACTTTGAACAGAAGAGAAAAAGTTCCATTAACATTATGAAAGTGACTATTATTTTGAGTTTTGTTGACATATACTTTGCTATCTCTTAACCTTGACCATGCCTTTTTAGTGCCAATTTCTTTGAATTTGAAGTTCAGATAAGCTCTCTTTTCATTTCTAACTGCAGACGTAGCGTAATTTCTTAGTTGTTTGTAATATGCCCATTTACTAAGAGATGGCATTTTTTTAAACTCTGTAACTCCTGTCGCGCAAAGAAAATATATTTTTAATGGTAAGAGTAATTCTGGGATTATGATTTCGTTTCTTATAAGTAAACATGGGGAATGTATGTCAAATAAAGCAACTATATCATAATTTAGGAAGTAAAGCTTGTCGTTAATATTGGTTATATCAAAAATAGTATGACGTAGAATAAATCGTAATCAATTGCATGTAAGTTTCTGAATTGATATGGTGAAGGCACGGATCTTACTGATTCGTGTAATAACGTGCAATGTATGAGACAATGGTCAGCAATGTTCTGCACATCTAAAACTCGAGACTCCTCGAACTCTGTGTCGTTACAAACTACTATGAGATCTATCAATGTGCCCGAGTTACAGTTGAATCTTGTAGGTTCGTTGACTGTTTGATATTTAGAGATGCAAGAATATCCATAAATTTTTTGGTAATGGTATTAAGTGATATGTTTAACTAAATTAATTATTTTAAAATTTAAAAAAAAGTTAATTTTTGATACTTCACAGTGTGGTTTTTTTAAATATCTTCGTAGGAAATTATTTATCCGTTAGGGTAGGGAGGGGGAATAACGCTCACTGGGTAATGACGCTCACCTCCGTAACTCTGGCAAAACAGAACGTAGCAACACGTCACGCCACGTGAAGAACGAGGGAAGGTGGCCTGTAACAGACAGCGACGCAAACGGACAGTCAGCACGCCTCATTGGACCGTGAAGTGCGTTTCTTCGTTTGCAGCAGCGCTGATCTAATTTTTGGTTAGGTGTTTTTTGTCGGTAAGTCCAAAACTTTAATGCTTATTTAATTATTAATTTTCTTTTCGGACAATAAAACTATTCTATTTTGTGATAATGCAATCAATTTTCAACAATTATATATGATTTTTTTTAATTTCAAATTAATTACAAAACGAACGTTTGGGGTTATACCGCTCATCTGAGCGCCATTGCCCCCTTAGTGACGTATCTTTTTATTGTTGTACATATGCCAAGAAATCGTCAAAGGACCACCGCTAAAGCGGCTTGGACCGAAGAAGACCTTCAATCTGCTAAAACTGCGATTGAAGGAGGTTTGTCCAAAAGAAAAGCCGCAAAACAATATAACATACCATTTACTACTTTGAGAGATCGACTAAAAAATGAAAACATGAGTAACCCTAGACTAGGTCGCAAGCCCGTTTTCACCCAACAGCAAGAAACTGAAATAGCTGAACAAGTTAAGTTGCTGGGTTCGCTATACTATGGACTCAATGTCACAGATTTGCGTAAACTTGTTTATAAATATGCTGAGCGCAACAATATCAAAAACAATTTTGACCAAAGCAGCAAAACAGCTGGATTGGATTGGGTACATGCCTTTATGAGACGGAATCCTTCAGTTTCTATACGCAAAGCTGAAGCGACAAGCATAAATAGAATTTCTGCTTTCAACAAAGAAGAAATAACACATTTCTATGATAAACTTGGCGACTTAATGAAAAAACATAAGTTTATTCCCAACAACATTTACAATGCGAACGAAACTGGTATCACCATGGTGATAGACCCAGGAAAAGTGCTCGACGAAAAAGGACAAAGAAGAGTCGGATCTGTTACAAGCGGCGAACGAGGAAGCAACATAACAGTTATGTGTGCGATGAGTGCAGCCGGAAACTTTATACCGCCCATGTTTATTTTTTCCAGACAGAGAATGACGCCTTTATTAGAAAAATATGGACCAGCTGGTGCATTATACACCAACTCTAAAAATGGCTGGATAAACGGCTACTTATTTGTCACTTGGCTCAAACATTTCGCAGCATTTGCTAAGCCTACCAAAGGATCACCTGTGTTGTTAATTTTGAACAATCACAGCAGTCACATTTCCCTTCAAGCTTTTAATTTTTCCAAGGAAAACCACATCACAATGCTTTCCATCCCACCACACAGTTCTCACAGAACACAGCTGCTGGATGTATCTTTTTATGGACCGCTGAAAGCTGCTTATAGGCATGAATGCAACAGGCACATGAAGACATATTTAACGTCTAAAATAACTCCATACGATGTTGCAGGTCTTTTCAATAAAGCATACGTACAAGTTGCGAATATAAGTAAAGCAGAATCAGGATTTCGAGCCACGGGAATTTACCCATTAAACCCAAATGTTTTCAATGATCACGATTTTCTGACAGCGTCGCTGATGGCACAAGAACCGGAACAAATCGCTGAAAACCAAGACCCAAATATCCAGAATTCTGAAGATGCGCAGTCTGATGATATGGCTATAATTTCAGGACATACATCTCCATTGGCAGGTCCATCGAATAAGGATCGATGCTCTGAATCTGTTTTGGCAGTTGTTTGTAACCAAGAACTTGTTGATGAGCAAAGAAGTCCGGTATCCTTTGCTGCTATAGCAACGACACCAACTATTGCACCATCTTCTAAGCAAGGTCAAAGAACGCGAAAACAACATGCTACCATATTAACTGCAACTCCTATGAAAATTATTTTAGAGGATAAAGAAGAGAAAAAGATAGCGAAACTCAATAAGACTCGAAAAGATGATAAATCAAGACCAAAAGAAGTTGTAAAAGAAAAGAAGAATAATCATATGAAACAAAAATCTTACAAAAGAAAAATGTTTCTAGAAAGTTCATCAGAGAGTGAAGATGAAGAGCACCTTTGCGACGATGACAGTGATGACGAAATGAATGTGGATGATGAAAATTATAACAAATGTATTATTTGCGAAGAATTTGGAAAAATAACGAGTTTTGGTATCCCTGCACCATCTGCGGACTGTGGGCTCATGCTATATGTTCAGGGTGGGATTCGCCAAATGGATTCATCTGTGATTTATGTGCCCAAAAATAAAATATTAGATACTATTTCTAATTTGTCTTACCTCTAATAATAATTATACTTGTTATATTCCAAAAAACATGTTTGAGCGTCATTACCCAGTACCCTGAGCGGCATTACCCAAAGTCAGGGGCAATACCACTCAAACATGTTTTTTTTATAATGTTTTTCTACTACTAGTAGGTTAAAGATATCTGCTTTTGTTGCTACATTGTTGATTACTTGATAATTAGAGACTTTGATACTTTTCTTAATTTTGATTTATAATAAATAATTAAAAAAATACACCATGTTTTCCTTAAGTGAACGCCATTCCCCCTCCCTACCCTACTATTAAAGAACATTTAAAACAAGAAAACGGTAATCGAAAAGGCACATATGACACAATTTTGCGACAGGTTAATCAATCACACTCACACAACTCCTCAATCATCAAGGATAAAATCAATTTCCACATGACACATTACGTAATATAATCCATTTCAATAACTTTTTATGAAATCGGATTAGAGTTCTTTTTTTCAGTAGAGATTAGGACTGTATGTATTTCTATCACTTACAGTTAGAAAGCAAAAGAATTAAATAAGTTTTCGTTTCAGTGGGTGGCGAAGTAACAGATACACTTTATACGTGTAATAGAAGGAGATAAGATACACATCGGTACTTACTTATCGTAACGCATTTCGACCAGAAAGCTATGTCAGTGGTATTACAACAATACTTTTTATTTATTAATATATAGTGAGATGTTTATGTTTATTTTTATAATTACATTGTTACGAATTCTGTATACCTACTTGCAAATAAAATTTTACACCTACAGTACATAATAAGTTACCGTAAAGAAGTTTTAACTTTCATTAAATGAATAATGTAGAGAAAGTGAACAACGCTTCTAACACCGCTATTAATTTCACTATTATATGTACTTATAATTACAAATTTATTAAAAATGTGTTGACACTTATGTAATTCCCAAGTTTGAACATTATTATGTTACACACTATACAAATACAAAGAAAACTTCGATCCACAATATACCCACATAAGCTTTGTGGCGCGAATAGGTACTTACGTAAGCACCAATGCGTGTCTTCTTATATCCTTATATAACGCGTGAAAAAAATGAAAATTCAGTGTTCGGTTACCTCGTCACACACTGAAACGTGAGTAATTTTTTTCTTTTTAATATTATGTGATAGAAAGAAATACATGGTGCCTTAATGCGTAATCGAAAAAACCCTAACTTGATTTTATCAGAGATCGTTCAAAAGGACTATACGTTTTAATCACATCAAGTCTAAACGTTAACCCACTGCTGAATTCCCGAGCAATGATCCGTTAAATAGCGACTGCGATTAAAAATTGTTTTGACCTAAAATACTAAATCAACAATTATTCTCGAGGTATTTACATTCAACTTTTTTGTAAGAAAAGTTTTAAAGCAAACAAACACATGCGCGCATACAAAGGACAAGCAACATCAGGACGACGAAAATCCAAAGATGCATTGGGAATGGGAGTCGGAGCAGATTACTTGCTGACAAAATAGGAGCCCAGTTGCCAGAAGTGGGGCATGGCAAAGCCCCAGTTGTTAGAAATAAACACAGGGGCATGACCTTGTTAAAAAATGGGTTTCTGCGCGAGCTATCGGAAATGTGCACCGCAGCGAAACGCCACATAATAAAAATGGAAGCTTCAACAGAGCCCCAGATGATGAAAAAGAGAGCCCTGGCGAGGTAAGTGATAGCAAAACAGTAACCTATTCAGTACTGTATCGGTACAAACACCAAGTAAAAGAGGTAATCAGCAAGATCTTAGAAAGTAAAGTAATTAAGAGAACAAATACTACATATCAATCCACTAGGTAGTCATAGTTGAAAAGAAGGATAAGGCTGTGTGCTTATGCTTGGATGCACGCCGTTTAAACAAACGAACTGCACCTCAATTGGAATCACCGCAGAAGATAAAGTCATTTGGAAAAAAAGAGAAGAAATAATATTTACACGCAATTAGATTTACAAACTTCATTCTGGTTGATTTCGTTAGCATCGGAATCGAGTAACTAAACAGAATTTAATGCAGATAAGAGTGTTTATCAGTTTCGTGTGATGCCTTTCGAACTGGCAAGTTCTCGTGCAACTCTGCTGGAAACGATGCAGCATATTTTGGACATCCTTAATAAATTAAATATTACTAAACTGCCTTGAATATGACAAATCAAAACACCCCCTAACGAACGAAGGCTAACAGTGAAAAATGTCATAATCAAAAAGCAAATTCAATCAAATTATGATGTAAGAGTAAAGTTGTAAAATTAAAACGTATCATTGTACCTTTTTTTTAATTGTAAGATGCCAAAATTTATTTCATTTTTGACTATTGAAGTTACTAGAAGTATGAATTTTTCGGTGTCCCAACTTCCTTTACTCCGTATAACCGATATTACAACATTTTACAAATTATGTTTATAAATATCATACATCCAAACAGATCGAGTGTTTTAGCTAAATTGTCTAATTCGATTGGAGTTGAGAGTTAGGCATTTACATAAGTTAGTTTTTCTGCATGTTTGAGTTTTGTTAATAAGTTACTTGCAGAAACAGGAAGCGGAAGAAAAACAAAGAGCAAAAGTAAATGGGTCACTACTCGCCTACGAATGTAAGGACTTGCCGGCATCTGTCGGTTCGGGTGGGATCAAGGAGGTTCAGGTAGAGATAAAAAGGGCGCCAGGAGCCGCTCCCCAATCGAGCACTCACTGTCATCCCAGATCCTGGATAACGATGTCAGAAAGGGGCGAGTAGGTAACCGTAGGAAAAGAGACACTAAGAGAAACTAATGGGGAAAAAGGAAAGAATGTTGTGGGGTAAAACAAAACCTATAATTATTAAATGACATCAAAAGGATACATATAAAATAAAACGTATCTCAAAAATAAATAAATTCTAATAAGAGACAAATAAATTGGCAATTAACGTCCAAAATGAGATAAGTACGCAATTGAACAAAAAGTAAATTCATAAATGTACAACGTAGATACGTTGGTTAGTTTAAAAATTTAAAGAAAACAAAATAAAAAGAAAAACATCGACAACACAACACAAAATTATTTCGTAAACGTTAAAAGTACGAAAGGATACTTTTATAGTAAATTATAATTTTAGACAAATAAGAACCTGTTTAATTTCGAAATGCCTTGCTAAGGTAAAGCGCGTTTTTTTCTAATCGTAAAAAGTTAATTTAGAATACTTGTTACATGTCCTAACAAAAGTTTAGTTTAAGAAATTTGAAAGAGAGCGTTAAAAAAAATAATATTTAATCAATTACCAATATCAAATGAAATTTTTAAACATACGGAAAATCTAAACTAATGTGCGCAGGTTGGTTTGATACGTCCCTAAAATTAAAAGACAAAAATATGACCGACAGCTGTTTACAAAACGGTCGTCGTTAAAAGAACGATTTACCCAAAAATTAAATTCAAGATCTAATAAAAAAGTAAGTAATTTAATGATAAAGTAATACACTAAAAAGGGATTTCAGATAAGGTTAGAGGTAAATAATATTTTAGTGAAAGCAAGGAGTTGTTCTAGTAGTTTTTCTTATTTTAGTATTACGGAGAGGAGTAGAAAGGAACTGAGGTTATAGGTGCGACCATTATGATTAAAAACGTCTGACCTTTTTGTTCATTTTTACGATGATGATATTCTACTTAAATTATTTTTCCACGGGATAAACTAACGATGTATGAAGATGGAATTTCGAGGTAAGTTGCAATATGTTCAAGTATAGATGGTATACTTTAAAACTTGTTTTAGTTGTATAAAAAAAATGTGGAACAGTAACGGCAATAACCAGAACAAAAATATCTGCAAGGTCAACGGAAAGTTCAAATGAAGGTTCAAAGCTGAAAATTATAAGTCATTAGAAAAGGCTACAGGATAATAGATTCACATACCTCTAAGATGGAAGGCAAGCAATTCGTGATAACGTATATGAATGGTTTTAAAACCGCAATAAGCGAAGTAAAACAATGAATACTCAACACTTTCGAGTGGAAACCTTATTTTCTTTGTGAAACAATTCCTGTTTAAAGGTCCTTCTAGCGAAGATTGAAAATTAATTCAGAAACTTATTTTGGAATGCTTCAGCAACCAAACACAAAAGTGAACTCTATAAAAAAATGTGTATGTAAATAGACAGAGTGTTATCTATAAACTAGCTAAATGTGTATTAAAATGTAAGAGATTAGAAATTTTCAATAGCCAAATGTAAAATTAAAATGCAAGAAATAATACAATTGTTAAAAAAACCATTGTATTAATAAAAGGTGTTTTGTATCAAAGTATAGGCAACTAAAAGTACTTTAGTGTATAAATTCTATAAGATTAAGGTTAATAATGTAAAATTTAATCCAAATTAAGTGAAAAAATTAAAACTTGAGAAGTTTTTGTTACAAAGTTTTCATGCTTGTTTAGGGTACTTGGTTATATGTTGGTTTGAGTTTGTTTGTTTCATACTTGGAGTTCAGTACAGGTAACATAAGGCAATGCTAGTCTTATGGGAGTTTGAGAAGCGACACTGTCAATTCGATGGCAAGCTACCCGTGAAAGCTTACTTAAACCCAAAGAAGTCAAAACTTACCAAAATGTTCATTATGTTATTATAAAATGAAGTGTTTATACTGTAGTTATTTAACTTAAACGTATACATTAGTCACTTAACATTTAGATTGATTTTAAATAAATTACTTGTAATTATGCGATTTTAATTACCACATTAATGACAATGTAATGACAGTAATTGCATTTTATAAACTATTAATTGATATTTTACATCTGATTAGTCTATAAAACCTATACAAAATGTGTTGTTTGTAAATATTCGCCACATTAGTTTAAGCTCAGTTTTAGTAATTAATATTTTTAGCTACAACTATTTAATAATAAACGCATAATACCTATGATAGTAAGAGTATTATGCTATGCATAAAACAACAAGTGTAATTATCAATTCGTAATAATCCAAGAGCTACAATAGTATGTTATATAACGAGGGTGGTAAGTAGCCTATTACGCACGAGTGCATGATTGCGATCTCGAGCGAGTGTCGTAATATAAACGAGTGCGTATAGTTCTTACCACCCGAGTTGTGTACTATGCTTTTTCTACTCCTATAGAGTATACGAGGAGTGGCATATGGGTAATACGTAACTACCACTTAAATACAATTCTTATGACCATTGAACGTTTTATACACGTACCTAATGTTGTAATGGACGATCCTGTATAAATGTATTGCAGGATTTTATGGTTATTTAAATTCCCCCATTATAAGTAAGAGCAAATATTCGAACCAAAAAAATAGAACTAGTGACGTTATTGATTTTCTTAGTGACCTTTTGATCACAACTCATTAACCTCACATTATGTGTGGCTAATAATGGTATAAAACCCAATGACTATTAATATTAACTAATAATCATTGTATAAAACCATATATCTATTTGGCATCCATATAGTCACTGCTATTATGGATACTTTGATACAGCATAAAGTACCTAAATAGTTACATTAATAAACTACATAAAATTAATTTTATAAATTGTCAATATTTAAAAAATGAAAGGTAAACGTTGAAACAATTTTATTGAACAATAAACGTAAATAACTCTTAATTAAAATTTATAGTAAAATTTTGACAATTCTTTATAATTATTGGTTGTTTTGTCCATTGTTTTAGTATGGTTGATGAAGTAGAGGGAATAGATATCACTGTGGGTACTGGTAAAGCTTGTGGAATGCTGCTTTCATTACTTTGAACAGCTTGCAAGATTTTATTTATAGTTGTTATTTTGATAGTCACCGAGTCATCAACATAGCCTTCTGCGACTGTTGATTTCCAACCCCGTGTCTTTTAAGGGCCATTAAAATCATCACCAGAAATCTATAAGTAAAGTAGCAGAGGTTCTCCTAAAACAATGACCCCTATATGTAGATGTATTCGGTAACTTCAGATATTCGGCAATTTGTTTTGGTATACTTCCTATTTTGTTTATCCCTACTACTTGTCGTGTACATTTACCTTTTTGGTAATTAACAAAAAATTAAGCAATACCAGAATCTTTGTTTCACGTAGTTTAATATACTGCCCACATACATTGTAAAACTGTCGCAAAATAATAAAAATCTGCATGCTTTTGTTTTTGTATCAGGGATTTTAACTATTAATGTTTTTCCCGTATCTTCAATATCTGTTAATTTTATATTTTTTAATTCTTGCCTACGACATACCTACACCAGTGATACCAAATATCAGAATAACCTAAATTTAAGACCGTTATTATATATCAAAAAACATGTAAATTTATGTACCTTGGTTAATAAAAATTCTAGATTTGGTGCTTTTGATATAAATGTATTGGCTTCTTCAGGAGCTAAGATTTTTTATTTCTTCGACTTGTATCCTTCTGATTGTCTTTTTAAAAATGCCTTTAATTTGGAATAATTTGCTATGTTAATGTCGTGTTTAATAGAAATTACATTCGTGAGCATAGAGTAAATTGACCATAATGAAGGTTTAAATTTACTACAAATTTGTCCAAAATATGCTAAAAGAACATTTTCTGAATAAGATTGAACATTGTTAGAAGATTGCCAGTCCATAAAAGTTTTGTATATAATTTTGTATCTCGCTTTAGATTTTTTCGGTAAAAGATTTTTGGATGTCGTTGCAGCTTGATTTTTTAAATTAAATTAGAAAGCAAAATTACACTAAATGATTACACAGTATTTCAATCACCCAAAACCATTTGCCATTATTAATTAGTAGCTAAATAACAAATAACTAATACATTGTAAGTGTATTGATTTGAATAATTACTGAATATGTATTTTGCTTGCCTACTTTATTTTATTAAATCTGTTATTGCATAATAAACAATGATATTAATCATTATTTTTAAGATTGTAATGTATTCAATTATTACGACAACGTTCTTAACACATTACGTATAAATTCTTTAACTATTTTCGTGTGCGATAAACTTAATTGAAGAAAGTAATCAATTTTAAAAATAACATCCGCCATTATTAATATAAAGTAGTTTCTAAATTCTAATGACATTGCTGCCAATCTTGTTTAACTTAGACCTTAAATTCCTCTATAACTGTTACGTAATATATATATATATATATATATATATATATATATATATATATATATATATATATATATATATATATATATATATATATATATATATACGTAACAGTTCTAATTTTCATTACGTAACCATATTACGTAATGGAGAATTTACACATATAGTAGAGAGTTTCATTATTCGTGTGTTACGTATATAGGAGTAGAAAAATATATTTTAATAACTAACCGCCACGCGAGGCATTGTCGTTACTATGAAAACGAGAAATGTCAACATAAATATGTGTTGACGTAAATGTGAAAATTGCAGATTCTCGTTAAGTATTTTGTGTGTTTAAACGAATAAAAATGAATTTTAGAAATAATGAAAATGAAATACTGAACACGCCTACAAAAATTCGAGCGGCAGCAGAAGCAGCTTCATTAGATTTACTTCTACCCCATCACATTATGTCCACGTATGTCTGCTACTGGTAATGCCGGCAAATCTTCCCATGATAATTTTTCCAATTACTAATGACACCACCGACATTAGTATTGGTACTACAACTATTGCAATGAATTTTAATAACTGCCCTAATCTTACGATTAATTTAATAAATAAATCATAAAATTATAATAACCAGGTCAATTCCAACAAAAATTAGAAACTAGTCAACGTCAATCTTATTTTTCTAATGCTAATTTTCAAACTGTTTTTGACTATTTTTCTAAAATTTGATTGGCACTGATCGGTTTATGATTTTTATTAGAACAAACCTTATATTAACATTTTTTGATAATCTTTTAAAGCTCTCTAATTTTCCAGTTGAGACATTTTTGATCTGATAGAACTAAAATTCGTGTCTTTTCTAATTTTTGCACGCTCTAAAAATAAAACCCAAACCTTATTAACGTCAAAATATTTTCTCTTTGAGCACTATACTAAAAATAAAATTTTTCGAAAAATAAAAACTGGCCTACATTATACACTCGTTAAATAATATACTATAATTAAATATCATTTTGCCTGTTTTCGTAAGTTATAAGTAAATGTATTTTTTGTTTATAATTATTTACTATTCTGATATTCGCATACTTGAAACAATCTAAACTGCGGTGGGTTATTCACAAAATTCGTAGGTAAGTAATATGAAGATTTGTTTGAGTGTCTCGCTGGTGAAGGGAGGCAAATGCCAGAAAATATACTTTTACTATGAGATTAGTGGTCATTAGGCCTTCGAAATACAAAAGCCGGCTTAACAGATGAACGTTTACCACTAACTAGTTTTATGCTGAAATGTGGCTACATCGCCTTCCATAAGACTCTGCACTGAAATCTATATATATATATATATATATATATATATATATATATATATATATATATATATATATATATATATATATGACGGCACACGCGTACAGAATGGCAAAAGGTCAAAATGACGCACGGAAATAAGATCCCAGAGCACGGGAACAAGAAAGCGGGAAAACAAAAAGGTGCATGGTAATAAGATGTCGGAGTATGGGGAAACAAGATGGCAATCATTCTAAAAGTTACTGACAAGAAAGATGTGTAGACCTCTTGCTGGTAGAAATGAGACCCAGGACGAAGCTCAGCTATCAGAAATGGGTCTCGGTGGAGCCCCAACTGTTGAAATAGGGTCACGATCCACTTGTACACAGGGCCATGGCCCAGCTGTTGGAAATGGAGACCTTTAAAAACGGTTCAAAACTAACTTTTGAACCAGTCCTAAGCTTGGATACAGTGTGGCGGAAGGCACGACGCGACGTATTAACATTGTTACTTAGTGGAGAGAAAGTCAAACCGTAGTTTAAATTACGTCGGTTACCATGGATATGTGATTTGATTTCCTCGCCAAGGTAACTTGTTCCGATTTCGGTATTCAAATTTTTTACATTTTCTCGTATAGATCGAGGCCGGATTAAAATATCGCGAAGGAATTTTCACTAAAATTTAGGTAATTTTAAGCCGCGTAACGGTCTGTCGAATAAATATTACCGTTCTATATAGTTTTTTCCAAAAAATCACAAAAATGTGTATTCACTGCAGTTTATTTATTTAAAACTAAACGCACCAACAACAAATTTGGATTTTCCCGAATCATATTTAGGAGCCAGTGACAATAGTTGAGTCTATGATCATAATCAGTATGACTTAATGTCTGATGTAAAACAATATGGTAGGGATGCATATTATTGTATTGAATAATCTCGTGGGCGATTGTTTTTGGAACTCCCAAATTGTCGGAAACTTGATAATATTTTCCTCGGTGCATGTTCTACGAACTCTTACAGGTGCTTGAATCGGCTGCACGTTGCCAGTTTACCGTAATCGATGGAGGTATTCAAATTTTTAGCGTTTTTTCGTATCAATCGAGAACGGATGGCGTTATCGCAAAGGGATTTTCACTAAAATTTAGGTAATTTTAGGTCGCGTAACGGTCTGTCAAATAAATAGTACTGTTCTATTTAGTTTTTTTCTAAAAAAACACATAAAAATGTGCATTCGTTGCAGAGAACGCCCTCTAGTTTATTTGTTTAAAACTAAACCCTTCAACAAAAAACACCTTTCAAAAGACTATTAATTGCTCTTTCAAACGAGACTAAAGGCCGTTTGACATTTACGTAAATTTCATACTAGCCTGAAGTTAAATTGGCTTTTTTTTTCAAGGACATTCGCTTTTGGTATTGTACCAACCTAACAAAAAATAAAATAACTAAATAATTCGGCTTGAAATTACATTCGCTTTTTTTTTAAATACCTATATGAATGCCTCTGTTTAATATGAAATAGTGATGTAATAATTAGTAGTCAATTCGAAACAACCACCTCAATGTCGGCAATTGCGCGTATACAAACACAGAATGCATGAATTCAAAATTAATTTACAAATTTTAAACGAGTTTTGGAAGAGGAGGATTATTGGAATAAGGTAGCACAAGGTCCCACCTTTAATGCCCTATAGTCCGTTTTTCGAAAAGTACCGTGCAATTCGAAAAATCCACCCCGATGTCGGCAATTGCGCTTATGCAAATATAGTAGGCATCAATTCAAAGTTAATTTAAAAAATTTGAGCGAGTTTTGGAAGAGGAGGATTATTGGAATAAGGTAGCATAAGGTCCCACCTTTAATGCCCTATAGTACGTTTTTCGAAAAGTACCGTACAATTCGAAAAATCCACCCCGATGTCGGCAATTGCGCTTATGCAAATATAGTAGGCATCAATTCAAAGTTAATTAAAAAAATTTGAGCGAGTTTTGGAAGAGGAGGATTATTGGAATAAGGTAGCACAAGGTCCCACCTTTAATGCCCTATAGTCCGTTTTTCGAAAAGTACCGTACAATTCGAAAAATCCACCCCGATGTCGGCAATTGCGCTTATGCAAATATAGTAGGCATCAATTCAAAGTTAATTAAAAAAATTTGAGCGAGTTTTGGTAGAGGAGGATTATTGGAATAAGGTAGCACAAGGTCCCACCTTTAATGCCCTATAGTCCGTTTTTCGAAAAGTACCGTACAATTCGAAAAATCCACCCCGATGTCGGCAATTGCGCTTATGCAAATATAGTAGGCATCAATTCAAAGTTAATTTAAAAAATTTGAGCGAGTTTTGGAAGAGGAGGATTATTGGAATAAGGTAGCACAAGGTCCCACCTTTAATGCCCTATAGTCCGTTTTTCGAAAAGTACCGTACAATTCGAAAAATCCACCCCGATGTCGGCAATTGCGCTTATGCAAATATAGTAGGCATCAATTCAAAGTTAATTTAAAAAATTTGAGCGAGTTTTGGAAGAGGAGGATTATTGGAATAAGGTAGCACAAGGTCCCACCTTTAATGCCCTATAGTCCGTTTTTCGAAAAGTACCGTACAATTCGAAAAATCCACCCCGATGTCGGCAATTGCGCTTATGCAAATATAGTAGGCATCAATTCAAAGTTAATTTAAAATATTTGAGCGAGTTTTGGAAGAGGAGGATTATTGGAATAAGGTAGCACAAGATCCCACCTTTAATGCCCTATAGTCCGTTTTTCTAAAAGTACCGGACAATTCGAAAAATCCACCCCGATGTCGGCAATTGCGCTTATGCAAATATAGTAGGCATCAATTCAAAGTTAATTAAAAAATTTGAGCGAGTTTTGGAAGAGGAGGATTATTGGAATAAGGTAGCACAAGGTCCCACCTTTAATGCCCTATAGTCCGTTTTTCGAAAAGTACCGTACAATTCGAAAAATCCACCCCGATGTCGGCAATTGCGCTTATGCAAATATAGTAGGCATCAATTCAAAGTTAATTTAAAAAATTTGAGCGAGTTTTGGAAGAGGAGCATTATTGGAATAAAGTAGCACAAGGTCCCACCTTTAATTCCTATAGTCCGTTTTTCGAAAAGTACCGTACAATTCGGAAAATCCACCCCGATGTCGGCAATTGCGCTTATGCAAATATAGTAGGCATCAATTCAAAGTTAATTTAAAATATTTGAGCGAGTTTTGGAAGAGGAGGATTATTGGAATAAGGTAGCACAAGATCCCACCTTTAATGCCCTATAGTCCGTTTTTCGAAAAGTACCGTACAATTCGAAAAATCCACCCCGATGTCGGCAATTGCGCTTATGCAAATATAGTAGGCATCAATTCAAAGTTAATTAAAAAAATTTGAGCGAGTTTTGGTAGAGGAGGATTATTGGAATAAGGTAGCACAAGGTCCCACCTTTAATGCTCTATAGTCCGTTTTTCGAAAAGTACCGTACAATTCGAAAAATCCACCCCGATGTCGGCAATTGCGCTTATGCAAATATAGTAGGCATCAATTCAAAGTTAATTTAAAAAATTTGAGCGAGTTTTGGAAGAGGAGGATTATTGGAATAAGGTAGCACAAGGTCCCACCTTTAATGCCCTATAGTCCGTTTTTCGAAAAGTACCGTACAATTCGAAAAATCCACCCCGATGTCGGCAATTGCGCTTATGCAAATATAGTAGGCATCAATTCAAAGTTAATTTAAAAATTTGAGCGAGTTTTGGAAGAGGAGGATTATTGGAATAAGGTAGCACAAGGTCCCACCTTTAATGCCCTATAGTCCGTTTTTCGAAAAGTACCGTACAATTCGAAAAATCCACCCCGATGTCGGCAATTGCGCTTATGCAAATATAGTAGGCATCAATTCAAAGTTAATTAAAAAATTTGAGCGAGTTTTGGAAGAGGAGGATTATTGGAATAAGGTAGCACAAGGTCCCACCTTTAATGCCCTATAGTCCGTTTTTCGAAAAGTACCGTACAATTCGAAAAATCCACCCCGATGTCGGCAATTGCGCTTATGCAAATATAGTAGGCATCAATTCAAAGTTAATTAAAAATTTGAGCGAGTTTTGGAAGAGGAGGATTATTGGAATAAGGTAGCACAAGGTCCCACCTTTAATGCCCTATAGTCCGTTTTTCGAAAAGTACCGTACAATTCGAAAAATCCACCCCGATGTCGGCAATTGCGCTTATGCAAATATAGTAGGCATCAATTCAAAGTTAATTTAAAAAATTTGAGCGAGTTTTGGAAGAGGAGGATTATTGGAATAAGGTAGCACAAGGTCCCACCTTTAATGCCCTATAGTCCGTTTTTCGAAAAGTACCGTACAATTCGAAAAATCCACCCCGATGTCGGCAATTGCGCTTATGCAAATATAGTAGGCATCAATTCAAAGTTAATTAAAAAATTTGAGCGAGTTTTGGAAGAGGAGGATTATTGGAATAAGGTAGCACAAGGTCCCACCTTTAATGCCCTATAGTCCGTTTTTCGAAAAGTACCGTACAATTCGAAAAATCCACCCCGATGTCGGCAATTGCGCTTATGCAAATATAGTAGGCATCAATTCAAAGTTAATTTAAAAAATTTGAGCGAGTTTTGGAAGAGGAGGATTATTGGAATAAGGTAGCACAAGGTCCCACCTTTAATGCCCTATAGTCCGTTTTTCGAAAAGTACCGTACAATTCGAAAAATCCACCCCGATGTCGGCAATTGCGCTTATGCAAATATAGTAGGCATCAATTCAAAGTTAATTAAAAAATTTGAGCGAGTTTTGGAAGAGGAGGATTATTGGAATAAGGTAGCACAAGGTCCCACCTTTAATGCCCTATAGTCCGTTTTTCGAAAAGTACCGTACAATTCGAAAAATCCACCCCGATGTCGGCAATTGCGCTTATGCAAATATAGTAGGCATCAATTCAAAGTTAATTAAAAAAATTTGAGCGAGTTTTGGAAGAGGAGGATTATTGGAATAAGGTAGCACAAGGTCCCACCTTTAATGCCCTATAGTCCGTTTTTCGAAAAGTACCGTACAATTCGAAAAATCCACCCCGATGTCGGCAATTGCGCTTATGCAAATATAGTAGGCATCAATTCAAAGTTAATTTAAAAAATTTGAGCGAGTTTTGGAAGAGGAGGATTATTGGAATAAGGTAGCACAAGGTTCTACCTTTAATGCCCTATAGTCCGTTTTTCGAAAAGTACCGTACAATTCGAAAAATCCACCCCGATGTCGGCAATTGCGCTTATGAAAATATAGGTGTGAATTGAAATTAATTTATGAATTTTTTAATTAATTAAGTTTTATTGAATACTTAAATCATATTATTAACGACACACTGGATACTTTATGGTACAATTATGAGTAATTCATTAGATTAGAATTATTAAAAATGTGGTCGATAATGGTATTAACAATTTGCTACAATGAGCTGACAATCCAAACAATCAATACATACATATCTAACCAATATTGCTTATGTTTTAAATTTTTTATCGTAAAACAACACTACGGCACTGGAATCTGCCGAACACGTTGATTTATTGCTTTGCTCCGCTTCTGGACAGATTTTAATAAATAAATATTTACCAAGCAACTCTTTCACTTTTTATTTATAATCTTCAAATTACCGAACACCTAATTAAACAACAAATAATTATGGTGAAATTGGAATTCCTAATAGTAACATATACCTATACCATTTTGTCGAATTATATGTTTTTAACTAAAAATTGCTTCAATTATAGTTAAATACGAATAGTAATAATATACCACAGAGGTACAGAATGATACGACACCTCGTATTCTGTTTTGTTATCGTTATTTCAAATGAACATCAAGTACGAGTTGTTTACTTTTTCCATTTAGGAAATTGCATGTCGGATTACTACATTGTTTATGGCGGTTAGCCCTTTTATCTTCTATTTCTGACTCTTTAACTGAAAAGTTCTTTTTGTCGCATTTGGATAACTATTTATGGCGTAAGAAATTTTCATATTTAGTTTCAACTTATTTACTTATAACGACTTGCAACATTAACATGCATATCGACAGCGAAATCCTTGCAGTTTTAATTGCAGAAATCCAAGAAGAGGTAAGTATTTTTAATTTTTATTCTAATAACGAGTTAACCACTCACATTAATACCAGTTTAGGATTTAAATGTAATATAAATTCAAAAATTATTTGTGTGCAATTTGGAATGCAAATACTGGGAACATTAAATTAATGACGGAAGAATTAATACGTGCTAAAGTGAGAGTGATTAACCGCATTACTTGTACTGATGAGAGTGATTCTCATACACAGAAAGGTTGCTTATCCAACGATGTTGTCCAAAATGTTGTTAATATGGAAATTTGTACTTCTCCTGAATTTCCTTTGCGGGAGGTTTCCCCATGTTCTTTGAAACATTCACGTCATTTGCCAAACTTGTCTTCGCCCGTATCGAATGTTGATAATCTCAGTGCAATTGATCTTGACGCACATCGGTGGAATGCTGAGGAATATTATTTCGATTTTGAAAGCAATCCAAATTTATCTGATTCGTCGCTTAAAAAAAATATCATTAGTGCCGTAGGAACTAAGTCGTCGCCTGAAGTGTCTTTACATAAATCTCCGATGTGCACAGAGCAACAACGAAGTTTTGTTTCGAAAAAAAATTCAGTGGTTTCCTCCGTGTTAGAGTTCGATTTCAGTAAAGTGCAGATACCCTCTACGCAAACAATTTTTTTAAAAAACAAACTGTTCTCCCACTTCCTTGCGGAATTCGACATTTCTTACAGCATTACACCTACATCTAATTTTAATTTGGATAAGTATAGAGGCATTAAAGAACGCAATGGTTGTCCATCAGTTATACTGCGTATTATCATTTACAGGATTTCACGTTCGAAAAAATAAATTTGTTGACTACGCGGTTTGTAAGTATCCCGGTGCAGAAAATTCAAATTTATATGTGTGTCAAAAGCAGGGAATATAATTCACATCATCGCCCTTTCCAACCATTCATCTTTTGTGCACAGTGGTAAACCTCAGTTTTATTATTTAAAAGGTCAGGAACGAAAGGAAGTAAAGACTTCCTTGGTTCATCAAAATCCCAGATCACTCCAATTAGACTTTGCTAGGAAATTAGATCCTTTTTCCGCTTCATTAGGGAATTTTCAAGGTTATAGAAGCTTAAGCGTTATGCAAAAGTCAACATCGGAGGCTTTGTCTGACAACGATTTATCTTCTAACGATTTTCAGGATTTATTATTGAAATATGAAGAAGGGAGATTAAAAGACAACCAATACATACAGTTTGTTGGTCTTCCACTTCACGTTTGTTTGTACTCAAAGTTTCAAGTAGAACTGTTAAAAAAACAAAGGTTTGTCGACACTATTCTTCGACGCTACGGGATCACTGGTTAGGGACTTAAATTGCAATTTTCAAGGAAAGCGCATATTTTACTACGCAGGTGTCATACAAGTGAATGACACCGTACTTCCCATTTTAGAATTAATTTCGAGTACCCACGGTACCGACTTAATCACCAGCTTTTTGATTAAATTTAAGCACTTCGTGGAAAAAAACTCCCACGGTTGGCCATGTTTCTCCCGAGTTGTTGTAGATTGGAGTTGGGCTTCCATAAATAGCTTTTTGAACGGATGGAATAATATGAATGTGTTGCATTACGTAAATATTACTTTCAATTATTTACGTAATAAAGGTCATTCGTCTCATCTTAAAGGCTTAGTACCTATTCACATTTGCTGTGCTCATTTTATGCACATCATATCCAGACGTATCAAAAGTATTAATGTTGGGAAAAAGGTAGGCAGTGTTCTTCTAGATGGCATTGCTTCTTTGATTATGTCGAAAACTATGGACGAGGTAAATAAATTGTTTAAGGAATTCCTGACGATTTTATTGAGTCCATATGAAACGACATATGTGCAGGATGCCTTTTCTGCGATGTGTAGTGGGCAATATAGAATTGTAACAGACATGGAAATTGAAGAAAGAGCAAGTCTTTCCGACGATTGTGAAAATTTTCCCCACTCTCCTCGAGATACGCTAATGTTTCAACATTTCAGTGTAATATATGGCGAGATCGAAGTAAAAGTCAAAAGCATGCATTCATCTACATTGAATCCATTTCATTGTCCTCAATTTGCGGAACTTCTCTTAAATAAATATATGCCATATATTGCTTTGTGGTCGGGACTTTTATTGAATCCTCAGGAACAACGCGTATCTAATGCTATTGTGGAAAATTGGTTCAAACAAATTAAGCACGATGTTGTTGGAAATAAGATGAAGGATAAAATCGGTAGGTTTATTACAAAATTGCAGCAGCGAATGGAATCTTTATGCATCGAAACCAAATTCATTCCACGCTTAAAGCGCAGAAAAAATATATCTTCCATGACATCTCTTACATCTAATTTGTTCGATTTGCAAAAAACATCTGCAAACATTTCCTCTCAATCAAGCAATTTCAAAAATCGAGGTTGAGAAATGTCATCCAGAAAAGTAAATCAATTAAACCAAAGGATAGATCTAAAGACATTCGTTCCGTAAACTTAATTCCGATCCTATTAATGCACTAGTTGAAGAAGTGGAAAACGTCCTGTATCAAAATCTAAAACGCATTTTGAGTCCAGGTATTTTAAAAAGGTAAGATTTAGTAAAGTCATCAGTGAAGAGAAGTTTATACTAAACAAGGTCAGTCCATGTGCTCCTACCACTTGTATGGAAAACTTTTTGCGTTGTGAACCTGCATATTATTGTAGAGAAGATCTTACTCCCCAATATGTTGTTGGTAGGTACCCAAATCCAGGATTTCATGAAATTCTTCTTTATAGTGACGACTACAACTCCTTATTTGATAAGAAATGGCTTCATGGCACTGCTATAGATGCGTCAGTCTTTTCTTTTATGAAAGAAAATATTAATCCATCAATTATATACGTCCCGACGTCACTTACTTTTTTTTTGTTGAGACATCTGTCTCGACCTGTTCCCCAAGAATTCCCATTAAATCACATTTCGATGTTGGACACTACTACAAAAATCATTATGTCGTACAATGTCAACTCAAACCATTGGATAGTGTTAATGATTGATTTTTTAAATTCTCAATTTATCGTATATGATCCGGGACGTTGCACAACTTATTCATCTGCAAAAAAATATAAGCAGACCATTTCTTGTTATTTAAAGGATAGAAACAGGAAACATGGCAGGGAAGGTTTTCATCGCATAGATAACTACAGTTTGAAAGTAACCAATTTTCCAAGTCAAACGGATTCCTATAACTGTGGAGTTTACACTGTGCACTATATTTTTCGCTTACTTAACCGTTCATTCGATACTGACGATTTTCTTCCCACGTCTTTTCGCATTAATCTGCAAGAACTTGTTTTGAGGAACTCAGAGAACATGTACAATAGATGTTTAACATGTGGTTTGGAGGACAATCAAAGATGTCATCGTTGGGTTCAATGTTCCACTTGTTTTAGATGGTTACATGATCAATGCGTTCCAGAGATATCGCAGAATGATCTCGATAGACTGGCGGATCCGTCCTTTGTTTTTACTTGCTTCTTGTGTAAACAGTAGTCTATCGTTGTAAATTCATCCTAGAAGTGTTTATGCCAAAGAGTTGTAACAATTCATATTGTGCAATCGTTCCTAGTCCTCATGGAATAGACACAATAATTTATATGGAGTATGCAATTGAAGTGGTTATGGTAGCCGAAAGGTTACGTTGCACTTAAAATTTTGCAATTGTTCTTAGTCTTCATGGAATGGACACTCTATGATTGGGAATAGGGCTACCTAGTACGGGAGTTAGTGGACCGATTACCCTCCTCCACTTATACAACTGGGGTTGTAAAGAGAAGGATATATGTCCAACAAATTCTCGAATTAACAGGCGAACTCCCCCAATTCAAATATAGGAGTAACGCATCGAACATAGTACCTCCTGTGTGAAATTTGAATTTTCAAAGCAAATATCACACTAAGGTGATGAGGAAACCTATGTAGAAAACGATAAATATACTACATTTAATCAATTTACGTAAATGTGAATTGTGGTTGATTTCATTTTTGCGATCGCTTTCTTGTAATCTTAGGTATCGCACGACATTTTACTATTTAATCAGAAACTTTCTGAATTTTAAAATGATAATATACGCCTTATTTAAAATAAAAATGAAAATATATTATGTCTACTCATAAAATTAATGAATTAAATGTATGTCTTGTAGGTAAAATACTGAATTATAATTATGTCTACACATCAATTTAATTCATTTTTGTTGTTACTCGAAATAATAATAATATATTTGTTTTATGTCACGCCATAATGCAAAGGGACACACAATATCATCTCAAAATGTTTGAAAATTTATTTGCACCTGTCAATCATAAATAAATCCTGCTTTTGTATTTCTGAGCGGTTAACGTTATTGCTAAATAGGAAATATATAAGATAGCTTTGCAGAAAATAAATTTGCAATTAAGGTTATAAACCATAAATAAACTATTGCAGATTTATGATCTTTCATTAGTTTATACGGAAGACCCCAAATAACCTGGTTAAACATAAACAACTCAGCATATTATAGGTAAATTATTCAATTGATATGGCAGATGTTTAAAACTTAAAAACATTAGCTTTCCGTGAACTACCTGAGAGTGATACATGACCCATCATTTAGGCGATCATTACGTCGAATGTTGACGAATAATGTTAAAATCCGTCACTATTTCAGAAGGAACAAAAAGCAGTGTGCCGAATTACTGTGGGTGGACATTATTTATTTTGTAGATGCGCAATTTAAGAAGAAGAAAAGGATTCGAACAAATCAGGAAGTTGTTGGTATTTTAAACCATATCCGAATTAACCCTAGTGGTAATCGATTGGCACAAACGACGGCCATGCAAGCACAACTTTTCCCTATCAAAATTTCGCAAAATTAATTCCGATTGGCGTAAATTAGGGACATATTGAAGTTGAACAGTAAACAAATTATAGTGTGAAACCATACCACCAATTTTTTATCATTAACAAATGTAATAAAACGTAACAGGAAATAAACTTGGAAAATTATAATGCAATTTGTAAGCAAAAAAAATTAGCTGATAGATATTCACCACCTTCTAAATGATTAGGTTTTCTTTGAAATGTAAGGTGTTATATCTACCTATTCGTAATACAAAATGAATGTGTAACATTTCATTAGAGAGACAAAGATCCATCCAAATAAGGAATGTGGTTTAAAAACAATTATACGACGGAAGTTAAACAAGCCTATTTAAATTTAACATAGAATTCAAAAATCGATGGCTACTGAGCGAAACAATTGTCCCCATACCAAAAATTTGGTAATCTAAACAATGGTACATAACCTGTACGATAAACGTTTTCTAAAAAACAGAATCGTACATAAGGTGATGTGGAACAGCTAATGTACGGTATCCCATTATACAATATATATGCCATTAATTATAAATATACTCAACTATATTTGTATAAGCGCAATTGCCGACATCGGAGGTGTAAAATTTTTCGAATTGTACAGGTACTTAATTCGAAAAACGGACTATAGGGTCATTCAAAATGGAAGGGCCTAATGTACTACCTTATTCCAATAATCCTCCTCTTCCAAAACATCGCTCAAGATTTTTTAAATTAGACCTTTGAATTCAGATGCTTACTAATTATAATTGCATAATTGACGCAATTGCCGATATCGGGGTGAATTTTTCGAATTGTACGGCTTAAAAGACTTGTTAAGTGGCTGCTATCAAAATCTCTTCCAAAACTCGCTCAAATTTTTTTAATTAACTTTGAATTGATGCCTACTATATTTGCATAAGCGCAATTGCCGACATCGGGGTGGATTTTTCGAATTGTACGGTACTTTTCGAAAAACGGACTATAGAGCATTAAAGGTGGGACCTTGTGCTACCTTATTCCAATAATCCTCCTCTTCCAAAACTCGCTTAAAATTTGTAAATTAATTTTGAATTCATGCATTCTGTATTTGTATACGCGCAATTGCCGACATTGAGGTGGTTGTTTCGAATTGACTACTAATTATTACATCACTATTTCATATTAAACAGAGGCATTCATATAGGTATTTAAAAAAAAAGCGAATGTAATTTCAAGCCGAATTATTTAGTTATTTTATTTTTTGTTAGGTTGGTACAATACCAAAAGCGAATGTCCTTGAAAAAAAAAGCCAATGTAACTTCAGGCTAGTAAATTTCATATCAAATTTGCATGTGAATTTTATAAAAGAATTTACAGACGTTGCAAACTGTAAATTTTTTCTGAAAATATTAAATTATAAAAATTATAGAACTTGTTCTAAATTTTGTGTAAATCAACGCACAAATTTGCGCAGAACTTCATACCAAACGGAATTTAAAATTGTTAGGTTAGGCACAGGTGTATTTAATCTGTGATAGCAGGTAGAGGTACTGATCCAATAAAACCTTATCTTGTGGCAAATCGTGTCCTGTTCATAATAAAATAATGTGGCAAACAGAGAAGTTCGAATGTTAATTGAAGAAGTACAAAAGTACCCGTGCCTGTAGGTGGTTAAATCTGCCAATTATAAAAATAAACATGCACGCAAAGCTGCACTAGAAGAGATTGTGAAGACATTGATGCCATTAAGATCCGGAATTACCGAAAATGACATAAAATCCAAATTTAATGGCCTCAGAAGTAATTTTTTTACTGAACATCGAAAAGTAATTGCTTCACAGAAGAGTGGTGCAGGCACTGATGAAGTACGTTTTGCATACATCAATGGTCCATTTAAATTCATTAATAAGTTACAGGTGTATAAACCCTCACTGTGGTACTATGATCGCCTTTTGTTTATACTGCAACACTGTGAAACCAGATCAGCATACGACTCTTTAAATGAATCATCACAAATGGAGAATGAAACCAATGTAGAAAGTCAAGAAGAGGAATTAACGGTGAGTAACATTCATAGTTTGTTGGCGATATTAAACTTCTAAATGTCAGGAAGAAGAACACGTATATACATTAGATAGTGAAACAGGAATACTCATCCCAGAATCAAATGATAATAGCGAGATTGATATGGATGAAGCTCTATTGCTCAATACACCCAAGATAAATAGCAACACTAAGCGAAAAAGAAGGAATGTTAATGAAGAAAATTCAGAATTTTTTATGGAGTCAACTAAAGCCCTGCAGAATTTAACAGCAGCAATGCAGTTGAAACAGCATCACAAGTTGCCAGATGATAAAAATCAAACTTTGGCTAACTACATTGTGTCGAAATTAGCAGAGATTCATAACGAAATTAGAGTAGATATAGAAATGCAAATTGTAAATATTTTATTTGAAGGTATAAAGCAGTCAAAAAATATGTAACCATATCTTATTGTAAATATTTTATTTGAAGTTATAAATAAAACAGTAATCATAAATAAATGGTCGAATTAATTAGTGAATCAGACATGTTTTAACATTTGATTAAATGGCTATAAATTGTAAGTTTTAACACAGTTGTCTTGCCATGTAACTGCCCCTTCTGGCGAATTAAAATAAATTTTATAGTTATTTCTAACACCCCTTGCACTATTACTAGAGTTATTTGATCCTTGCTTGCACAATGTATTTAAAGTTAATGGTACACTGGTTTCTTCGGTGAAAACATTACATATATGCTCATTTTCATTACATAAATAATTATGAAGGACGACGCATGCATGAGTTATAGTTTGAACTTTATTAACACTAAGGTTAATTGGATTTAATACTACTCTAAAACGATTGACTAACATTCCAAAGCTGTTTTCAATCATGCGCCTAGCTCTACTTAATCGGTAATTGAATATTCTAGTATCATGGCAAAGACCTCGTTGTGGGTAGGGCTTCATTAAATTTATTAATAAGGGAAATGCATCATATGCTACAATGACATATGGTGCTATTTTTTTTGTACCAGGTAAAAAATCAGGTGGAGGTAGATTAAGATTATTATTGTTTAAAGCCATTGCTAATGAACTATGATGAAAGATACCACCGTCACTAACCCTTCCATTTACACCAAGATTTACATATGTAAAGCGATATTTAGCATCACACATAGCTAACAAAACAATACTGTGTGTGCCCTTATAGTTATAATAATAGGCTCCGTCAGAGATGGGAGGCCTAAAGTTAATATGCCTGCCATCTAAGGCGCCTATACAGTGTGGGAAATTCCAAAGTTCATAAAATTCTTGTGCTATCTTCTTCCACTCTACTTCAGTATTTGGGGTCTATAACATGTGAAATCTTTATATTATTTTCCAAGTTTTATTTTTTACCGTTAGATATGTTGGAGACAAGTGTTTTATGATTGCAGCACACACCAAAGGAATAAATCTAGAGATGGTGCTTTCATGTACTCTGGTACTGTACATTAACGACCTATAGCTCTCCCCTGTTGCAAGAAATCGAAGTGTTACTTGCAACCTACAACATAATATGTGATGTAATAATGCCAAGTACGTATCTGCTTGTACTTACTTGTTTGCAGATATAGGTTCTCTCATAAATGTTATTTCCTTTTTTATGTCACCTTCAAGTAAATTTAATAAATAATTATACTGATGTACAGAGTTCTTATATGAATTTGGATCTTCTGTTCTTAGTTCATAATTTAACATGTTAACAACACCTCTACCTTGACTTCTACGCTGTATCCATTCACGACACCATTTTCGTGAATATCTTTTTTTTTCAATAGCATTGCATGAGCACGGTTCATCATGAAGACAATGATAGCTGATGCATGTTCTATATCATCTTCATACATATTCATCCTACTAATTCCGATTACCGGCTAAAACTACGATTTTAAAATATTACCACACAATAATGTAAACCTATAAAAATAAATTATTATCAGCTATTCGCAAGTGGGATGTGCGCAATCTCCATCTGTAAATAATTTATGTACATTGCAAACATGTGCACTTCATTCAACATTTGATATAAAATTTGTTATCCATTTTAACTGCTTTCCACGTATGTAAATTGTTTGACAAAATTCATATGCAAATTTGTTACTAAATTTACGTAAATGTCAAACGGCCTTAAGAATATTCTAACCCGTTGGGTGGTTCTGGAGATATTAAAATGTAAATATTCTATTATGAGAGCTACGGAAAAATGCCGCAAAGCAAAATCATGCGGTATCACCCAAGCTCTCAGATAATATTTTCAAAGTTGTAGCTAATCGCCCAATTTTCCGAGATAGCATGAATTTTATGTTTCTTCCTAGCAGTTACGCTCCCTATCGGTCGAGTTACGAACTTCAAAATAAGTTCCACCCATTTTTCTTACTTGCTTTCCTTATAAGGATATTTTCCGTATCCTTATCGGGACACCCGGTACAAGATCCTGTTATAACTTTCTAGGGGCACCACAAAACTAAAAAAAAGTAAAAGCGTATTTTGACGTAGAATTTCTCGCTGAATCCAAATATGAAATAAAAAGTTGTGGCTCCTATCTGAAATTTTATATGTTGAGCCCTACAGGGCCGTATTAGGGTTATAGGGACTAAAATCTTATATTACCATTCGATTCGCCGGGAAAAATTACTTAAAGAACCTTTTTCAAATATTCATTTATTTTCGTTTGAAAAAAGTTATTAAACCTTTTCTATACTGTTTGGACATCCGATATATTGGTAATGAAATTTTGTAGCAAATTGAATCAACTTTTATATTTCCGATTAAAGTTTAGGGCTATTACAATCTTGATTATGAATTTTATTTCTTTAGCTATAATATTACCCAAATTTAGTTTTTTTGAATATGACTGTGAAATTTAAAATTTTTGAGAAATATTAAATATCTCAATTGTAATATAAAATAACGAATTAACATCATTTGTCAGAATAGTACGAATGTTTCTCTCCATTGATATATTCTTTTGTATTTATGGACAGACATTATCTACCAAATAAGTTATTATTATTATTAATCATAAACAACTTAGCAGAGGAAATCTAAGAAGGCGTATGGGGTTAACTACCTACAGAAACAGGGGCTAAAACACGTGACCATAACGGCACTAAATAAGGATAAAGTTTCAAATAGGAGATGAAAAGCATCAAAACTGTACTAAATAAGTGTGAAATGTGAAAATAGATATTGATGAAACTTAAAAATAAGTGGTTTAGGAGTAGAAGGGGTTGGGGTTTAATAAGGGGCGTTAATAGATGTGGGTTAAGTGGCAGAAGATTACTTTCAAGGAATCGTGCCATAGTTGGGAGATGTAGTGATACCCGCTGGTTTTGTTAAATTATACTTATGTATGTAATTACAGATGTTTAATATACACTTTAATTATTTATTAATATTACATGCGTATTATAATTTTAATTTGTATTGTTAATTATTGTAAATACATTTTTCAAGCAGATATTCGAAATCTCATATGTTTTTAAATAATTGACGATAAATGACTAGTGGTAAATAATTACTCATCACAATTTTTTATCACACATTCATGTGCTCAGAAAAAGCACGTCTATCACTTCAAGTATTCCTTTCCCTCGTACCACAAATATTATATGTTATTCTAGTAACTAAATACAAAACTAAGCAATTTCAGGTAAGTTTTACTGCAGTTATTTATTTATCGACAAATTTCTGATCAAATATATATGTCCCCAAACCTTCCCCAACTCGTTTTAGATTTGTTACGTGGTCTGCAATTTCCTTGATTGCATCAACTTGTTCCTGAAGATAATGTGTCTCTAAGAAGTCGCATAGATTTACATCCATATGGCCTGAAGCGACGCTGTGTAACGTTAGTAAGTTCTGAAAATCAGATCACAATGTTTAAAAGGTTTTTTATTGTTGACTTTTTTATTACATAATTTTATGCTATAAAGATTGATTATGTTTGCATCATACTGTATACTTACGTCATTAACCTTTTTTTCAAGTTCTAAAGCAGCAACCATCGCTTCACAGGCAGTACCCCAGTCTTGTTTCTCTGGACAACTAATATCAACTAAAACAATACGGCCCCCGCGTTTATTTAAATATTCCATAAATCTCATTGCGTGTTCTCGTTCTTCATTTGAAGCATCTTTAAAATATTTGTGTAATCCTGGTAAAGCCACATCATCTCTATCAAAATGGTAGGCCTGTAAATCATGATAAGATTAAATTAAAGCAACACCGGATATTATTGTAATTAACGAAAAGGATGTGGTAAATGTGAATCTAGCACGACACTACTAATTTGTAAACAGAACAATTAATATTTTGGATAACTTCCAATAATTGTACATTTGCACTTATATACTTTCATTACAATCCAAAACAACTTAGGTAAAATTACATTTTAGAATGTTACAAATATTGTCAATGATATCTAAAACTATACGAAGATTAATTTCGATTAAAGCGTTAATATAGAAATTATGTATTATGTTCTTTATGAGAAGGAATGAAGGAATTTTAATTTAAATGTTAATATAGTTTGCATGGTGATATACGTTCGTTTTAAAAGGAATAGAGATTGTTCCTGTTTTTTTCAGCTAAAATTAACAAATTAGCAATTTAAAACATTTTTTTTGTTAAATTAAATAGACGAATTGGTTATAATTAGCTCAAATTAGTGGCTTATTACAAAATCTACTCTTAAAAATTAAAATGAATCACGTTTGTGTAAATAAATATTGAACCAAAATATAACCCAGCACCGCTGCGTAAATCCTTCAATTATAAATACTTAAACGTACACTTACCATTGATAAATAAACGTAACTTGCGTTAAGTTCTGCTTGAATCTGTTTATTAATTGCATTTTCACAGTCTTTATGAAAATTTTGTGAGACCTGCGATTTTGCCATTATGAAAATTTCACTTAAAATGTGCAATGGATGTACACTAGCTGTATACGATCTTGTTACGCAAGTCTAACACGCATCGATTAACTTGAAAATAACATTTTAATAAACAAATAATGGTAAAAGCTTGCCATTGTTTAATTATTTTAATACTTTACATTGATTATAATTAATTATAATAACATTAATAATACGTCACGTTAAATCTTTCAATTTTAAAGTGTTTTATTACATAATTATTAAGCGGGAATAATTTGAAATATTTTCGGCCAATCGTAATGATACCCGCAAACCTAGTTTTGTTTATTTGGAATTACGTAATCGTAATCCCATTATATGTTCACAAGTAAGAATGAGAGAAACAATGAAAACGACGTTTGTAAAAAAGAGGAATGGTGTCGCATGGTATCGAAGCCTGCGCAATGGATTTTATTAATGAGAATTTGGAAAATGGGGAAAATAAAGTTATGGAAAATATTTTTGATTTTATTTGAAATTTATTTAAAAACGTACGCTTCTACTCATTGGGTTGTAACTGAAAATGGACGTATACAATCACACGTAAGTTGATTTTTTTAAATTGAATTTTTTACTAAAAAGTTAGGTTATATTAATGTATTTCATAAAAAAACTACATTTTACAGCAGTGTTTTGTTATTTATCGCAGATTTTAATCTTATTTAGCAAGGATTCTTTCTTCTCCTTTATCTTACAAAAATATATTGTGTATTGTCCCTTATAAAATTTGTGACCTATATTTTGTTACATCTGTTGGAAATTGTCTTTGGAGGAAATATAATTTTTAAATTCTGTAACTAAACTGGACTATAACCATAAGTAAGTAATTCATATATGTTAATAGTTGTCATCATGCAGAATCAATTTACTAATTAAAATAATGCAGAATATGTGAATAAATATTTATGGTTAGGTATTCGTTTTTGATAATGCACTTACACTTAAAGAATGCATGGACAATTATATACATAGTTTATATTCAATATATGTGTCGGTAACTTTTTTAAATTTCACATTAGATTTATGAAAAGTTTCGCTTTGATACTTTGATAATTTTACTCTGTCTTGAACATGCACACCTAACGGACGAAGGCTAATGAAGACAAATGCCACATTAAAAAACGAATTTAACAAAGTTTAATCACATATCAGTGTATTGTTATGAGACCATGGTAAAGCATTTACTTCATGTAAAAAACCTAGGCACACCAAATTACAGACCTATCTTGTTTATATTATATGCATCATTTTAAACTTCCAGCAATGATAAATCTGTGACATTAACTTGCTGGTTTATTAAGGGTACTCCATAGACGTTTTTATATTTACAAATTTGAAAATGCTTGAAAACATCTAATTTTGTTTTATCTTTTAGAAACATGTTATATTATTCTAATTCAGTGCTGGTATCTTACTTTACAAAATATTATTTGATTTGGCTTTAACCTGCTTTAACATTAAAAATGCTTTAGCATTCTGAATCTGAATGGCATTTAAACATAATAAAAGTATTGTTTTTGTGATGTTAGGTTTTTCAGTGTAACGCTGTTTTCTTAAAACGATGTAGATAAGTTCCAAAGTAATGTTTGTGTGCACTTGTAGCCACATAAGTTAAAAAATACCATTCTTATTAACAAAACTTATACTTAAAGGTACTTTAGAAACAGCTCGGTTGTATCAAATTTTTATTTAAAATCGGTTAACAAGTAAGGGCACTTTATACAGGACGATAAAGTACCTTTTGTAAATATATCGAAAACTATTAACTGTGGATCAAAAAGTGTACACACTTGTTTTAATGCTAATTCAATTTTCGGTAAGCTTCTTTCATAGGTATGTAGCGTTAAAAATTGATAACACTTTGAACAAATTAACTAATGTTTGAAAAATTTTGTTATTTACTGACGACAATAACTGGAATTGTAATCGAAGCATATAAATGCAAATACTCTACTTAGCAGCATGCTGAGAAGAATGCAAGCAGTAATTGGGGCTCGTTACTAACTATGCTCTAATTTTAATCAAAAGACTTGAATTTGTTATCCTAGTAACATTTAAGTATAAAGTAAATATCACTAATTTTCATAAAATTTAGCATTCTTTTTTTACGATTTTCTTCTTTTTTTTCAACTTAAGATTGTGCACTGAAATATTTTAAAATAAACCGTTTTTCGTAATTCATAGTATTTAAATGACTTGATTTATCATTATTTATTTTTGCAAAAAGAAATGATGAAAATTTAAAAATATTCGATAATTTTGTCCATGAGTGTATTTGATAGAACTGCTGTCTAAAGGGGTGGAAATTGAGATCAACCCCTTATCCTCGATCTTGAAAACCGTGCATAGTATCAAGTTGACATTTTATATCTAATTAATAATAAAGATTAAAAAAATGGCAAATGCCCTCCATGTATCTACAGCGTCCGCCATAAAGTTGGGTACATATCATATGAGAAAATTTTTAATTATTGTTATTTTTAAAAAACTTTCTTTAGGGATCGTTTTTGCATGTCTGATAACCCAAAAATCTTTTTTGACATGTGATGCTATCATCGGTTTAGCGAGAGTTGTAAAAAAGTGTGTTATTATTGTCGAAAAATGGGATAATTTTACAAGATATCGAACAATTTTACTAAAAAGATTGTGTTTGGGGTAAACTATGATTTTTGTTTTTTTTTTATTTGCCAAAAAATCGGCATCGTTGGATTCTAAACAATTTTTTTTAGTAAAATTCTTCGATATCTTGTCAAATTAACCCATTTTTTAATAATAATAATACCCTTTTTTAAAATTCTCGTCAACCCGATTATTGCATGACGTGTCAAAATAGATTGTTTGGTTATCGGACGTGCACAAACGATCTCCAAAGAACGTTTTTAAAAATAACAATAATTAAAGATCTTTCCCTATGCACCCAACTTTATGGCGGGCGCTGTATATATCCTATTAAACGTCTTAGGCGTTGGGGCAATTTCAAGAATCGAACCCTGTTCTAAAAAGGATTTTAACTGTGAGACACGAATATGTCAAAAAGGGTCTTACGTGTTTCGACAGCATTCAAGAGAACCTTAGATTTTGGTGCAAAATTTTACCAAAAGGTTCTTAGGTGCTGAGACGATTTAAAGAATCATCCTTGGGTGAAAGAAAGCAATGAAAATAAAAGAAAGTGGATGAAAATGTGAAAAGGGGAATGCAAATTGGAAAACAGGATATAAAATAGAAAAAAAGCGAATAAAAATGGGAAGAATAGAAAAATACGAGATGAACATGTAAATAAAATATATGATATTTGATTTGTTGTGATCGTCTTGTTGGCGCCAAAATGTCCTGGCCCCGAAAAATTTTGGCAACAAACCGTTTTGGCGCCGAAAGCGTGGAGCCGAAACTTCTATTACGCTATTAAAGTATTATCCTCGCCAGGAGTGTTTATCGCTACGTCATCACATACAATCATATGGTGTAATATGAAAAACACGAGACAATTATTTTTGTTATATTAAATTCTGATTAGAAACTATACCCCGAGATGGCAGCATTTAAAGCTGCAGAATTCCAAAATACAATTACTTATTTATTGTGATTTATTTTGTAAAAATTAGAACTGATTTAAGGTGTATAATAAATGATGATTAAAATTAGTAAATGTAGAAACTGAGGAAACGGTCAAAGGATAAACAAACATATGGTTATGTAGCATTAGTGAAATGAGAATTAAATATATATGCACATAAAACAAATTGATTTCGCGTTTATAGGTTTACTCTTTCTACTACATTTGATTATTCAATACCGTATGTCGATTTCGTGAATGCACTACGAATGTTCACCATCCTTATTTATTTCATTGTTTTATATGAGAAGACAGTATAGACAAATTAGATAGCTAAATTCATAAATTAATGACGTAGCGGTAAACTCTCCTGGTGAGGATAATACTATTTACAATGTTTATTTTTGCAGAAGCAGGTCAAGATTTTATTTTTGGCGCCGTCTTTAATTAAAAGACGTTGCTAGAATCTAGATTTATCGTGTAACTCTATATCAAAAAAAAACAAACAACGTCATACAGTTATATTTACTCAATTAGCTCAATTTAAAAAAATTATTTTTCTGTAATCGTTGCAAAATATAAACTATCACAATTATCACACATACTACAATTTTTACCTTGTAGGTATTAAAACATGTATTTTTATCTATACCGGATGCCCACAAGATCACTTTCCGGCTGCCATTTTTTTATTTATCTATCGATTTAAATGAAACTTGGCAGGGTTGTTACTCTAACCAAACGTCATTTTTAGAAATTTTTGACAAGCATTTCCGACTTCCAGTTTCGCCGGAAATGACCTTAACTTTTGATTTTTAAATGACACCCCCTGTATATTTTTAGTTTTTCGGATTCTGGAGATCATTTTACGGCCGATTGATTAAACTAAGTACAAACTTTAATTTAATTTTTAAGTAAAATATTAGATTTATGTTAATAAACAACAACCTTTATTATTACCTGTCAAACTTTTAAATTTTCCATAGTGTTTCCATGGCAACCTAGCCACCTATTGTTTTCATGGCAACTCTGATGTGCTGTGACATAGGAAGTGTATTTTATTAATGAGTTAAGACGTAAATATAAAAATAAAAATGTTTTAAATCGAAAATGGGTAAAAATGACAAAACGTGTTATAAGTCATTAAATTCGTTTTAAAACACTGCATTTAGTAGTTTTATGAAAGTGGTATGCTTCCATTTAATTTTTTTGAGCTACGGCAAAAATAAAGTTTAGAACGTTCTAGTAAAAAAGTTAACAAAGATAAAAGTGAGTTTGCTTTTTTCTGGGGAGTGAGTTAAGTATGTAGAATGATTTTAAGATGGTCATGGCACTCTGGATGAGAAAATAAAATTCAATTTTAAAATTACATTTGGAAAAAAATCGATTTAAATACGCAATCGGCCGTAAAATGGCCTCCAGAATCCGAAAAACTAAAAATATACAGGGGGTGTCATTTAAAAATCAAAAGTTAAGGTCATTTCCGGTGAAACCGGAAGTCGGAAATGCTTGTCAAAAATTCCTAAAAATGACGTTTGGTTAGAGTAACAATCCTGCTAAGTTTCATTTAAATCGATAGATAAATAAAAAAATGGTAGCCGGAAAGTGACCTCGTGGGCATCCGGTATATAAATGTATACGTTGCGATAACAATTTCAGTTATATTTCTCAGTAAATGTTAATATCTTTAAGAATTATTTAAGATATCGAAATAAATTTATGAAATATGAAAATTGAAAACGGAAATATAAAAATAAAAAGCATTTTTGGCTTTTTTAAATTAATTTTTAAATCTATCGTTACCATTGACGACGATAACTGTAATTGTTATCGAAACATAAATTTATATAAAGATAAATAAGAAATACACGATTTACTACCTAAAAGATGTTTTAATTTTGTAATCCTTGTATATATACAGGGTGTCTCGGAGTAAGTGTAACAAACTGCAGCAGGAGATAGTATTGATGAAAATAAGAAAAAAAGGTTTGAATCAACATGGGTGCTAACTTCCTTCATTCTAAAGATACAGGATGTTTTAGTTGAGAAAATTTTGTGACTTGAGTTGAATTTTTTTGAAAAAATCTGTACTCTAATTCTGGAGTATGCATATCAAATAAAAACTACAGTACTGGAATATTTTTGAGATATTATGATAGTTACATTAAAAATTTCATCATGTAGTTTCACTTTTCTGAGTTGGATTGTTATATCTTCAGCCGTTATTGAATTAAAAAGAAATTTTTTTTCTCAACTGAAGCTGTATCTCTAAAATTAAGGGAGTTTGGACCCATGTTTGTAAGAACTTTTCTTCTTATTTTCATCAATAAGGTCTGCCGCTGCAGATGGTACTGCTCCAGGGCAACCGGTATTAATAGAGAACAATGCGTCACACATTTACGTTAACGACTATCATTCAGTGTGTCAAAATTTACAGTTTTATTATTGAAGATACTACTTACTTTCTTTTAAGCTTTTTCTATCGAGAAAAATGACTAGATCGTCAAAAGAAACAAAGTTTTTTATTCTTTCGAACAGTTTTCTTGCTTCTTTCCTTTTGCGTTGAATAGTTCTTCGTGATAATGGCAATGAACTGGGGTCATGACTCTGTGCTGCTGCACTAGGTTCCATTAATCTTAAACCTTCCCTATCAGAAACTTTATTGCGATTTAATGCACTAGTGACATGTGTAGAAAATGAACATTTCTTTGGCGATTGGTTCAGACTGCAAATCTGTACGAAATTCCCTTTCGTTTAGAGATGATGGCCTATACAGCTATTCTGCTGTTTTATCTTTGACCGGATCAGAATTTTCTAATGAATCGTCTTCTGAATTTGAAATAGTCACAGTTGGAGACGCCAGGGACGAGGAACTTGGCTCTTTTCTTTTTTCAAGCCTCTTGTTCTTTCAATCTTTTTTTAAGAATCCTTTCTTGTTATTTCCTGTATTCCTTATCTGCTGATGAAATAGCCATATTTCTTTCTGCCCTTTGGTCAGTGAAAAACTCTCAGTGTCTGTATTTTGCACGTAGTATGTGCTTCATTGTGAGCAATGTAAATATCTTATCAAGCTGCTCTTGAAATGATGTTTCATGTTTCTTATGGGCATCAGATATTCTTCCTTTATTTTTTCCAATAGAAGCCATTCAGAGTGCACTTTTTCAAGCTTATCAACGCAATGTTTTCTAAATCTAGTCGGTATAGCGGCCTTTTTTCACACTGAAATTAATTCGTCTATAGTGCTGAGTTCTTTTCATTTAGAAAAAAATGGAATCTGAGAAGAACTTTCCTTAAAGTTATAATAGTTTCAAAACGTCGTGTCGGTCGAGATGCGCGGCGGGATTTAAAACAATTTGAAAAGTTGACATTACGTTGTACGTCGAGAAACATCGATAGGTAAAATGACATCGTAAAAATGTAGATTAAATAAATATAGGGTTAATTATTTATGGCATTTCATGTTAGTATCGTGATTTTTAAAAGTAAAAATAACAATGTAAACGTAGGTTTGTAGTGATTATGGACTTTATACTTTTATTTAAAGTTTGAATAACTTAATGATCGCAGATGTACACTCTGTCCCATTTTGGTTGAAATTGTAGGGTATCTCGTTTACGAGCAAAGATAGCAAGATGCGGTTTTACTTTTTCGTGAATCGAAAGATGCCACAAACAGAATTGTCATAGTCCTATTAGTATTTGGGATACAGAGCGAAATTCAAAATTTGCACATTTTAAGCACCCCTCGTAACTGCTTTGCCTTGTAATTTATCGAAATGGTGAAAAGTGGGTTTTATACCGAATTTTCCGTAGAATGTAGTGGCGTACATAGTTTTCCCCACAAACAGTCAGTTTCTTCGTAATAAATCAAAGTTTTGTTACTTTCAGCTTTAAAAAAATATATATTGTGTAGCACTTCTTTTGCATTATTAACCTTAAAAATGAATGTTACGTTAATTTAACATTTTGATGATATAGTTGGCCATGAAAAAACAAGGTTAAGGGTTAGGAAGTCTTATGCAAAAAAAAAAAATTAAAAACTGAACATAATACCTTCAACTTTACAAGCCTAATATAAATTACTAAAAGAGATGTTCGAACTGATGACCATTCTGTCTTATACATGCTTCACACACTCTTCCAATTCATTCTATAGCATTAAGCACAATAATATGGTTATCTCGTAAATGTCTGAAAGCTTTTCTAACTGCATTTGTCAAACGTTCAATGTTCAATGTTCAATGAGTTTGGTATATTTTACTTTTCAAGTAACCCCATAAAAAGAAATCTTAAGACTGACATGTCCGGAGACGTAGGGGGGTATCTTATCGGCCCATTAGTGCCAATCTATCTATTACCAAAATTGTTTTCCAAAAACGGGCGTATAATTTGCGCATTGTGAGATGGAGCTCCACCCTGTTGGAAATTAATTTGATTCAAGCGAGCTAAAGGAATGTCATCTAATAATTCAGGCACAACCATTTGTAATATTTCCAAATATCCAGGAGCGGATAAGTTCCCTTCGAAAATATAAAATTTTATTTGTGATCCTAATATAAAGCAGGAAACTCATAGTTCAAATCGTCCTTGTTGTCTTTGGGGAAATTCTTGTTGTGGATTTTCTTGACACCTGAATCTGCTGTTGTCCCGTTTTAAAACACTTGAATTGCTTAAATGTGCCTCGTCTGACCATATAACATTTATTTTTTGACCTTGGTTTAGAAAATGATCCATAATTAATCACGTTTTTTTTTAATCTATAAAACGTGGTATTACTAGGTTGTCTCCGTTCTGGAAACCTACATAGATTAAAGTTACATACTTAATACCAAGGAAACCATTTACCTGTTAAAATACAAATGTATTGCTGTGTCGGCGTTTTCATTAATCTGACCAAAGCAAATCAGCATATCATATTTTTCAAAGTTTTCAAAATGTTTAATTTCTGCCATATTTTGCACAATGAACGCACAATACGATTGTTGCACAAAAATAATTTTAATCAGATTTGACAGTCAATTACGTTTAGTAGAATCAGACTAGGCCCAGCCTACCTACAAATTTAGATATAAATTATTCTTCATTAATATTTTTTCTGAAGCTTTAAGATGCAGTTTGCCCAATTAAAAAAAAATTGCCAGTTTGAATGTTCCAAAAACTATTGTACCTGATTTACATAATTTTTTGTTATTATTTTTGCATTTCTGCGTAAAAGTCATTAGATTTATTATAATGTTTATAATTATAATAAAGCAGTAAGCAGTAACCAGTAGCCTTTTTTTAATACGCAAATATATCTTGGACGTTCAAGAAAATTGGCGTTTATATTGAGTTTATAGGTTTCATGGCCAACTATATCATCAACATGTTAAATTAACATAACATTCATTTTTGAGGTTAATAATGCAAAAGAAGTGTCACACAATATATATTTTTTGAAAGCTGAGAGTAAGCTCTATTATATAATAAAAAATATACAGGGCGTTCTATTTAAAAAACCAAAACTTTGGTTTATTGCGAAGAAACTGACTTTTTGTGGGGAAAACTATGCACGCCACTAAATTCTACGAAAAATTCTGTATAAAACCCACTTTTCGCCATTTCGATAAATTACAAGTCGAAGCAGTTACGAGGGGTGCTTAAACTGTGCAAATTTTGAATTTCGCCCAGTATCTCAAATACTGTTTGTGGCATCTTTCGTATCACGAAAGAGCAGAACAGGGTCCCGAAAACCGCTTCTTTCTACCTTTGCTCGCGAACGACATACCCTACAATTTCAACCAAAATGGGACAAAGTGTACAACTTAACTGTTGTCTTTTTAAGAATATACAATAGGAATTAAAAGACAATGATAAAATGGTCTTAGTGGTATAACACATTTTCAGTATAATTAAATTGATTAACACGATTAGTTGGCTGGTTGCAGATAAAAAACTGCACGTATACAAATAATGTAACATGAAATCGCAAATGTGAAAAGTCATTTGACAAAATTTATTAAATATTAATATACAAATATAAATAACTTTCACACATCTTATTTAGAATAAACTAAAATTAGTTATAAAAACTATTATTAATTTTATTAAATACATAAATAAAAAGTTTACCTCGAGTAGGATTTGAACCTACGACCCGTAATTTGGTACAGTACCGCACTAACCAACTACCCTATCGAGATACAAGCCCCAATCGATGGAAATAAAGCTAATGACAACATTTATGAGTTGAGTAGTAGCGTATTTCGAACACGTCGAACGCGTTTAAGTCTTTTGCGCCACGAGATTTTGCACCAACTATAACTGATGAAAGCTAGTTATTGGTTCTAAGTCTCTGATCCTTATCATAAATACAGTGTCCACTTTATGTGTTGAAGTTGATAGCAAAGCCAGATTTTCACAAATGTGCAAAACAAACACTTGTATTAAAACAGTCCTCACTAACAATATTCAGTTCTAATTTGTTTACTTTTGTATACAGATTTCTTGATATTTACTTCACAAAAACAACATCTGGAAAAAGAAAAAAACACTATACATTTATAATTAAAAATGTCGAAAATAACGGAATTTTCAAAATTTGTATTACGTTGAGTACTGGCTTCTACCCCACCTAGGACATAGTTATTTTGGTAATTATCTTTTACATCAGCTGATGTAAAAGAATGAGTAGGTGTCCAGGGGTGTCGGATAAATTAGAAATTTTTGGGCCACCGTAATATATTATATATATATATATATATATACATATATATATATATATATATATGTATATATATATATATATATATATATATATATATTAAGATAGTATGTTTCAGTGTTAAATATGATGGTTATAAAGAAATAAAGTTAACAATAAAGACAATGTTAAAAAGATTCATATAATTTATGAAAGTATGAAGAATACTGAACAATTAGTGTAAAAGTAACTTACAGTTGTGTTAAAAGCCACGTAAATTAACATTGTTGATGCGTATTAACTAATTGTGTTGAGAAGATAGGTTATGGACATTTTGAACTCCGATTGAGAGAGTATTTTTCATTGTTGACTGTGTTGAAGTTAAAGTTAGTGTAACTTCATGTTTTTCGGGTCAGTGAATCCAAATATGACCGTAGTTTTCCTGTAAGTATTAGAATAAGTTAGATATAAGTAAATGCACAATTAGGATCATTATCGTAGCAAAATAGTTTGAAAGCGAAATAGGGCAAATGTGGTATCATTTTAAAGGAAATTTTATGTAGAATTTAATACTTATAATATTTTTAAAATGTATCCTAGTATAACAAAGATATTTGTAAAATTAATAAATTGTAAATTTAAGAAAAATCTTCAACCAATCAGAATTAAGATGACGCCAAAATTGGCGGTTTAGAAAAAAATAATACTACATTCGTAAAATTTCTTAAGAGTCTCTTACTAATCTTGAAGGTGAAAGCATGTTACTTTTGTTCCTAAAATGTAATAAAAATTTTAGATTTGTAAGTGTTTCATAACCTTATTTATATAAAAACAAAAACCTATTCGCAAAAGTTAAACTAAACAGAAGTGAGGTTAGCGTCACGGTCTGTATACTACTACGGTTGCCCCATAACCCGGCTTATAGGCGTTACGTTACCAGCGAGCAGGGGGAAAGCCTACGTCACTCAGCGACTGTTTGAGCGACCGGTGTATAGTGAAAGCCTGTGAGTGCATGCCGTTCGCAGTTGCAGAGAGTATTTGTTATATTAGTTATTACATTATTTTCGTGAAATTAAAATTATATTGTTAAAATCAAACAAATAATGACAGGGTGTCGCTGTACTGTTGCTACATGCAACAACAATTTAGACAAAACAAATAACTTCTTAGCTAAACAAATAGTAGAGAAACATCGGAAATTTAAACGAGTTCTGACATTTCAATTCAAATTTGTAATTCAGAAGTCACAACATTAAAAATGTCAATTGTAATTCCAGTCTAATACAAATTAAAAAGTAGTAGTAATTCAAACCAAACGAAATTCAAAAATTCATTTTTAGTATCTTTTGCGTTGCTGCTAAGCAGATAAATTGAAATTGAATAATGAACTACTTAATTTTTAAAAATGTACATTTTTAATTAATACGGTTAAATAACATTTATTATTAATCTGCGTTGTTGTTTGTAATATACTTACGTATGTCCTTAATAATAATAATAATGGTTTGCTTTATTGTGTCATTTTCGTTTGAAAACAGCATACCTCTGTTTACCACAATAACATATGAATTACGGAACTGCTACATTTTGTTAAGATAAATATTGCTTGTTCTTTTAATTAATTAATTATTACTAAGTTGCTTTTACATTAACGCAGTGATAATTTATATACTGGTTATTGTTATTCCCATAACAGTGCTCTAACGCTTAGCTTAAAAGTCGCTGACCGACGTCACACGGTGTTGACCTATAAGAGGGTTCTCAGCCGATGAGGCAACCGTAGTGTATACAGACCGTGGGTTAGCGTAGTAATAAGTGAATTGTTAAATGAATATTTCTATTGAATTATGGAATATTGTTATTGATTTTTTTTAATATAAACAAAATTAATTAAACAAAAATCGAGTTTATTAATTTCTTAGATATTAGAAAAGTTTTAACAAATTTAAAATTGAATTCAGATAATTATTGTATTTAAATTATACAATACTAAAATTAAGTATAATAAAATGTTTTATTTAATTTCATATCATAAGTAAATATTCCCAAAGTAAAGTTTATATCGCAATATATATGTATATATATATATATATATATATATATATATATATATATATATATATATATATACTATTTTTAAAATTGAGTGGTACGTGAGCGTATTTTGTTTGTTACTGGCCATGTCACAGATCCCGTGTTACAGTCTTTCAAACAGACACATAAAGACGCACAGACATTTTTCAAAAACCACTTTCTTTACTCGGGCAATTTCAAATTTGGCTCGTTTTCTAAGCAAAATAAAATCAAATGCCGTTGTTTTGTTTCTTCTGGCAGAAAAAGGTTTAAGGTATTTTAAAATGGAATTGACTTTACTGCATTATCATAGCCGCGGATTAAGTGATTTTTTTAATACAGTTTTGACTAGTTTGTATAAAGGAACCTCTCTTCTTTTACTTTCATTTTTAGGTAACATCCTGTATTGATGTGCTTTGGATATCTGGTATCCATACTACCCTTTTAAAATATACCGAATTTTTAAATAAACATAGAATGTTACACTGATACTACCATGAAAAGCATTTTGATTTTGATATTTTTTTACCCAAATCGATCTCGAAATCGAAAAGCTTATTTTGATATCAAATAGTTGATGAGGAGTGCTTTTGAATCTAATAATGAAATCCTCTTGAATATATCAAAACCTTCTTGTCATACTCCTGTCTTCTACGTAAATTTCACGGTTTTCTACAAAAGTTCGAATTTGCATAAATGCGTAATTCGGTTATATCTCTACTTTTTTGGCTTATTTGATTTCTAATTTCGAATTTTTGTTGTTAGTTGGATTCACCATTCCACCTCCGACGTCCATATGATCTCATTGCTTTATTGGACCAAGAAACTCGAAGGATTGATATAACAACATTATATAAAGATTTAGTTACAAGAAAGAATATTATCGACCAAAAATGGTCAGGTTTAGAAGGTGCTTCAGATTTAGAAGCACGCGTATATTCTCAGGACCCCGACTGTTTTAAGGCGGGTAAATTATTAAGCGAGATTGATTTATACTCTAGCATTGGTTCAAATGGAAGTAACAGGGCTGAGGTGAAATTAGATTTGTCAAACGGAAATGATTCACCAGAATTTATTGTACCTGAGTGTTCAAATTATAGTAGTTTGGACTATAGCATGTTTACATTTGAACATTTACACGCAATGGTCAATCGTGATGGTATTAGTACATTGCCTGAATCTAGTTTGGACTATTTATTACCGATTCCATCCATTCACGCTTTTGGACATCATATTAGTACAAGTTTGTCTAAAAATAGTTCTTCATGGTTCCATTATAATTTAGGAATGCTGTATTGGAGAATTCGTGGTAATGGACCGAAAGCTATAGAGTGTGGCAGAAGAGCACTCTATTACGCACCTAGGTAAGCGTAAATAAGTAAAAATATGTTTAAACAACCATTAACAAATATTTTCCAAGTTTAAATAAAAATTGGTCATTATTTCAGGAAATACAAAGACATACCATTGTTAAACTTAGCGGGGGTATTTCATCAAGCACGTTATCCAAAGGATGCGGCAATTTTATTACATGCGGCTGTTGAACACGCGCCGTTTCAAGCAACTAACTACATTGCTTTAGGAAACGTTTATGCTGTTTTATCAGATTATAATCGATCAGTGGCTTGTTACGATAATGTTTTAAAACTTCAGCCTGAGTTAGAAAGCGTTGCTGCTACAAAATATGCCACTCTATGTCATAAAAGATTAGATAGTGGATTGTTGCAACTTCATGAGTGAGTTACGATCGCAAAAAATGACCCGGTAAGGACCTTTTTGTTTCAGATCGCTACAAGGAATTTTATCTGATTTACATGATTATCATAGTCAACAGCAGCAATGGTTAAGATTACAAGAGCGTCTTATGTGGGAACAAGCACCTTTTGAAGCACAATTAATAGGGTATAGTTCAGAAAAGTTAAGTGCTATATTAGCTAATAGAGGACAACGTTGTATACAGCGCACATCCGAAAACTCCAAACCTACAATTACTTGTGATTTCACTGATCATCAAGCTGTTACAAATTTACAAGTTGACGTTACATTAAATTTGCAGAGATTGTTGCGAAATGTGGAGAGCGAAACTCAAAAAATTAATGAACAAATGGCTCGTAATAAAAGGCGGCCAATATTACCACAAGTAAAGGAGGAACCAGTTATGTCTAATCAACAGAAAAATATGTTACCACAAGTAAATCATAATTCAGGAATGCCACCAATTTTACATCCTACATATCCAACCTCTCTTTCTACTTCCACTAATATTTATTTTGATGTAACTGGTTGGCCCAGTAAAGATGAATGTAGTAAGTGGAATTTACCCCTTACAGATACTGATGATTTAGACATACCAGTGTTTTTACCTCCTGAAAATAAAGGATTTCAGTAAGTATTATTTTTTTTTCTTCTTAATAGTTCAATCTGAGCACAAAAATAGTAAGACTAAGTTAAAGTAATTTATGCATAGAATCGTCTAGAAAATCTATAAATGTTTATAATTGAGGAGAATAGTTTATTTGGTTATTTTGCTATTGATTTTAGTCAACATTATGAACATTTTTAATAACCTGTCTGAAACTTACTTTTTGATGTTTCCTTAATTATAACTAGATGTCTACGCCATAGAAGTAACAACCCTAGCTATAGTTGGTAAAATGAGTAAATATGCATATCGGATTAGCACTTATATTCATACAGCTTATGTGGTTATATAGCTTTCTCGCTCTTATACAAGGCATTTATGCTAGAAGGTAAGAGGGCATCTAATTTTCCTAACTGCGCGCGGTGAACTAAGAACCACGCTCGACGTTATAAGCGTTTTTAATTGTGCTGTGCACCAAAAAGATATACCAATAGCTAAGCCAAGTTTAACGTGGCAGTGAAAATATCCACTTAAAAGCGTAACGCAGTGACTCTCTAAATGTTTTACTTATAATATTTTTACGTACATGCAAAAATGAATTACGCACCGCATTGAAAGGAAAGCGCTACTTATAAAACACATGTGTAAATATGATTATTAGAAAAAGGCCTTTACCTAATATATTTTCAATCATTCGTAAGTTTCTATATGTAAATACTTTAATTTAATAATAAAGGGTAAGTTATCCTGATAAGTACAAAATAAATAAATACGTAACTAACATAATTGCGTCTTTCTGGCGCTTATGAACGTATTTATTAATCGAAATTGCTAGATGTAGCAGTAGCACCATTAATAATTGCAGTGAATGATGGAAATTCGGATGACAGTGAAGTTGGAGTTGCCGAAGATGATGAATGACTGTATACCTATTTTAAATTAAGAATTATTGTTTTGTTTACCTACGGATGTTTGAAAATACATTAGATAAAGGCATTTCTATAATAATCACATTTATAAATGTACATAAATAAATTGGATGTAGTACCTTGTAATTATATTCTAATTACCTTACGTTCGTAAGCGTCAGAAAGACGCAATTATTTTAATCATGTACTTATGGCCCATTTATTTTGTACTTGTCAGGATAACTTATCCTTTATTTTCAAATGAAAGTGTGTGCATATAGGTACCTACATATGATTGAAAATACATTAGATAAAGACCTTCCTCTAATAATGATTTTTATAAATTTAGGTATTTTATAAGTAGCGTTTTCTTTTCAATGCTGTGCGTAATTTATTTTTGATATACGTAAAAATATTATAATAAATTAAAACATTTTAGGTAGATGTTTTCCGTGCCGCATTAAACTTGACTAACTACTGGTATCTCTTTTTGGAGCACGCAGCACAATTTCAAACGTTTATAACGTAGAGCGTACTTTTTAGTTCGCCGGCTAGATGCCCTCTCACCTTCTAGCATAAATGCCTTGTATAAGAACGAGAAAGGTATATAACGCATGAGCTGTATGAATATAAGCGCTAATCCAATATTCACATGTACTCATTATACCAACTATATTATATGACAATGTGCAATTGTATTGTTACCTTGTGAACCTATGTGACCCCTATTCAAATGATGCTTAAATACCATAGTTATCATTACAATGCGTTGAGTATACCTATACGTATAATTACTTATTGGTGGTTAAGTCTTGCAGATGTCATCACCAAAATTGACATTAAGAAAATATCAGTAAGTTTTGTGGAACTCATTTATATTATGGAATGATTTATAAATTAAGCATGTGCTTTCTATGTATTCCTGCATTTCTCTGGAATTGTTTCACTACTATGGCATACTCTTATTAAGCGCTCGACCGGCTGACGCTTGGTGGTAATAATTTCGTTTGATATTTCTTTTACCTGCTTGTCAGCGAGGAATTTTGTGACAGTCCTTACCTTGTAACATGGCACAGTCATGCCTGAACGTGTATTTCTTTTTCAGGAACTAGTTCTGGACCTGAGGAAACATTTTGTTTGCAGCGCTTTTAAATATTGGTCCTACCGCGTTGTTCCTTTAATAATGTACAGTCTACCACTTTCCTGGTAGCTGAGGATTGACCACACCATGATACTCGGAGGTTGCTTTACAGATCGGATACATTCTATCATATTTTTCAGCTGGTCTTCTCACAAATTCATCTCTTATCCACGGTTGAATCTACCGAAAGCAACCTGGAATATTTTTATTTGACATATTGATAAATTATACAGTTTGCAATCATTAGTTGTCCAATCCTTGCAATCTTTCGCCTATTGTAATCTATTGTTTTTTATGGCTGAGGTAAGTAGCGGTTTTTTGCAGGACGACACGTTACACACCCCACATCCTTTATTCGCCGATGACCTGTTATTGGTCAAACGTTCACGCCAGGCTCCTGTATCGTGTTCGTTCCGGTAAGGTTCTGTTTAGCAAGACAATATCGTAAATTTTTCTTTTATCCTACGGGGTTGTGATTTTGTTTTGACCACGTTTTCCTTTGCGCCGCGAGGACAAATCTAAATCATTTTAATCAAGTTTTATCTTAACGCGGTCTCAGTTACCCTTGCAACTTCAGTAATGGGTGCTACTTTCCTGTATTCATTATTAAAGTTTTTATTTTTTCTGAGATATCTTTGGATTTTCCCATGATAAAGTTGTCATTTCCTTACAGTTTGTGTAGAAACACAATGCTAGATGTTGGAGCTTAATTCACACACAAATGTACAATAGTTAGAATGCCAAAAACAAGTCATAAAATCTATAAACACGCTAAACATTAAGAATAAACACGAAAATACCACGTGACAAAACTTATACAGTATGGCGTGAGTTACCAACAGTGTTGCCAGTGTATATATTACTATTGTATATTCATTGATAGAGCAAGCTAAAGTTACTCACTGTAAAATCATGTTTAAAATCTACTATCTTGTAAAAATTTTACATCACAGCAAGTGTATGTGTGACTGCAATTTGACAATTAATAAACCGTTCTTGTAATACTTAAGGCACATTTGACGAAACATTTAGAAATATTATTATAAATAGGTTAATATTATAAATTTACACTTTTGATATAAATTTACTGTGTTACAGGCCAAATACTCATTGGAGCATTAAGCCCGTAAAGGCAATTGGTGTGCACGGCATAGCTCAGTGGGGGTTCTTACTGAATGCTGCAAAAAGTGCACTCGTCGCAACTCCAAAAATGTCAAAGCCGGGAGAAAATGTCAAAAAAAGCGCCATCTGTTAGAAACATTTATTGCGGGACGTTATGAACTAGATCTTAATAATGGTCTAACAGGAAATCATAATGTTCACTCAAAATAAAATCCTCCCCTCTACTAAACTAAACTCTAAAAATATTTACGTAAAGTTCACCTAAACCTCAATAAAATCCTAAGTTTCATATAAAAGCCGCAAAATTGCGATAACAAACTAAAAACTTATTAAATATTTCGATAAACTTAGCGCTGAAATCATTGGCTCAATTATCCAAAAATAAATTAAAGCGGTAATTAATTATATAATTTAAAACGGAAAATACGCCACAACAAAAGTAAACAAACGCCATCAAAAATTTATAGAAACCTAAAATTTACTAAACGTCGATATCGAAATGTAGTACCTCAATTCGGGAAAATACACAGTTTCGCCATAACAAATATTCAAATTCGCTTGCCTGTTCAGCAAAATCAGGCCAAACAATAATGTCTATTTCTTATAGATACTTAAAAAAAATTGCGACTACTCGCAAAACTCAACAGCTGATCGGTCAACGATCGTCTTACTTCATAATTTACGTTACGTTATCATTCAAAGCGTCTTTTAAAATAAACTTATAGTCAAAATCAAAGTAGCGAACACTCGTATACAAATTCTCATATTCCATTACGTTAAAGCTTTCCATAAATAATCAAACACTTCAAAGAAATGACACTGCAAAGTTGTCCAAATTAACATCTACCACAAACAAATAAATTACTCATAAACTTTGAATGTAATCCAGAATAACTAAACTTCTAAATTTTGAATGAACGTAAAAATATTAGCCTTGTGAGTAAAGGTGAGGATTACAAAATATGGACATCTGAGTTATAAACACTATGCATATAATACAAACAACAATAAATCTGGAAAAATATACAATCAACAAAGTCTTTAATATCATAAAATGTAACTTAAAATAAAATTTCTGTATTTTGATTTGGAATGATTCCTGTAGGATTCCAATAACTCCAATTAATCTATTTCATATATCATACATTTTTAATTAACAACAAAGAATTAGGAAAAAGTCGAACATTTAAATTTTACAAATCTTGCCGTACACAAATTTTATATAATGTAAACAGAATGAAATAATCAATGCACAGTTCGAGATAATTATTGCACGAATGAATATGCTTTATATATTGGATTGAGATCTAAAAGTTCCTTAATTAAACTTAAACCAACAGGCATATTCATTCGTCTTAACTGAGTACAAACAAACATGTTATTAAAATCACCAACACGTAAGTTCAGAGAAAATATGTAGTTACCTTCACACAGCACAAATGGTCAACCGAACTTCCTTTTCTTACCCACAACGATATAGGAGAAGCTCCCCGCGGTATCTGATTAATGCTACTTTATATAATTGCTAACCAAGGGATAGAATTAAATATTTCGCTGAACCATAAAACGGCTAAAACGGAAATTAATAAAATTTTGGGAAACCGAACTAAGGCACATAGTTTTTTGATAGTATTTAGTGACGTAATCATTAAAAATGGCGGACAGCTGCCATTTTGTAAAATAATTTTAAACGGGATTATATGGCAAGTAATACATCGTTTTCAACAACATTAAAATATTACTACTGATTCATGAGCTTCCACCCAAAAACGCCAATTAATTTATTAGGTTTTTGGGTTGAAACTCATAAATCAGTCGCAATATTTTAATGTTGATGCCATTGAAAAGCACTTGAAACGAGTTTTCAGATGAGGTATCACTTGCCATATGATCCAATTTAAAATTATTATTTTGCAAAAAGGCGGCTGTCCGCTATTTTTAATGGTTACGTTAATGAATACCATCAAAAACGTTGTATATGGGCCTTAATTATTAATTTCAATTTTATGGTTCACATGTAGGTTGGGGGGGGGGGGAGACTTTAGACGGGCACTATATATATACAGGGTGTCCGCTAATTAATGGTACACAGCAAAACTGGATATTGCTTGGTTAAAAATATTGCGATTTAGCCAAACTTACCTTAGTCCAAAAGTTGATCATAACCGAGATACAGGGTGTTAAAGTGTTAATTTGCATTTCGTTTTTTCTTAATAATTCATCAACAGGGCGACATAACGGCACAAAATTAGATATGTGGGGGTTTTCGGGGGTGAGAAATTCAAATCCGTTCTTATTTTGGACGCCACTTGTAGAGGCCGCCACTTACAGTACATTACATCGATTAAAAATGACCTAATTTTTTTGTATCTCCCTGTATTAGCCTAAATATTAAAGATTATGAATTTTCCATCTTTTTTACAAAAAAAAGTTATACCTTGTAAATGTCTCTCCGAGTGACCGTTTTCAAGATATTTACGTATAAATTATTCAGTACACCGTTTCAAATTCTCACATGTAAAATTTAGCTTGAAGTACCTAGGTTGTGATTAAATCAGATGCAATAATAAATGCTATAATTACTACAGAAATAACAAGAAAACTACAATACAAAAATATTAACATTTAATAAAAAAAGAGAGCATCTTTCGACAATAACTGTTCAAAGTGATTACCATTCACTTCAATACATTTGAGAACCTGTCTGCTGAACGACCGTCTTATCCTAAATAATAACTGATTGTTTCGAAACTGTTCGACAGCATTTACAATTTTCTGCCATAATTCTTCTCGAGTGTTCACTGTTTCTGGCTTCCACGACCTATCCAGCGATGAGGAAATTGAACATTTAGATAGTCTTTGACACGTCTAGAGAAATGTGCAGAGGCTCCATCCTGCATGAACACCATGTTTTGTCTTAGTTCTATGGACAAAATACTCGGGTAACTGAGTTTGCAGAAAATTAAGGTAGATTTCGCCGTTTAAATTAGTAGGTAATTCGAAGGGACCCAATACATGGTTACCAATAAGGCCGCACCAAACATTAATTTTAAATTCAATCGAACTACGACGAATTTTATTAATTTGCATTGGAAAGAAAATATTTATGAAGGTTTAAAATCGAGGGGGTTGAAAAATGATAGGAATTATATATCAATTGTTAATAGCAAAAATTTTAGGCATATCGACCTCACCAATTTCTTAAATAAGCCTTCAAAGTGGTGACTAAACTTTTTGCTTTGATTAGTAGATGCGCCTAAGTTATTATCTCTTAATTATTTTGTAGTTACCTGTTTATAAAACACGCTTTCAGTAATTTTTTTATTATGTTGCTATTATTTTGTGTACGGTTAAATTTAAAATAGTCAAAGGTTATGAGTTTTCTAACGGAAATAAACGAAAAGTTGAAAAAACAGAAAATAATTTTGCCAATGGCGTAAAAAATAGAGGGGAAAAAGAATCCACATTCTCCCGTACCTTGGCAATGTAAAAATGACGAAAATAAATTTCTCTCCAGAATTTGAGCGTTTTTAAAAGAAATCTGCTTGCAAAATTAGAGAAATCAAATTGAAGTCGTTTAAGAGTTATTAAAGAAAACGGCCTTTACTTTTTAACGTTAACACCCTGTATTTCAAGAACTAAGCGCTTAAGAGTGTTTCATTAATATATAATTCTTTCCCATTTATTAAAATGTTTCAGACAAAAGTCTGAGACAATGGCAGTGTGTATATTTTAAAATTATCTTTATGTAGATGTACACAAGGTGATCCGCGAATGCAGGAGACACTAAACTTGTATATTTTTAAATGGATTTTTTATGGAATTTTTGAATTCCGCTCACTTTTTCTATCCATACAATACAGCACACAATAAATTATACCGAGTGCTTTAGAAATTAGAGCTATTTCTATGTAATATTTTTGACGACTTTGATATCCTATCGCCGATTAGACCAGACATAATAACACGATAAGGTAATCAAAAGTTGTTTAATACGGTCAATTAGTGACTACGTCACGTCACCATTTTGCTGCGGAAAATAAGCGCGCTGTATCTAGACAAACCGGCGGTATTGACATTGTTTATTGCGTTTCTGAGCATTTTATCAGCGTTTTTAAGGGAATACGTACTTTGGGTGGTGAGTATTAAGGTGCTCCGATATTTATCACTATATTTAAATGCCGGATCCCGTCATAAATAACGAGAATAGTGGTGTACCTTATTACGACATAACCTCAATATTGTGTTTTGAATGACGTTATCCCGTGTTTACATATATGTCCGAGATTGAATGAACCAGTCAATTTAAATAGAATACGCATTCTTACACCCTGCGTCATTTCAATCTGTACAAAATGGTGATGTGTTGGACGCTAGACTTCAAGCATTACAACACAATAGAGAAGTGCCACTTATCTTAGATTTTCAAAGTCTAAAAAGGAAAGGAGCAAGTGGAAAAAGCTTATTAGGTATGATTAACTATGTGATAAAAGATATAGGTAATCAATTATCCGTTGCGTTAATTAGAGGTGATGAGATAATAAAATACTGAAATATTCTCGTTATTTATGGCAGAATCCCGTGTTTAAACACACTGGCAAATATCGAAATACGTTACTCACTATTCAAAGTACATATTCCCTTAAAAACGTTCAAAAATGCAAGAAACAATATTAGTACACGAGACACCCAGTTTGTTTAGATACAGCGGCACTGACCTTCCACAAAAAAATGACGACGTGGCGTCACACTAATTTACACCGTAATGTATGTTATAAGGTCATTCAATTCCTTTGATGTTGTTCCATCTGTATCTATCATTGCTTATACATAAGCATGAGGATGTATTGAAAGATACTTAACATACTATAGAAGCAAACAAAATTTGAAAGTCAAAGTCTTTTATTATTCAACATAATATCCTCTTAATTGGATACATTTATTACAACGAACCAGCGGCGCCTCTAGGTGTTAAAAAAAAAATACCTTGCTCTGCAAACTAGGCCTCCACAGCTTCGTTGAAAGAAAATTTACGACCTTTTTCAGTTGAGGAAAGACATGATAGTCGGACGGAGCCAGATCTGATGAATAAGGGGGGGGGGGTTCGAGTAATTCGAACACTAAATCACGAATTGTTTGCATGGCAACGTGCGATTTATGTGTAAGGGCATTGTCCTGCAGAAACAAAATACGTTTGGACAACTTTCCTCGTCTTCTCTCCATATTTTTTTCTCGTAGAGTGGTCAGTAATGCCAAATAGTAATTCCCAGTTATTTTTCTACTCTTATCCGGAAAATCGATCATAATTACTCCTTGCCAATCCCAAAAAATTGAAGCAAGAACTTATCGAGTAGATTTTTGAACACGTAATTTATTAGGCCTTGGAGAACCAGAGTGTCTCCATTCCATCGATTGCAGCTTTGTTTCTGGGGCGTAGAAATTAACCCAAGTTTCATCCATAGTAACAACACGGCTTAAGAAGTTTGCATCTTTTTCAAACCGGGCACAGATCGAAGGGGATGCTTCTACCCTTGCACGCTTCTGGTCAATATTCATTCATGTCATGAACTGTCATGACTTTTGAAGCTTGCAATCCAATTTTTCAAGGTCGCATACGAAGGATTCAATTTTTACAATTTCGGCCGACTCTGGTTTGACTTTTTGACGTGAAACTTAACACTGACACTTCTAATAAGTTATTCTTCGCTGTTATGGCAACGCAATATTTTCTTTATCCACGGAACCGGTCTAGGCTAACTAGATATCAATACATCCTCATACAATATTATTCTAGATATTCACAGCTCTCTGCTTGAAATACAACATTCTTAATTAGTTTTCAAGGTTTTGAGCTGGTTGCAAAAAAGGAAAACTGAAAGTAATATTTGCAAAAAAAAAACTGATTTTTAAAACGTTTACCAATGCGTTTTTTTTCAGCAGTCTAAAATTTTCTGAAACACAACGAAACATCATTAAAATTGTGGTATTACCGAATTTCGTGTGAAACATTTTTTTCTAAACTTTAATAATAAAGCCTTAATCCACCAAAGTTGTATTACATAGACATACTGTATAACCATGTATAGAATATACTAGATCATTTGAAATATATTTTCTGGCTCATCTTTTTTAATGTGTTTGTATCTTCATCTATTCCTAACCTTTTTTTTCTTTCACTCCTTTTGGCACATTTCCAAATGCTAACTCAACTTGTAATTCAGTTGTTTCATGACTTTCTTTTCTAAGTTCTTTATTTTCATGGACTTTTGACTTCATTTATGTTGTATAATCACTATCTCGTTTCCTAGTTTCTCGTGCATTATCTTTCGTCATATTTTTGTCATCCAATTTGCTGTTTTTCCTATTACTACACCTTATCAGTTCAATCATTAACCATATCAGTTCTTTTTGATCTGATCTGTACTTGGTCTCACTTTGTATGGGATTCTAAATAATTTTGTATTCCTTCTACCTTAGCACCATCTGTTTTATAATCATCACTGTCCATACTGCTTTTACCATATTGGTAGTTATCTCACATTTGAGTTATACATTATACACTAAACTATAAATGTTAAATCCAATTTGATTTAGCTTCAGCACCTGATAAGAACCTTGCCTGGCTCTATATAAATTAAATGCTCTTAAAACCTCGTTTTTATAATATAACAAGCTACAAGCATAGAGTAAATAATTTTACGCTATGCTACAAATGAATATAGTCTAAAACATGTATATCTTTCATACTCAAGTAACTGTGGTTTAATTTTTAGAGTAACAAAAATGTTAACCAGCTATATAGATTTGCCAGATGGTTCAGAACATAAATTACCATGGTATCCTCCAGTTTGTGAGCATCCAGATAAGGATGTGGAAAAACTGTATCTACCATCATTTTTACGACAAGTTGCTAACGCCAACCTGAAGACTGACCCTCTCCTACAACAGCATTTTTTAAGTTATATAAATGATGGTAAAGCAGAAGAATCTGAAATTGGGCAAAGAATCATTACTGCAATGCAGAAGGTAATTTTTTGTGCCACATTTAAAATTACATTGCTAAATATAAAATTTTTACTATTTAGAAAGCTGGCCCTGAGTGGGTATTAGCAACATTAGCAAGTTTTTATTGGCGATTAAGATCAAACACGAAAAATTCATTAAACTGTCTTGATCTTGCATTCCAAAATGTACCGAAGGAATATACAGATGTTGTTTTAGTTTCAATAGGATCAATTTATCATCAACTTGGACTTATAGATGATGCTATAAAATTTGCTACTTTAGCTTTTAAAGTAAACTATATAGAACCGAGCACAAATTTCTTATTAGCACTGTTACATTACACACAAAACAATCCAATTCTGGCTATGTATTATATGAAAAACGTTATTAGAGTTGATCCTGGTTATTATGGAGGAAAAGCAGATGATTTATTAAGAACTTGGGCTTGTCGATTAAAAATGGGAAATTATGAAGATGTAAAGAGTAAAACAGAAAAGAATTTTGAAGGAATGTGCTCAGAAAAAGATGCTTTCAATGGTGAAGGTGTAATCTGTTCTGCTAATGGAGAACAATGTAAAACGGCAGCAATTCAGTGTTTCCGGTCAGATAGTGCGCATGAAGAGAGTGCAGGTAAACGAAAAAAAAATTATTGTGTGAGAGTATTTTAATGTCATTGTTTTAGGCACAATAACTATTGATTTAAAACCAAAGGTATTATCCTCTCAACAGTGTACTAAGCAGAAAGTCGGGTTAGGACAATCGTTAATTTCTACATTATTAGCAGCAGAAGGTTCTGGGGGCGTAGAACCTGATCAATCCCAATTAGAAAGTTTAATTGATAACCCTCAGCAGGCTTTTCATATGCGAATTTCGTTAGGTGATGAACACACTCCAACGGGCGCAAATACCTTAGGAGATTTTTATGGTAATTGTTTGATTAGAGAAAAACATTTCATAGTACTCTTTTTGATTAAAATTATTATTAAAGTGCTATATTGTGAGGACAGTTTAATGGTTTTATCTTCAGTAGCACTTACTTAGATAATTTATACAGGGTGTCTGGAAAAAGAAGGCCAATCTGTTAACCAAAGATTCTTTGAGTATAAATATTATGACTTTCATAATGCCATTTTTCGATTTACGCCTTCATAATCGATATACAGGGCGTCAACAATATTATTGATTTTTTTTAACTACTCTAGTATCTTATGTAATAAAAGTTTCAATGAGTTATGATCTCTGAAGAAAAAAAAACACAAATCGATTGTCAAGTATTCAAATTACAGGGGCACACAGCGACCCTCCCATTTTTTTACTACCTGTGCTAATGAATTCCAAGTTGCTTTTTTAAAATAAGCATTCATTTTTGGTTATTTTTGATGCCTTATAACATTTCGATAAAATGCTTCATTTTAGAGAAAAATTTAAAAATCCTGAATTATTTTTAAAACACATGTCAAAGTGAATGTTTTTAAAAATCTTTATTAATTTTATTAAATACATAAATAAAAAGTTTACCTCGAGTAGGATTTGAACCTATGACATGTAGTTGCTGGAGTACTGCTCTAACCAACTGAGCTATCGAGATACAAGCACCAATCGATGTAAATATTGTCTTTATATATGTAGAACTGATGTAAATTCTAATATAATGAGATTACAGTCAAATTACTTATATTAATGGAATGTGAGCCTGCAATATCACAATGATTCACACATACCAAGTAACTTGATTAATGTAAAATTATTATCTCATTATATTTAGAATTTACATCAGCTCTACATACATAAAGACAAAATTTACATCGATTGTATCTCGATAGCTCAGTTGGTTAGAGCGGTACTCTAGCAAAGTACATGGCATAGGTTCAAATCCTACTCGAGGTAAACTTTGTATTTATGTATTTAATAAATTTAATAATAATTTTTAATTACATATTTACTTTTGAACTTATTCCTTCATAACAAAACTTATAAAAAAGTGAATGTTTGTTTTTGAAAGATTTCTACAAAGCAGTTGCATAGTAATTTTTTCTGAAAAGTAGAAAAAGTAAAGCGGCCCATCGAGAATTAAACTTTTCTTTTTCTGAAATGACAGACATGGGTAAGTTTAAATATTAGTGCGTTAAACAGAAAAACGTTATCTCTAATTACTCCATTAGGAAAATATAACTCTAATGCTAGTTTAACCCCTAGACGCTATGCCGAAAAATTTCCAATTGATTTCATCCCAAAACAAAATATTTTTCAAATTGGGTTGACTGTCTAAGAGAGACTAGAAGTTTTAACAAAAGACGGAAAGGTAACTGCAGTTAACCTCGTGCAATTCAACCTCGACAGGAAGAGGAAATTTTAAAAATTGTTGAGGTAACACCCAATATTAGTACCAGGGTTTCCAGGCAAGTTGGAAACAGAAAATAACTGAAGTGCATAATATTTTACGGAGTCAGCAGTTGTATCTATTCAATTTACAAAAAGTACATGCTATTTTGCCTTAGTAGTTCGAAGCAAGACTTGTATTGTGTAGATGGATATATGAAATGAATAATCGAGATATAAATTTTGTCAGACACATTTTGGTTACTGTTGAATACACATTCATGAGAAATGATACTACAAATATTCACAATCCACATATATCGGCCAAAGAAAATTTGAATGCCATTGTTGAGATACATCGTCAAGTAAGCTTTAGTCATGTGGACAGGTTTTGTAGAAAATTTTCTTTTGGGTTCTGTAATTTTGCTAGGAAATTTGAGTGGTGAGTCTTTTTTGCATTTTCTTCACAACACACTGCCCGATTTACTAGATGATATGCCTCTACTGTAGAGGCACCTGTAACATGTAAGGCAAAATATTTTATTTCAAATTGACGGTACTCTTCCACGTTTCTCTAGAAATGTTACGAACTATTTACACGAAATTTTTTCTAATCGCTGGATTGATCTGTGTCGTGATGCTTCCTATTCAATGGTCGCCTTGTTCCCCAGACCTTAGTCCATTGGATTAGTTAGTATGGAGATGTTTGAAAGATTTTGTGTATATGGTTCCGGTTTTGAGCAAATATCATTTAAAGCAGAAGAAGCTGGAGAGCAGTTTAGGTTGAAGCCAAATATTTTTCAAAACATATGATTTTCTTTAATAAAAAGAGCTCGCATGTGTGTATGACAGAATTCAGGTCATATTGAGCACCTTCTTTAATCGTATTTCTCCTAATTTTGCTGTTTTTGTTTTTTTCCTAGCTAATGAATTATGTACCGTTTTAGTTCAATAAAGTATAAGACAGAGGCTTGTTACTCTGACTTTTAGAAAATTCTAATTGTAGATTGTTAATAATATGAGAAAATGATACCTACTTTATTTTATTGCTTGTTTACTCATATTTAAGTACAGAAAAGGTAAAATATGAAAAGAACTTGGTCACATAATACATATTTTGGTACGCCTATGGTTTTTTAAATAGTTATTCTTCGCTTTACTCTTATTTTGATATTTTCATATTTACCTTTTTATCACTTAATTTTTGGATATTGTTTAAAAAATTATAAACTTCGTGAACTGTAAGCCTTCTATCGTAAGCAGTCAAGAATCAATTTTTCTCTAAAACAAAGAAGCATTTTATGAAACAGAAAACAACCAAAAATGAACGCTTATCTTAAAAAAAGTAACTTGAAATTCATTAGTGCAAGTAGTACAAAAATGGGGTCTCTGTACCGGACCACCTGTATTTTGAATATTTAAAAAAAAACAATTTCTGTTTTTTTCTTCAGAGAACGTAACTCATTGAAATGAAACCTGTACCGAAGTTGATCTTTTATTCGAGTTATTAAATATATATATATATATATATATATATATATATATATATATATATATATATATATATATATATATATATATATATATATATATATTAGGAGTTCCAGCCATGGCTGATTTCTGAAAGTTTGTATCTAGACTAAGTGATTCATATTCTATTTAAGGAAAATATTTTCATGATGATTACACTTCCGGTTATACCGGAAGTAGCCATCAACTTTGTTATTTTAAATGGAATTGTACCCTTTTTATGGCATATTCGAATTGTACTCGCCATTTAAGTAGAAATTTTATCAATGTTCCCTATACTTAACCCAGATATGCCTAAACAGTTTTGGTGCGATTTTTTACTACAATTTCGGTAACAATCTGTTTTTCGTGAGATTAAGAAACAAAAAATTTAAGTTGCAAAATTTTTATTTGTCCCTAAGTACAAAATTTTTGGTGTCCTATATATAGTACATTAGGCATATATGCTACTATCAATGACAATTTATTTTAGTGTGTGGTATTCAACGAAACATTTAGTATGTAGTCCTACATTACACTTGGAGCATCGTGTTGTTGCCTTTTCATGGCAATTTCCGCATCTTGTTTGTTTTTTTTGAGTAACCACCAGATGATCCAGTCTGTAATAACATAGGCCTATGTCCAAGTAATCTGTTGATTGGTGACCTTTTTGATATACATTATTTCTTTTGTTTTGTACTAGAAGTGATACAGCAATTCTTCGTCTGAACGAAAGCTGATCAAAATTTCCACCATTTTTCCGATGTAACTGCCAAGCATTTTGGACAGCCATATCGATACAGTGTGCAATAAGAGGAAAATACCATTTTTTTCCTCTTATTGATACACGGTACAGGCTAATATTTTGGTCTGATCTATCTACTCCTCCCATGTTTACATTGTATAAATTTACAACATGAGGCTGCGGAATCTGAAAATTTAAGTTTGTTAGAAATAATATCTAAATGATAATTTTATTTGAAAATACCTGAATATTTTTGTGCTCTTTTCTTGAATACCTCTTTACAAAGCGAATAGGTTTTATTCCAACAGCATTAGAACAAAGACACACAACATTATTATTGTGCCACTTTACAGCGATGATATCTTTCTCCTGAAGTTTTTTATAATCGTATGATCCTCGGTTCTGTTTTTTTATTATTTTTGAATCGATCAGTGAACTTCCGAATAATCGATTTTCTCTTACAGTACCTGTACCATAAAGTTTCTTGTCAGTTAGCTTTTCGATCAGTGGTAACGATGTAAAAAAATTGTCGAAGACGAGGTGAAACCTTTTGTTTGGCCATTTCTTCTGCAGTGTTCCGTTTGTTGTGGTAGATGCACCTTGGTAAGGTTCAAACCAATTGATATATCCTAAAGGAGTAGTGCCGACCCAAAATTTGTAACCAAACCTGATTGGTTTGTTATGAATGAACTGTTTGCACCCATGGCGCCCATAATAGGGTACCATAGCTTCATCTATGGAATGCATTTCATTCAGTGGAGCGTATTCCATCATCTTTTTTGCCAAATGGTTAAACAGCGGTCTTACTTTGGAAAATTTGTCGTTTGCATCCAAATTTGTATTATCTGCTAGGTGAATATTGGCAAATATATATTCAAACCTATCTCTGCTAATGGATTCAGCAATTAACTTGTTATGAGAATCTTGTTCTCGCTCCCAAAACATTCTTCTTCTTGGAACTTGGATATATCCGCTAAGAAGTAACACTCCAATAAAACATTTTACTTCAAAATTTTGGATGTTGTGTGTGGTTCCTTTGTTGAGCATATTTGCTACTTTCAGAAACAATGAAATCAATCAATTCCTCGTCAAAGAATTTAGAAAATATTTCTAGTGGACTTTCGCCAATTGGGAACACATCAGTTCCGTTATCAAAATTTTCTGTTGTAGATGGTAAATCCTCCCTAACCCAATGATAAACCTTTCTTTTCTTAGTCCTGTTTACAATTTCTTTCGGCTTGTTCATCTGTAGGATGTTCTGTAATACTTCTGATAATGGCAAATCATCTTCAGAAGTAAAATCGTCTTCGTCATCCTCGTCTTCCGCAAAAAATACTTCTGTTGGAGCATTTAGCTGTGATCCAGGTAAATTGTTTATGGTCACAAACTCCTCATCGCCAGAGTCCTCATCTGTTAAATCGGCAGTTGCATTAACAGGAGGAAATATTGTAATATTTTCAACTTTTTCAGCTACTGTAGCATCGTCTTCCAACATGGAAAGTGCATCTTCAAGAGTAAACCCCCTGAAATATCAATGACATTCATAGATACATATTTGCCTAATGTCCTATATGTAGTACACCTAAATATAATCCAAAAAATAATAACATAAACAATAAAATTCTTGAATTTTGTATACTGTTAATAAATTTTGCATCTTTTTAGATAATTATTCTAATGGTGCCATTTTCTTGAAATGTTTTACAAAATATCCGTGAACTTACCTTTCAAAGCTAATGTTGCATTCAGACATTTTCAATAATTTCACTTTTTTAAAATTTAAACGTAAACTTGTAAAACACTTTAGCGCACTAGCTTCTCTCACACTAATTGACAGATATGTACTGCACAAATTATATTGCATTTTGCGGCGATATGCTGCAAGCCCTTTGCAAGTCGAGACATGTTTGTTCTGTACTACATATAGGACATTAGGCATATCTGGGTTAAATTTAATAGTTTTTGAGATTTAAATTTTTTTTCGAAAATTATTGGTTGAACACTATGACATTTGACAATGCCTACTGGCGCCATTTTTAGTACGAAGCAAGTAATATTGACGTTATGCATCCTTAAGCTTTACGCTGATGCTTCCGGTACTGCCGAATTATCTACAGGGTGTTCAAAATGTGACTTCCATCTTTTGAAAATTAAAACCATCAAAACTTAACTTTTTCAAATACAATGCCCAATATTTTCTTCCTTTAACGGATGCAGAATAAAATTCTGCATTGATTTGTATTAGCATTCCCTATACCTATCTTCAACAGTTTTTCAGTTATTCAGGTATTCTAAAATCTCGTCCGAAATTAAAAAAAATTAATTCGATTTCTCCACGGCCGAAGCCTACTACAGATGCAGAAACCAATTACATTAATGTAGTTTATCAAAGCAAACAGAACTGTTAAATTTCGTCAACAAATAAGATGAGAATAAAAGTAATATGCAAATAATAACTATTAATATTATTGAAAGTAAGAAAAACAATTCAAAATTTTATAAATGTTCTATGTGGCATCCATTTTGTTGAAGACAACCTAAAAGTCTTGACTGAACTTCTTTCGTGCAAGCTTTTTTGACTTGATGACGATTTAACTGGCGAAATGCCGTCGTTACTCTTAAGCCTAGGTCTTCTCTTCTGTGGACTGGAGTGGCGTATACTTGATTCTTGACCACCGCCATGGTCCGTTTCGACCGATCCACTGATCACCAAACATAGTAGTGAGCTCTTGATCAACGTCACGCGTTGAATGTGCAGGAGCTCCGTCCATTTGATACTAGCAGTATTGTAAAATATTAAGAGGCAGATTTTCTAAAAATTCAGAGACATCCGTTCTCAGAATCTCCAAATATTTTATACTTGTCAAATTTTCATCATAAATTTGAAAAGAGACACGACCATTCATTACAAGACAAAACACGTTAAAACTAAATTTGTTTTGAAAATTTGATTCTCGCTTGAAATGCGGGTTTTCCGACGCCCAATAGTGCCAATTACGTCGATTAACAATTCCTTCTCTGGTAAATTTTGCTTCGTCCGTCCAAATTATTTTTCGTAAAAACAGCGGGTCTTCCTGAATTCTGATTAACATTTGCTCACAAAATTCCACTCGCTTGAAATTATCGCCTGGATGAAGTGCTTGAACCAAGGTAAACGAATAATCATGCGTTTTATGCTTCTTTAAGATGTATTGTATGGAATAGTAAGACAGGCCCAAATCTTCTGCAGCAGATCGTATCGAGCTGTTGGAATAGTTATTAAAATATGCTAGGACATTAACTTCATTAGCTTCTTCGCCAGTAATAGGCTTTGATCGTGTTCTGGCAGCTTTCTCTGTTCCATACCTTAAAAAGTTTGACTCTATTCGCTTAAATTTGTGCTTGCCATTAAACAAACGGCAAGTTCTGGTAATAATCTTATCACATTTTCCATTAATATAAAATAAGTTCAAAATATCCCTGTTTGAATACTTCCCATTTTCCATTTTGATAAACCGAACACAGAAACACAACAAAAGGTATTGACAGTTACTAACAACAAACTTAGCTGTGGTGTCCATGGCTATCCATGGAAAAATCAGGTAAATCGTTATGAATTTCAGAAGAAATGAACAAATACCTCAATATGAGAAAAACTATCGAAGATCGGTATAGGGAATGCTAATACAAATCAATGCAGAATTTTATCTGCATCCGTTAAAGGAAGAAAATATTGGGCATTGTATTTGAAAAAGTTAAGTTTTGATGGTTTTTATTTTCAAAAGATGGAAGTCACATTTTGAACACCCTGTAGATAATTCGGCAGTACCGGAAGCATCAGCGTAAAGCTTAAGGATACCCCTATGCATAACGTCAATGTTACTTGCTTCGTACTAAAAATGGCGCCAGTAGGCATTGTCAAATGTCATAGTGTTCAACCAATAATTTTCGAAAAAAACTTTAAATCTCAAAAACTATTAAATTTAAGTATAGGGAACATTTATAAAATTTCTACTTAAATGGCGAGTACAATTCGAATATGCCATTTAAAATAACAAAGTTGATGGCTACTTCCGGTATAACCGGAAGTGTAGTCATCATGAAAATATTTTCCTTAAATAGAATATGAATCACTTAGTCTAGATACAAACTTTCAGAAATCAGCCATGGCTGGAACTCCTAATACTTCTAATGAATGGTTTCGACCAATCACCCTGTGTATATATATATATATATATATATATATATATATATATATATATATATATATATATATATATATAATATATATAAGTAAAACAAAGACAGTACAATCAGTTCACGTGCTAAGTGAGATGGAATACACAACAAACTAAAAGCGCTGATGCCATACATGCGTCTTTTGAATAGGCTAGTATCAATGACACATTTAATTGCTACTGGCAACGAGAATTGAAAATCCGTGTTTTTGCAAGTCCTACACAATACTCGTGTATTCCACTGAAGAAAAAATACAGATTATTAAGTGGTCTTATTCAGAAAGCACTGCACAAGAAATAATGGGCAGGTTTGGTTTTTCTTTTGAAAACAGGCCAATTCCATCAGAAAGTACGATTATGCGCACTGTTTGTAAATTTGAAAGATGTGGATGTTTAAATAATTGTAGAAAATGCAGTAGATTGATGGTAATGATGGTGAGCATCCTGGTCGTAACTTAAACGAAGAGCGTGAACTCCAAGAAATTGCAGTGTGTAATTTAGCAGAAATTAATTTCCCGTGCAATAGTACAAAAATTGCTGAAGAAGTGAATATTGATCCAAGAACAGTTGGAATCTTTCAAAAGGAATAAATACCGTTGCTAGAGGTTGCAAACTACACAAGAAATTTTTCCAGATCTTCAAAAGCATTTGGAATTTTGTGAAGATATGACCAATCGGACTAATGAACACGAAAGATTTATTGAAAATATTTTGTTTACCGACGAGTGTTCTTTTAACTTACATGGCCATCACAATCCGTCTGTCGCTGTTCGTTACTCTCGGGAACAATACCCCCAAAAAGTTAATGTGTGGGCAGGAATTTTAGGCAATTCCATAATTGGTTCATTTTTTATATTTTTTATCAACAGAAACTTGAACGCGGACAAATATTTAGATCTGTTGAGAAACCAGATAGTTCCAGCTGTTCAACACCTCAATATAAATTTTGATGACATTTGGTATCACACTCATATAATGCTTATTGGGTTTCTTTCTAGTTTATTATTCTAGCTGATTATAAGTCAGACCTGCAATGATGTTTTTCCATACCTGTATATACATACTATTATATATATATATATATATATATATATATATATATATATATATATATATATATATATATATATATATATATATATATATATATATATTCCCAGCTAACATTCTGGGGTCCATAAGTGGGAAAGTCACGTATGTAGTGAGGACCGTACGCAAAGTGAGGACAGTATATGGACCTCACTTTGAAACGCTTTCAAATTTTGACCATAGACAACTCCATGTAAGAAAAGCACGTTTTTGCAAAAAAAAAATGGCCTCAATATGGTAGCAAAATAATAAACGCTGTATATTTTGGTCTGCACACTTTGATACAGATGGCGCTATCCAAATGTATATTTTTTAACAGTGTATATCTCAATCCACTAAGATTATTTGGTACTAACAAGGTGAGTACAGAAAACTGACAACAACGTGTGATTTGATATAAACTGCTAAAGTACTTACTTTAAATGATAGCGCCTAGGTGAACCATGTCTTGGAGCTAGGATGACGCTAATCTCGATGTTTATGAAAACATTACTGAGTGAACTATTGATGATTGATGCGTATAAATTCTATTTTTCTTTTATTGGTACTTTTTAGACCATTTCGAAACCTGTACGAAGCGGTGAAATACTTAGATAACATTATAATCAATTTTGGTAGCTTGTGCATAAATGGAATGTTTTAATTTTTTGGAATATTGTATCCAGTAATCCCTCAAATAATTCTGGTATCAAACATTGTTTTAACTTGATGTATGCACTTAGAGGCAATTTTCAAGAAATTATCAAATTTCAAAGTTTTTTAAGCAGTTTTAGTCATTTTTATTTTTAATATGGTGGACTTTACAAAAGTCGCATTTTATTAAACTAACTATGGACATGAACCTTATCTTCACACGGGTTTTTCCGTCATAACAGGCTATAACTTCCATAGGTGATTTAACAGACTCCATCTGAAGGTTCGGATAAATCCGCACCACAATATCACGCGTACCTTGAACTGAGGTAAGTTCATATAGTAGATAAATAATAATGTGCAATAATCTCTAAATGAACTATAAATAAACTTTTTAATGTGGCAGATTCAAAGTGCAAACCAACATAAAATTTCGCGTTTGCCTTTAATAACAAACTCCCATTTTTCCCAACGAAATCAATCCAAAAATATAGACAAAATTCCAGTGTCTTCTCACAACAAGAAAATAGGTGTATAAATATAGCTGATTCAAAATAGTATGAACTTATAAAATTTAGTCTTTGTCCTTTAATACAAGTATACTTTTTCGTAATGAAATTAGTCTGTAAATAATGAATTGCAATATGATGACATAAAATTGTGTGCAAATAACATAAAATTTATTTTTGGTCAACATGAATATGACTTTCACCCATGAATAAAGATTTTTAATATGGCATCAAATTCCAAAAGATAACATTGTAAAAATTACTGTTTAACAATTATAATAGTATAGCAAGGAATTGATCTATAAACATTTACAATATGATTTTAAAATGGCGTCTAATTAAAAATTATATTTAATCCACAACAATGCGACACCTTTTTCCCCACAAAACTTGTCTCAAAAGGTTTTCAATGCGACAAATCCAAAATAGTTTTTCCAAACTAAATGGCATCAAGTAAACTATCAGGGAAGGGAAAACATAATTATAAAGTATAAGTATTATCAACAATTTAAACTGTCTAGATTCTCAAATGTGCAAAAAAAATAGGAATCACGCAGTACTGTCTGTCAGTCAAAGCATGACATATTCTATAACAGACACGCATACAGCTTTGTAAGTTGTAGCATGCTGTACATACATTATTATATTCATTTTATTTACTAACAATACATTACAATCAACCGTTTGAAAAATCCATACATAGCGTTTGTTTTATTACACACCAGCTAATAATACTTTTAAAATAATTGAACATTGAAAGGTTTAGCAATAACATATAAAAACACACAATAGGGTTATATAGTGTTTTAGTTTACCAAAAAAATACATTAGAAAAGATACAAAACTATTTCTTATTGTAAGTATTAACTACAAAAATTTTAATTTTTTCCCACGTTTTGTTATGAAAAATGTGATGCTTAGTTTACAACTCCATACACTCTTTTTTTTGGAGGAATTTTCTTTTTTATGTGTTCTTTAAAATAGTTTAAAACAACTTCTTTTTGATCCGTCTCCCATGGTTCCAGTACTCTCCTTTTTTTAAGAGGTTTGCTATTTTCTTTGTTTTCCTGAAAAAAATTTGGAATTTGTAAATATTAAACAAAAATCATAGACATACTATTTCCAAAATTGCATCATCATTCTCTCCATTGAGGCATTGGTTTTGCTGAAAAATAGCATTAATAAGCATAATTTACATAACTTCAAGATATTATAAAAGTGTACCTTGTTTGTCGCTGATTGATATAACTTTTCATCAGAGCAATCTTCTACATCTGCATCCAAACTTATTTGAATTTCGTCTAACTTCATCCCTTTATGTTTTGCAGTCTCTCCCTTTTCCGATAAAAGAAGAAGTTTTGAAATTTTAGCCGTCTGATATATATCATTTGGAAGACGATAGTAAGTCTTATGAATGGCCGATGTATGACCCATAAAAGATGCAAGTTGCTCTAAGTCCTGATTGCTCAAATTGAGTACCTGAGACATAGTTGCCAGATATTTTCGCAGTTTTGTAGATGTTAGAGCTGCACTATTCTTAACTCCAGCTAGTCGCACAAGTTTGTAGATTGTTTTTGATCCACTTATACTATTTTTCGATGATATATTTGCAAAAAGATATGGATTATCTGCTATGACAAAATTTGACCTATGTTGTAATAGTACTGATGTGCTTCTGGTCATTTGTTCAGTAAATAAAACGGGCACACCACGACCCCTCTTACCTCGAATAACTACTCGTTTAAATCCATTCATTAACATTTTTTCTGTTTCAGTTATGCAATTGTTAAATTCACTAGAACACTCATTATTAATATTTTTGGTGTAAGCAGTCAAAGTAATGCGTTGTAACTCTCCGACTCGCCGTTTATTTAATAGTAACAATTGTACATAAACTACTTCTTGCAAACTTTTGAAAGCTTTTTTATTTAATGGATTTACGTGCAGCGCTTCTGTATGCTTTTTACTTTCATCTAATAGATAGTTTTTTAACAACACCAAATCTTCTGCCAAAGGAACTAACGATGGTTTGTCCACATTTTTTGCTGCAGGTCATTATTTGCTAAAGTAGAAATTTCATATTTCCACTCAGTTGTGATTAATTCTTTTAAAATTTTTAAATCCTTTAAGACATCTGATTGTGACGTTGACTTTTTGAGTAGTAAAGAATACGAAACATCAATACACTCCTTTAATAGAGTGCCCATGTGGGCAGCTAATGATGGAGCACCATACGTTTCTGAAACTGCATCATACTTTGAAATAGTTTTTGTAGCATGAACCAAGAAATCAAAATGTTCAGGTTTTAAAACATTAATTAAGGATTTTATGTTAATTGTTTTTCTAATTTCTAATAATAAGGTACCTAGTTGTCTCATCTTTCGTGATGCGACTTGTTTAAACTGTTTATCACGGTGACTTTTCAAATATCTACGTGCCACTGAGCATATTAGAGGATCTGTTTTAGCAGCTAATGATATTAGATCTGCTCTCATTATAGGAAAAATTTCGGTTCGCAGTATATCATTTTTTCTGTATACGGCTAACAAAGATTGCCCATCAGTTTGGGCATTATTTCTAGTTACTTTTTCGTCAGTATTATGAGGACAGATTTTGACATGACGAAAAAGGCTTCTTTTTTTATAAAATCCCTTACATTATTTACAAGGCAAGTACGTGGCTGTAATGGTAGGTTCTGGATAACCAATTTCTGGTCGTCTGACAGGAATTACATCTTCTTGCATTGTACTCTTCAAAAAGTTCCCCTGATTTCGCAATTTATTAAATAGAATTTTTCTTTTTTTATGTCCTTTAGGTGTGGCTAGAACTTGCTGCACTTCTAATTCGTTTGAGTGATGTCGTAAAATGTGACGTGAAAACTTCATTACATCTAGTTCACAAAACTGGCAAAAATCTTTTTTATTCCATACTCTTTTCCTTTTATTTGGGCTGGAAATGTTTGGTAGCTGTAATAGAAAAATGAAAAATCGTGAATGGAAGAAACATACAACCGTATGCTATTAATATTATAACTGAATTTAATAAATAATGTCAAAATTAATTCCAGCTTCATCATAGTATTAAATTGCTATTTAGTATTTAACACAGGTAGGTAAGGATGTTATTCAACAATTAAATCATTTTTACCTTGTAGAAAATTTGTAATATTGGAATGAAAATTACCTACAAAATAATGTCTAAAAGTTAAAACAAGCTGCATTTCGTCAATTATACTATTTAGGGTAAGTGTCAAACTACAATTCACTTATAAGAAAAAATAAACAATGAAGAACGACACCATTAGCTTTTTTTGTTAAAAAATTATCAGATCAAAGTTATTGCCTCAGTATATTTCATTGGTGGTAAATAAGGTAACTCGGGTGACCCTTTATTATGCTGATGGGGTTTCTGAAACATCCACAATATTACATATAAATCAATTATTCCAATGTTGGAACAAACCTCACTTTCTTCAATTGATGTTTCTGACTCATCATCATTAGAAGGGATATAACATGGATCTTTATCACTTTCGTCTATGTCTGTACTGTCTTCATAATTATAAATCACATTTTCCATATTTGGTATCTATTGTATGTGTGTAACATTCAATTAAACAAGTTATTAAACAATGTAATATTATTTTACCAATCCGTCATCATTAGAAGTATGTAGAGGCATATCTAGATCTTCCATCGCACCAGAAACTGTACTAGTTTTAAGTGAGGAACATACGATTGGAGTAGGTTTTGTATGTGCAAAGGCACGCGTCTATTAAGAAAATTGTATTAATAAATATAACAAATAAAAAGGAAAGTAGAGTACCAAATAGGTTTGAGAAGGAACAATCTGTTTGTTTGTAATAGTACAATCTTTAAGAGGGCTTCTACCTCGCACATCTTCCAGCATATGCTTCTGTAAGAAATATGTTAAAATAAATAACACCAAATATTATTAATATTAATTTAGGAATACTAATTTAATTGAAATATGAAACAAATTCAATTTACCAGTGATTCCTCGAATACATTTTCTTCATTTGGAGATTCTTCTTCCACCTCTGTTTCACTTATGCAATCGGTATCACTAGATTCATTGTTATTGCTTGGCTTCGAAGGACCACCAGTATTTTCTAAAAATAATTTTTAGCAAATATAATCTTTGTAATTACTACAAGTTACCATATAAAAAATGTCAATTGGTACAATTATGTAATAGTAAATGTTACATGCCTAAGCTGCCCTTTATAAATATTTAGATATGTTTTTAAGCAAATTGCGATCACCGTAGGAAAGAACATTGCTATATGATGATTACATTGTTACAAACATCGTGTAGACTTGTGACCGTTTAATCGTAAATGAACAAGCACAGCATTTATTTACAACATTCACAATTTAGTATTTGTGTAGGATATCTAAAAATTTCACTAACACCTTGAGCACTTTATTGTTTGTAGTACCATTGTCCATATATACTTAAAACAAGGGTAGTACTGACATTAATACAAAGCTGAAGCAAATATGTAGGTACCTAGTCAATAAAAATTAAATTAGTATTGAACTTTTCATGAAATTATGTGCAGCTACTGTAATTTATGATTTATTTATCAATTTATCAGGCGAAATGTGTGAACAAACATTGTACGACCCTTATAAAAATAAGAAATTTAGGTATATATAAAAGAAATGCCAAATTACAATTCAGTTGTTGATTATTTAACGATTTATAAAGTCTCAATTAAATTTATAATATAAAAATCGTGTTATTTCCTTTAGATTTAAATGGATCTAGATAATTTCTTTGTAAAACTGTTAATCCATAGAAAAATTACGTAAGCTTCTTAATTTTTGACAAATTTTGATTTAATTGGTTTAAAAATATTCACTGCTTTTGCATAGAAACAGAACAACATCACGAACAAGGATAAAACAGCTCAGTTCAGCCGGTTGGTGGGTCTTCCCTGATGGAGGATTATGAACCCTCATTAACTCCTTTCTACCTGAAAATTTCTAAAATTCTATAGTTTCATCGACACAGGATATAGAAACTAGCGTGAATAAGTACGTTATTTTTGAATAAATTAACATGCGAACGTATAGTTGAGTGAGGAAGTGTAATCGGGCTTCCAAACCGCAAACCATACGCAAAAGACCAGAAAAGGCGCTTCAATTATGTTTATCAAGTGAATACGTGCCAGAAGATTCTTATCACCCGTACTACGAGGGATAAGTAAACCTATTGATTAATTTTTTAACATCCAAATATTTTTTCTCTAAATCGATTTCAGTAAATTAGAGTTCTTATCGCTAAAACAGTATAATTTGAGATTTACAGTAAATTCCTTGTTGTGTTTGCCTATTTAGGTTAATAGTAAAAACTGGGTTCAAGATATTGGATTTTAATTAAGCAAAATAAAGACCTACATGTGGTACAGTATTGGTTTCTTATCTATCTAACGTAATCATTTTTACGTACATTTTACAAGGTCACGCACTGCTTCCCACCAGTGGCATGTACATTCATTACATTCCTCTTTTTCGTGAGCAACCTTTATATGTGTGATGTTATGTCTATTAAAGAATATAATCTGATTGACAATCCCAGTAAGAATTTATTTATAATCTCACTTTTCTTTACATATGGTATAAATTTCTAACGAGTAATTCAATCTATTTTTATTTATTTATACCATTGCATTCGGTTAGGTATAATTGGTTTTTAAAATAAATGAGTGCGTATTTCGACATACCCTAATACTAAAATGTTTGAAATCTTTTATCATTTAAAGAAGCAATAGTCACATTTGCATCATTCTTTATATACGAGCTATGTATTCCAACGACCTGAGTTCAGTTGATTGTGCTTCCAAATTATGAAATCATCTGTAATGTGTTCCATTTATAAAGTGGTGAAATGGGGTTATTATGACCATTCAAAGATCATATCTTGTTCCCACAAACAAATTATATCGTACAATAATTATGGAATGGGAGATCGTCAAATTTGTTGTCCTTCAGAGTTTGCGAGGAATCTGAAAATGATAAAATATACGTTTAATTAGAAACACATCATTTTCACAGAAAAGTGATAAATTTTGACACTACTTCCAGCTTATTTTTTAATCGTAATTTTCAATATTTCAGACTTGCAGAAGAGGATTTTCCTGATTTGCATGTAGAAGTAGAATCTAATCCCAAAGCTAGTGACGATTTTGCAGTAGGAAATCATATAGTCGACATGCATCATTTTCTTGTAGAAATAAAGAAGCTCTCACGATAGGAAGTGCACTATGGGGGAAATGATACTTGCGAAGGAAACGAGGCGTGGAGTAATATCAATGTTGTATTATCATTGTAATACATGTGCAAAAACATTTCCATATCTTCGCACCAGCCAGCTAGCACAATAAATGAGATATTAGTGTGGGGGAGCAACGTCAGTAGGCATGGGTTATTCGCAATCTGACGAACTTTTTTCTATAATAAACATTTCCATCGTGACTGGAAGGTTCTACAGGAAGTTGGAAGAAAAAGTTAGAAATGTGTGGGAGTCTGAACTTTATGCGCAAATGTACAAAGCTGCAGACGAAGGAAGACGATTTGCCATAGAAAATGGAAATATGGAAGACGGAATGCTCTATAGAACTGTGATCGTTGATGGAGGATGGGCAAAGCGATCTTACGGTCACGGCTATTCATCTTTATCGGAAGTGGCGTGCATCATAGGAAAAAAAACGAAAAAATTGTCAGGAACAAATACATCTGCCTGATATCAAACAAATTGAACCGCGCTGTCACACGTGTTTTAAAAACTATATTGTTCCAATTAAATTGGACGGAAATATAAGCTTAGATATAAATATGTTATTGGTGACGGGGATTCCAGTGTGTATTCCAGAATTTTCGAAATGTTACATGCGGTAGATATGTTAGAAAACTTGAATGTGCTAATCACATCACTAAAGCATTCACGTCAAATTTCCATAAGCTTGTTAGAGATACGAGACACCCAGTTTCAGCTAGATGTATTTTAAAATCTAGACTTAGTACTGTCATGAGGTCAGCTATAGCTAGATCTTCTGAGGTTTCCATGGAACAATTATGTAAAGATTTATGTAACATTCCCAGTCACGTTTTCGGTGAGCACTTTCATTGCAGAATCCAATATTGTCATAGGAAAGACATCGAAGAAAACAATCGACACTTTCATATAATTTTGGACCATTAAAATTGATTACTTACTGATTATAATAAATCTCCATTTACCAATTTTTGTAAGAAAAGGGAGAAAAGGCTTTCATATGCACATACAATAGAAAGAAAATTTAGACATCGTAGAATCAACAACGAAGCTGCTGGGAATGATTATGGTCCTAATTCTGCAAAATTAGATTTAACGGTACCTGAACTAATATTGAAGAAACCAAAAATTTTATCTCGACTGAAAAACGATAATGTCGAATTAATAGAAAGAGAAACAAGAGGCCAGTATGATAACATAAAATGGTACGAAGCTCGCCGTAATAGACTGACCGCTTCTTCTTTTGGACGAATTTGTTTACGGAGAAATATAACACCGTGCCACTGCCTGATTAAAACCTTACTATATAGTTCCACAAATTTAACAAAACCCTGCAATATTTTACGACAGAATGCACGAAAACGTTGCCCTAGCTATTTATGAAGATGAAATGAATCCAAAAGTTAGCTTGTGCGGTTTTTATATATCTCAGAACATCCATATTTAGTGGCAACCCCAGACGCTACTGTCGACAAAGATGGATTAGTGGAAGTGAAATGTTTATTTTCAATAAGAGACAAATGCATTCACAAAGCGATACACGAAAGTGATACAAAATTGTGTATCAAATTAGAAGGTGCTGATTTATGTTTAAAGGAACATCATATCTATTATTTTCAAATTCAAGGACAATTAAATATATTAAAAAAAAGATATTGTGATTTAGTGTTGTATACGAATGTAGATATAGAAATAATTAGGATTAAGAGAAATGAATTTTTTTAGAATGATACTATGTTACCTAAGCTAAGTGAATTTTATTTTAACTATTTTTTTACCCGAACTAGCTGATCCTAGAATTCCTAGAGGGTTAGAAGCTTAGAATTCCGAATTAATACTAGATGCTCAAAACAGATGGAGAAGCAATAAATAAAACTATTTTCAGTGTTTGTGTTTATTTTATTTTTTAAATTTTCTGAACTAAAATATTTTATTTTTTAATTCTGTAACAATGAGTTCTGTAATTGTAACATAAATATTACCTATTATCAGATTGAGCACTATATTCGAAATTTAGTTCAAATCTTTCCAACCGTTCCACTGTCAATGTGTTCAGGCTGACACAGTTAGGATAGCTTTTGTAATACAAATAATTTTTTTTGTTAAATATTTTGATTTCTAAAAATAATTTTTGATGTAAGATTTCAATTTTTATGAAAGGTATTTTTAAATTACTTTAAAATGATTTACACCATTAAAACGTAACCGCATATACAGGCATGAAGCTAAAACTGGTGATTCATCAAAATGGGTAGGATTTTGCATGACCCTCATTACAATCAAGGGATTAGGAAGGCTTGGCAACAATTCAATAATTATTTATGCTATGTACATTATTTGAAATAGAAAACTGTAACGTGTGTTGTCTAATTTTTGAAATTTCAGTAAGGTGTCACATCACCTTAAATGATCATTATCAAACACTGCTAAAATACATAATATGTGTAATTTACCAAAAAAAATTGATTTTTCCAAGCCGATAAAGAGTTTTTCATGAATCTCCAAAGATAAATAATATCTTACAGTTCTACCTGCGACATCATAACAACGATGTGATGTTCTAAAAAAGAATAAATAAAAACATGCGGCTTTGAAAAAGATAAAAATAGACGGTTTTGAAGTAAGTCCAGTATCTGTCAATTTTGTATTGTATAATTTTGTATTTAGCTGGTACTAGTATTTAACTTTGAATTAGCTAATTTGTGGTAGTTATTATCAAAAAAGTATGGCGCAATTTTCAAGTGGAGAAAAATATGATCTGCTATCGTGATACATACTATGTCAATGAAATTCCAAACAAGCGGAACACATGTATTTAAACAAATATCCAGAGAGACAGCAGCCTCATAAAACCACATTTAGGAACTCTCAGTCAATTTATGAGAACATGATGAAAACATACATATATTCTATTCTACTATATGGAATGGAATCCTGGACAATGCGAAAGAGAATAATGCAGCGATTAGAAGCATTTGAAATGTGGGTTTTCCGTAGACTGCTAAAGATTCCATGGACAAGACGAATGACAAATGAGAATGTCATCAGAATGATGGGAGCAGACAGAGAACTAATACAACATGTGAAACGACGCAAAACAAGTTATCTGGGACACATATACAGAGGAAAAAAATATCAATTCTTGAGATTGCTCATGGAAGGAAGAATAGAGGGCAGAAGGGGCCCTGGCAGAAGAAAATGTTCATGGCTAAAAAATATAAGAGAATGGACAGGACTAGACACACACACCCTATTGAGAACGGCAACAAATAGAGAAGAGTTTGAAGATATTGTCGCCAACCTTCAGTAATGAAGAAGGCACCTAAAGAAGAAGATGATGCATTTAAAAAGCCTGTAAATTCCCGTAAAGAACCTTGCAATGAATAAAAACCAAATAATGTTTTATTAGCTGTTACGGAAAATCCAGAAATTTCTACATGACACATTGAACAAACAATTGGAGTGTCCCATTTTACTGCTCATTTTATTTTACAAAAAGAAAAAATACGTCTATTTAAATTTAGAATTGGTCAGGGACTTCGGTCAGGTGGTACAGCGAGGCTCAGCGAGTTCTGTGAATGGTATACCAGGCAATGTACAGCTAATGAGCAATTTCCATGTAAAATCATTTGGTCGGATGAAAGTCAAGTTCATTTTTCGATAGCGGATCTTTAAATCCTGAACGCTACCAAAATTTATTAGAAAATTAAGTAGAAGCAGCTTTAGCTAATTTCCCTCAAGCTGATATTGAAGATTATTGGTTTTAACAAGATGGTACTTTGGCACACAATTCCAGAGCCGTCCATGAATATTTATCGGCAAGGTTTCCAATAAGATGGATTGGAACTTGCTCTAATGGCCAGCGCGATCCCCCTATATAACACCTCTTGACTTTTTTCTTTGGAGATATGTCAAAAATTATATTTATCGACACATTATTGAAAATGATAATCAATTGCGGAACTTAGTTCTCGAATCATTTGAAAGCATTACGCCTCAAATGCTTCGCAATGTTTTGAATTGAACTGTAAGAACTTTTTGAACAACTATTATAAGACTTATAAGTAAGTAATTCTTACTTCAATTTACATTAAAAACAAAGGGAATTAGCAGTTTTTCTTTTTAGCGTCAATTTGTTTCTTGATATTAACTTCTAATATTAAGAAACTTTATTATGGTGTGTGTAATAATCATATGGGAAAGTTATTGCATCAACTTCTTGAAAATGCAGGTCTGTATTCAAAAATTTTGTGATGATGGTCCATGAAAGATTCAGAATGCGATGAGACCATCAAGTGTGATACATTGCTGAATTTGTAAAAAAATATTTCAAAATCAGTTATCAAAATATCAGGACCGTATTTAAAAAAAATAGTTATTGATGGCTATAAAAATAGGAAACGTCTGAGTGAAAAACTGACTATGCCATATTAAAGCCATAAAAAAATTGCCATGAAGAAGTGTGTTTGTATTTTTGCTCTAGCATTTATAATAAAAATAGGAAACGTCCGATTGAAAAACTGACTATGCCATATTAAAGCCGTAACAAGTTGCCATGAAGAAGTGTGTTTGTATTTTTGCTCTAGCGTTTATAATATCGCCAGAAAGAAATAAAATAGAGATTTCAAAAATTCAAATGTATTTAAATCTCTCAAAAACAAAAAATCACACCATAGATTTTTTTGTTTCATTTTATTGATCCCTTAATTACACAACTTTTTTCCCATTTAACCAGAGTTGTATCTATTACCATTTCGAGATCCTCATAGTGAGATTCCTTATCTTGGACATAGTGTATACGCCATTCTCTTCATAGTAAATGTTACATATCTAAAAATATATATATATATATATATATATATATATATATATATATATATATATATATATATATATATATATATATATCATACACATATGTGTGTGTGTGTGTGTCTATGCATATACTCGGTGTCCCATAACGTAATGTCACTACTTAGTATACGTAATCTTCAGTCCAAACAGAGTAAAATGTTTTGTCTTAAAGTATACCGTTTTCATAATACAGAGGGTTATATTGTTATTATTCAAATAATTAGAATTTCAGCTTACAATCACTATAAAAAAATGCTCATATTGTCCGCCGTTACTTTCGAGACATAATATGGCTCTTCTTAAGAGAGATCTAGTTTCCTTATGTAACATATCAGTTTGATTTCAAATCAAATCGCCTCCTTCAACAATGCGTCTTCCAAGGTCATTAACAGTTTCTGATGGTGTTTTTGGTAAACCATATTTTTCATGTGACCCCACAAATAATAATCTAAGCATGTCAAGTCAGGAGATCTTTGGGGGCCGTGGGTGTTCTTTTCTACCAATTACACGTCCTTCAAACCGTTGATTTAAGAATTGTCACGCGTAAAGGAAAGTGCGTTCGGGCACCGTTGTGCTAATACCACAAGCCGTGTCGCATAGCTAGGAAGACATTTTCTAACATATTTCCTAGATGATCTTCTAGAAAATTTAAATATTTGCGGTTAAATGATTGTCAAAAACGAATGGGCCAATGAGCATCTTATCAATAATTCCACACTAAACATTCACTAAAACCTATTATGATTATTTGACTGTGTGGTTTCATGTGGATGCTCAAAATTCCATAAATAGCTATTCCTTCTATTTATTAATCCATTCCTTGTAAATGTTGACTCACCCGTGAATAAAATTTTATTAACTACTTGTAGATTCTGTTATCCAGCGGACAATCCACACATTTGGAGAAATCTGTGAGCAAGAGAACTTGAACAGACTGGATATGAAATAGATGAAAACCTTGACCTTTTAATGTCCTCCACACTCGCATTCGAAATACATTGACATGTACAGATATTCGGCAAAAAGATGTGCGGGGATAATTATCAATTTCTCGAAGTATGTTCTCTTCATTTTTCAATGCTTTTTGTTTTGGACGTTCAGTCAGTTTTCAACGAAAAAGGCAGTTGTGTTTGCTAAAATTTTGTAGTATTATGGTAGTTCACTAACTTTAAGTGGTTTACAGCTTCCAATTGCCACCTAACATTTGTGAATTTTACAAATAACGACCATCAAAGATTACATTCAAATTCACATTCATAGAGAAAATCTTATATTCTAATTCGTATAGAAACTTTACCAACAGTGTGCAATAACATCAACAAACAAAGTTATGTATTCAAACTAAGCACTACCTTTTGAGACTTTTTGCTTTCTTAATTGGTTTTTTTCCTTTTCAATTTTATTATTCAAGATCCTTGAATAATTATTGAGCAGGATATCCGAAAAAGCATCAGTACACATTTCTACCACTATTGTTAAAAGGCTGGCAAGGTTACGGTATCCGAATTTTGGGATGTGAATGTTATTTTGTTCAGTAACTATTTTGGGAAAGATAAAAAAGTGCTGTTTTTCCAAGACATTGCCCCATGCCACAAGCCGATGAAAACAATGGTTAAATTGAATGAATTACACTTTGAATTGCTTTCCTACCCACCATACTCTACAGAAAACGTATCGAAAAGTTAGGGGAGCATTGGAATGAATGTATCGCTCTTGAAGGAGAGTATGTTGATGAATAAAGTCGAATTTGAAAAAAAATTTGTTTTCCTTAGTTAGATTGGAGATTTATAGAGTGATGTATTATGTTAATCATAACAGAATTGATTTAACATATACAGTTAAAGTTAAGATAAGATTAAATGTTGGCATTATGTTTTCATTGTATAATAACAATTACAATCCTTAAATATTAACAGAAAATTTTGTTGGGTTTGGTACAATTTAATTAGATATTTAATTGGTATGTTTTGAGCATTGAATACTTTTACCACATTGAAATTTTTAGGTTTCACAACTTTGGATTTACATTATAATTTGATTAAATTTGTTTTTTGGTTGTTAATTAACCTTTATCCATTAGAAGGTGTTCTGATTTATCTTTATCAAGGCCGTTTAATAATATTTAATCTATTAAAGATCTATCTAATAGCGGGCCATAGTCAACCGATAGATCTACCTTATGTTTGCGTTTTCCGAAATCATATTTATTTGACATCTTAATTAGTTTTCAAAATCTATGGCATCCTTATACAAATACATCCTATTTTCAAGTGTGCCCAAAGTTTAATGTGGAAGCTGCAAACCTTCTATGTAACTTCCCTGTAGTGCAAGGTTCTCATTTACAAAAAAAATAGTACAAAAATTAGTGCATATAGACACATTGTGGAGTATTTAACATTTAGTGTTGTAATAGTTTCAGTATCCTTAACGGATGATCCAGTGCCAGAAGCGATGTTACACGTCTATGATAAATCCGGAACATATCCCTTATCACCCCGTGGTTGTCAAAATATTCGTGATGCAGATTGGTTACAGTTTACATCCATGTGGCAATCAATTGCTGCTCGCAATGTTGAGTAAGTGTTAAAATGCTGTATGTAATTTTCTGATGCATAATTTTTAGTATTGGACCATTTTTAAAGCCACTCTCTGAATCATTCCAAGAAGATATAAAACCATATTGTTCAGAAACAGATGTTTTGTTACCTACAACATTAGATCGTTTAATTGGTACTCTTTTATCGAAAAGATTACCAAATTCTCCTGAGACAGCTTTATCAGAATGGCTTGGTTTAATGGCGGGTGATCAAGAATCTACTGTTCGTGATTTAGGAGCAAAAATTCATGTAGCGCTACAAGAAGTAAATATTCAAAACATTCTTTTATGTTTATAATTTTTTGTTGATATAACTTTTTCAGAATGCGACGTCTTGGATATTAGCCAATGCTGCAGCCTTATACTGGCGAATTATTGGCAACACGGAAGAAGCGGTGACTTGTTTAAGACGGGCAATTACTTACGTACCTAACGACATGAAAGATATTCCACTAATTAACCTTGCAAATGTCTTACATAGGTTATTTTTAGCTTAAATAAATTTTTGCTTCTAAAATGAATATTTTTAGAGTGGGATTTAATAGTGAAGCACTTGAGGTGGCATACATTGCTTTGGAAAGTCATCCTAACTTTGTAGTTAATCATTTCACTGTTGGCAACATTCACACGTCCTTGGTAATTATTAAAAGGTTTGATTCCACTTTATTCATATATTATTTCAGGGTGATTTAGAGAAAGCCATAGCATTCTATAGATCATCTTTAATGTTAGATGCCAGTTTTGAACCAGCACGTAATAGGTTGCAAGCAATTTTATGCACGTTATTATTTGACGAAAGTGGATCTCTACGAGATGGTGCGGATATTTCAAAAAATTGACGATTTCTATAGTAAATTAAAACTATAATTAGATTAGCACAGCATATTTTTACAAGATTTTAATATGAAAGAGAATGATTTTGTGCTTTTTTTATTATACATTCTTAAAAGCTATAGCTCACATGTTCGAGCTGTTCCTAAATCTTAAAAAATTATTAAATATTTTTTCAAAATTAAGACTTACTAAGTATTACGTACTTACATGTATTATAGAAGAAATGTTATGTTAAGTTGTATTTTACCAAAGACGAGAATTGTGTTCATTTTAAATTAAAGCATCTTATTTAAACTACATTTAGATTTTATTACATACATTTAGTTTTGACATTGAATTTAGTTAAACTGTTATTTAATTTTCTTTTTTTGCATTGTTGGATTAAAGTTGCTGTTATGTTCATACTATTATTAAATATTAAGCACTGACTACATTCCACTTGAGTTGTGAATTGTTGTGAAATTAAAGTTGCACAAATATATTGTATGGAATGTTTAAAGAAAATTACATTCAAATTATAGTTTTTGTCCAAAAGAAATGAAAGTATTTTACATTGCAGTTTATAACAGTATATTTTGATTAATAAATATTTAAAAACTATATAGCAGTCAGTTTTCTTGTGCAATTTGATAATAGATTACCTGCAAGTGTGTTCACTGAACACAGACGGCATATCAGAAAGGTGGTAATATTTGGTAAGAAGTCGAGTGCCAGGAAAGGTGGTTTTTAATAAGTCAGCTACAAGTGGAGCTTTTTCCACTGTTGCAAATACAACAAATGTAAAAGAGAAAAAATCAATTAGTGCATGTGTATTGTGCAAAGTGTGATTATAATTTCCTTGTTTGAACGGTGTAAGATGCTGTAAGGAAGCAACCGGATCGGGAGTGCTTTTATTCGCCCCACATCTAGAAATCCTAACTGTTATTATCAATCGATAAAGGCACAGCTATCAGTCACTTGTAACTTATCAATTGTCACTTGACTTCCAATCTCAAGTCTCGCAATCTCCAAATCTTTCTAGAAGAGACCTTAAGGCGAGATTTTAGCCACGTGTATGTTGAAAACAATATATTTGATTTTGACAAATTCCTCCTTTATCTATAGATATATCAATTTGATTTTTTTCTACACACGAACGAAAAGGTACTGTAGAGCTATAAAGGCTACTTTTGCGTGGTCGCTTTCAGAAGAGTTTTATAAAAAATCGCAAACTTCTTTAACCCTGCTGTTCTCCTCGACAAGACTATACACTTGTGCTTCTTCGGGTCATAATGACCCGAACTGAAATATGAATTAAAACCAAAATAACAATTTTTATACATTTATGAACTTTATTTCTCTAATGCAATGTTTTTATATGAAACATGAAACTTACAATAAATTCAACCAAATTTAAATTAAAAAAACAAAACGGAATAAAAAATGTCTAATAATTGATATGATCCACTACTTCTTACAGTCGGGACAATAATAGGTCACGTGTTCTTTACACAAATATTTTTTACACTTAATGCAAGTCATATTAGTTCTGTTATCACATTTAGAAGGGCAAAATTTGCAGCGTGCTCGTTTGTTTTTGTTGCTAGTTCCAGGAAGAGGTGCGGTAGAATTTTCCACCAATGGTTGTTGAATAGCTGTTACAATTGCAGCTGCTTGTTCATTACGGGGAGGATGTTTTCTAGACAAAATGTAAAGATTTACCAATTGTTTGCCCAGTTGTTCCAAGAACAGTCTTCTTTTGAACAAAACATTTTTATTTCAGTCTGGATTTATTTTGTGCCGCAAGACGAAAGCATTATAGGCACTGGTATCTAAAATGTTGTAAAATAAGATTAAGGGCCATTGATTTGTTTTTCGTTTGCATGTGTATGCCCCGATTAGCTGATCTAATGTATCAACTTCTTTCTAGAATTATAATCAAGTATAATTTATGGTTTTTTGTCTTCTCTGTCGCTTATTTGTTTCTGGTTATGAAACGTACTCATTAGAATGACCTTGTATTTTTTTGGAATATAAGACACAACTGCGTTATCTTTAGTAAAATAAAATTTGGAACTATGCACAACGTTATTTACTTCCATGATAGGTAGCTAAGGCTTGCTTTTCCTGACAGTCCCTAACACAGTAAGATTTCTTTTGGGAAGCATTTGACCCAATTTATACGATGTAAAGAAATTGTCACAAGTTCCATTCTGACCTCATAGTCCATAAGTAAGGTCTAAAACTACTCTCAGCCCCTGATCCTTCTCAGGTTTTCCCCCAGGTGGTTATATACTTGAACTTCTAAAACATAAGAACTTGCACTATCACAAAGCGTCCATATTTCGCTGGCTTGCTTGGTATATACTGTTTGAATGGAAAACGACCTCTAAATGGAACCAGCTGCTCGTCCACAGTTACGTTTTGCCCAAGATTGTACAATTTTGGTAGTATTTCAGCCCATTTGTCCCAAATTCTCTAATAGGAGCTAACTTATCCCGTAGCCTTCTTTCTTGACGATCTTCTTTATTATCAAATCGTAACACGCGTGATATATAATAAAAATCGTTTCAAGGACATTGTTGCGCGAAAAAGATGTCTGCCTGTTTCTGCATTCCACAAACTTCTGGTAGATTCATCATGCGATCTGTAAACTCCGTCTAACAGTAATAAACCTATGTACGCCTGCAACGTAATGTCATCTAATTCTTGCCGCTTGTCACCGTACACTCTACGACCTTCGATGTTAGTCATTTTCAAAATTATATTTCCCAGAGAACTATTGAAAAATAGTTGAAATGTAGATTTTACATCCTGGACTCGTGCATTGCTGTATCTAGTTGGACCTGGAGCGACTTTTATGATATTTGCACTAGATGCACGCCCTGATTGAGGAAATGGATCTAACATCCAAGTTATGGCATTATCTTTAGAATGAACCGATTGAGCATGTGGCATCAATTGCGTAGGATTTGTCCGTCCAGCATCGTCGAAAAAATCATCGTTTGACTGTTCATAATATTTTCACTGAAATGATCTTCCTCTTCAGAAGCTTCATCGTCACTAATAAGTTTTTCTAAGTCTTCACCACTAAGATATGTTTTGCCATTATTGTTATTTCAGCAGTTTAGAAGACGTACAACAAACCGCACTTTATTCTGCAACGTAACAAACAAAACTGTCGGTTGCATACTGCGATATGATATTTATACCTGCTGCAAGTTGCAAGTCTGTTCCTGTTTCGACTTGGACACCCGGCTACAGACCTGCCGAAAACGCTATAGTAACTCGCATAGGTCTATCCTCAAATTTCAATATAAAATAATTGGAAATACAAATTTATACGTCCTACTAATGTATTACAGCCTGGGTCATAATGACCCGAGGAACATCGATGTAACAATCATGTTTAAAAAAATTTATTAAAACAAACAAGCCACCTCATTCTTCAATGGATTAGAAACAAAGTCATTAACTACGAAATTTAGATATGAATAAACAAAAAAGTTATCTAAACAACAATTTCATTTCGGGTCTTATAGACCCGAAGGTAACAGCAGGGTTAAATTGAGCAGTTTTTACATGCTGTAATTCAAGTAATGATAAGAATTCGAAAATTGTATTTTTGCATAGCTTCAGAGATCACCTCTGGGATTAAAAAAAAACTTATTGTTCGGAAAAATTCCGCGACTGAGTAATCTTTCTAAGAAAATGAATCGTCGCGTCAAACCTCGAAGTTTTGCCGGCGACACTAGGAAGTACTACCGCATCCGATCGGGCGTGGTTATTTGAATTTATTCATTGCTGTTTCCACTTTCCATTGTTACTTCTAAATAAATAGTATTTTGTGTTTGTGTTTAGTCAGTGTCAGTGCCGAGCTCGAGCGTGTTATGACTTGGAAGGGGTAACGAGTGATGCACCTGTACTCAGATTTACTCTTCGCGAATTTGCACGTTTTGCGCTAAAATCTCGCCTTAAGTTATACAAAGACGTACGTTAATATGTGGAAAGGAAAGTCGGTTTCGATAGTAAGTCGCGTGTACATCCGAAATAAATATTCAAAATAAATTTAGAAATTAAGTGTTGTGCCGTCAACTGGGATTACTTTGCCCTGTGAGGTGATTTTGCCTAGTTTCAAAATACGAGTTTTCGCGCCGTATACCACTTACACGTCCATCACGAGAGTCGCTACAATGCATCGAGGCACATATGTTGGATTTCAACAAATCATTCAGCGATCGCTTGATGCTCTGCGAGGGGAACCACGTGTTTTTATTAGTATTAATAAAAAGGTGGTTTTTTATCGTTTCAAAAGTTGTATGCGTTGAACCCATTTCAGAAGCAGGTGAGTTCTATTGCTTATTACTGTTTATTATTCATACATAAACGAGTTTAGGGCACCTGTAGTTTTGGTGTTAAATCACATAGGGAATTTTTTATGCTGATGGGCAATGTCACTCCGTCATTTACACAAAATTTGGGGTCATATTGCACGCTTTTACTCTTCTCTTAAAATAAATAAAAAAAATGTACCTAATTAACAAATACGTTAAAATAGTTAGTTGTTTGTTGTAAAGAGATCGGATTTTAATTTATTCTTTATTTATTTTCAGTACTATGGGAAGGAAACATAAACCGAAGCTGGCCTACTTGCATTTCGTACTCTCCGGACCAATTAAGTGCAGCTGGAGAAGATGTTGTACTCAGAGGTATGTCCATTGGGAAAGCTGCCAGCAAGTGTAGCATAACAAGGAAATCCATTGGCAACAAAATCAAAGGTAAACATGGTAAACCTGTTGGCGGACAAACTTCAATCTTGCCACAAGAGGAAACTCAAATTCGTCATCAAATTTTGATTTGTGCTGATTGGGGAATGCCCTTAGCTTCTATTGGTGTACGATTGATTGTTAGAGACTATCTGCAGAGAAGTGGTCGAACTGTGGAAATTTAAAGACGGTAATATGCCCGGAGAAGACTGGTACAGATATTTCATTAAACTTGATAGAGATCAATTAACTGTAAGAGAATGCCAGAATATATCTCGAGCACGAGCTACTGTCGGTATTGACTCATTGTCGACATATTTCGAACATCTTCAAGTCATTAAATCATGTGCGACCTGAAGACATCCTCAATTTTGATGAAACTAACCTTAGTGACGATCCGGGTTCAAAACTGATGGTATTTCGTAGGGAAGTACCGAGCGGAGTGCATGTGGAGATCTTGGGCAGAAGGAGGTATTATGGAAGAACGAAGACTGGGTGATTCGATGCCACAAATTTTGAAGAGTCGTTTTTATAGATAGTCGTACCTTGGGCAGAGGCGTAAATCAGACACCAAATGCATTATCGGTGACAATTTAAGTTGTCATACAAGCTACACTGTAATCGCAACTTGTGAACAGGAAAATATTAAGTTCATTTTTTTACCACCCCATCCCACACATTTATGTCAACCAGTGGATGTTTGCTCCTTAGCCCCATTAAAACGGCAGTGAAAACTTCTAACAGATTTTAAAATGAGTAATCCCTCTTGTAATTCTCTCGAGAAGGTAAGATTTCCACGAATGCTGTCAAACCTTCTGGCTGCGATTCCTACAAACATTATAACAAACCTTATTGCTGGGTTCAAGAAATGTGGAATTGCCCCTTTAGACAAGAATGTGGTTCTAGCAAAGTTCCCAGCGTAATTGCGCCAAATGTTGAAGACGCTGATCAAACAACAAAAAGCGTTAGCAATACACTATTTGCTTACCTTCAGGCATGTAGAGAACCTGAGAATTATAAGAAGGTCTTTAGAAAGACAGTACCTCTACCCGCAGGAAAAGCGATACGCGCTAAGCATTTACAACCGACTGATGTACCTGACCCGTCTACGGTTCGACAGTTCACTGTTCAAGAACCATTCACAGGGCCACCATCAACAAAACGAGTAAGACATACTGAAATGGACTTAAATGGTGAAGAAGATGATGATTTCTGTGTCCACGACTCTACTAGCAATTATAAAGAATCCGAAAATGAGAACTGTGCACTTGAAGAGCAATTTCCATTACAGAATTTTAAGTACGGAGACTTTGTAATTGTCAAACTTGTAGGAAAAAAAGTTTAAAGCATTTCATGGCAAACATTTTAAACATTTTTGAAGATGGAGATTTTGAAGTTTCTTATCTAAGGCAAACGATAGAGGAAAATCATTTACATTTCCTGCTTAACCTGACGAAGCAACTGCTGCTTCTTCCGATGTGGTTCTGAAAGTAGTTCCAGAAAAGAGAAAAGAGGAATCTTTACTTGAGTACTGATATTTCAGTGTATTTTCCTTAAGTTGGATGTATTCTAACAAAACATGGATATTTTTTCATTTACACATTCACACAATTTATCAATAATACAAAAACATATAAATTGTAAGTTTCATTTGGGTTTTATTTTCACTTTGTTGGTTCTTTAAACATACAAAACGGATTACATTACCCACAAGTAAACAAAACACGTATGGGCAAAGTGACCCCAATATGGTAGGTGATTTTTCCCACCCTGTTTTATTTTTTGTTTTAAAAAGTTAAATAATTAAAAAAACTGCTTTATCATGTATTACATCTACAAACCTTCTACCAAACGTAAATATTTTTGTTGTGATTATTTTCTGGATAATTGTAAAGTTACATCGATTTGAATTTGAAATTTGGGCAAAGTAACCCTAGTTGACGGTACAATTATAAGTGTAAATATCAATTACGTTTAACAAATTAAGAAAAGCTAGTACAATTGAAGTTACGGTACAGCATTAAGGCAACAGACTGTTTCAGTTTATCAAAAATGATGAGGCGTAGGAGTCTCTCCGGCGTCCAATACAAAAAGAAGCGGTTGGCCAAAGAAAAAAAAAGAGTAGTGCGACTTTCAAATGCGTGAAGATTGAAGATTCGGTGCCATCTACGAGTAATGATATTAGTGCTACCTTTCAAATAAGTGAAAGTAGCGAGGGAAGAGTATGTGAGGCTAAGGATAATGTTCTATCAGATACTATTCATGATGCCTACACAGATAGTACTGGCATCGTATACCCTTTATCTATTTTACAAACTCTCTTAAGTGACGATCCAGGTAAATGCTTAGAGACGCTTTCACATGCAGAAATAAAACTTTTGGTTGAAAATGATTCTATTCAAGTTAAAGGATACCCATAACCAAAAAATGAGAAGGGCAGAAAATTCTCATCATTTTTACTCGCGCACTTTGGTGAACGGCGAAATATGCAAAAGGAAGTAGCTTTTTGTATTCAGTGTCTAAAGATTGTGTGTTTTGCTTTTATTTTAAGTTATTTACTTCAAAAACTACTACTTTCGCGGAAACTACTACACATGACTGGTAATACGTATCTCTCCTGTTACCGCGCCCGTCATGAAAAAAGCGATATGCACGGTAATAGTTTTAAAACATTTACAAATCTGGAACTTGCTTTAAAGAGCAAAACCACAATTGATAGTCAAGGACCAAAACTTTTTGTTCGCGAAAAAAAAGTTAAATGCGAATTGTGTATGTTATACAATTTCTAGCTTGGCACATTTAGCTTTTCGTGGACGATCAAATTAGTTGTTTAAACAAGACAACGGACATTTTTTGAAAGTTAACGATATCAAATTGCAACGTTATATGAACAGATTCGTAGGATTGAAACGTCCAAAGAAACGAACAAATACATGTCTACATATTTAGGTGATAAGATTCATAGTTTTTCTAGCAAATGAAATTAAAAAGCATATACTAAATTTACTAGCAGGTGCTAAATATTACTCAATCATTTTAGAGTGCACACCAGGTAAAGATCACTAGGAACAATTAACTGCTATAATGTGTTTTGTTGATTTGGATTTTCAAACGAAGACTGTAGAAAATCGTAAGCGTTTCCTAGGGTTTTGCCGAATCTTTAGCTCAATATCCGAAAATCTATTTCAAGAGCTTCATAAACATTTAGAATCTCTAAATTTAAATCCAAGCAATATTCATGGTCAGGGACATGGCTGTATTATTTGCACCTTCAACTCAAGGTTAGGATGTTTTGAAGAAAAATATCAATAATTTCACATTAAAACCATTTTTGGACACACGATGGGAGAGTAGGATAGATTCGATGCCCCCCTGAGGCAGGATATAGAACAATATATGAAGCATTAATCACGATCTCAGATGACAACGGCAAAGACATTAAAACTCGTCACCAAGCAGCATGTCTGCAAAAAATAGAAACTTTCAAATATATATATATATATATATATATATATATATATATATATATATATATTTGTTCTGTAGTAATATGGATTGACATACTGTTCCAGATTAATATAGTAATTAAGCTGTTTCAAAAAATATTTAATAATATTACGGAGTGTTTGGAACTGTTGAATAAAATAACAGCGTGTTTCAAGCGAAAACGAACAGAAGACAGCTTCGAAGAATTTGTTTAAGAAGTTATAAAAATTGCCGATCTTCTTGAAACAGTCTCCGTATTTTGTTTACTGGAAACTGTTATTAGACGTCGGAAGAAAAAAAAACAATTTTGATGATATACGTGAAGATGAGGTGGAAAATGACCCAAAAAAGAATTTTAAACGGAATTTTCATTTCGCTATTTTAGACCATTAACTCACTTCAATACTATTTGCACTACTTAATGAGCAGTCTAATCACTTTGTGGTTTTATACAGCATCACAGCTTATGTTTTTTAAGCTGTGACATCATACTGGAATTAAAAGAAAATTGACTTGAGCAAACACTGATTAAACTTAGAAGTAATATTAACTGACAAGAATGAGAAAGATATCGATGCAATAGAACTATCCAAAGAAATAAATATCTTCTTTATTATAAGTTTTGTTACGATGGGAGAGTAGGATAGAAATAAATAAATAAATCCGAAGAAATAAATATTCTTTTTATTACAAGTTTCGTTATGATGGGAGAGTAGGTTAGATTCGATACCGCCCTGAAGCAGGATATAGAATTAAAGTACCATGTCCTAGGTTCAAATCCTAGGTAAACTTTTTATTTGTATTATTATAAGTTTTTGTTATGAACGAATAAGTTCAAAGATAAATATGTAATTAAAAATTATTATTAATTTTATTAAATACATAAATAAAAAGTTTTACCTCGAGTAGGATTTGAACCTACGACCTGTACTGTGCTAGAGTACTGCGCTAACCAACTGCGCCATCAAGGTTCATTTATATATTTAATAAAATGAACAATAATTTTTAATTACATATTTACTTTTGAACTTATTCGTTCATAACAAAACTTGTAATAATTTAACATTAGTCAAGTTACTTTGGTATGTGTGAATCCTTGCGGTATTGCAGGCTCACATTCCATTAATATAAGTAATTTCACTGTAATCTCATTATCATCAGTTCTACATACATAAAGAGAATTGACATGGATTGGGGTTTGCATCTCGATAGCTCAGTTAGAGCGGTACTCTAGCAAAGTACATGCCGTAGGTTCAAATCCTACTGGAGGTAAACTTTGTATTTACGTGTTTAATAAAAATAATAATAATAATAATTAAATATCCATTTGCTTTCTCCTATACGTACTTATAAAGAGAAAGCTATATAATCGGTTTAAATTTTCAACCATTTTTTTTTTAATTTCTCGACCTTTTATGGCCTAGACAACCGAGTTTTTAGAGCAGTGGTGACACGACCTGCTTAGCATTCGAGAGGTAATGGGTTCGATTCAGGTTACCGTCTGCCTTGTATGAGGTTTTTTCAGGGGGTTTTCCTCATACACATGCAGCGGCATTGTCACTGCGTATATGCACACCATGTGCGGCTACTTTAGGTGAATGCTGGGGTGGTATTTTTCCCTTGAGAACCCTAACTCCGTTCCTTCCGATTCTATCCTGACCGCACCTATCATTAATCCCACCACGCATGCATACTTAATGTATGCATGTTGGGACTCCATGGTTGTGGCTCAAAGAGCTTAGAAAGCTCAAACAATACTCCTTCCCCCTTGGGGAGGGAATGAAATACGTGACCTTTCCTTTCCTTTCGGCCTAAACAACACGAAAAACAAATTCGTGTGTGTGTGGGCGGGCGTGCGTCCGTTTGTGTGCCTGCGCGCGCGTGTGCATCTGCACAACGCGTCATTGTGTTTGTAGCCAGACAAAGTTATATCCGATTTTAATAAAATTCTATATTTAGCGCTGCGCACACATACACAATCGTATTAGGAAATTTAGTGTGAGATGCATCTAAATTGTTGGCAAAGGGTCGTGTTGTATATGCCGAGTAAAGTAGTGAAAAGTGTAAGTTTACAGCTCTGGTAAGTGAGAAATATTGGTAGTTTATTTGAAGCTAACTGGAGTACAAAAGAAGGTAACAGGCTGAATTATACTACGAGAAATTAACGTTTGTGCCGAATGCTCAGTTAAAACCAAAAAATCTTATTAATACAATATGATGTTTGGTTGAGAGTTGTAACAATAATTAGTTGTGTAAAATACTTCATTACCTAATGTTCGTGAAATACTTCAATGGAAGAGAAGTTTGTGCAAAAAATACTTGAATATATGAGTGCAGAAGTACATAAGAATAAGAAAAGTTATAAGTTTGATCGTATACATTCTAGAAAAGATGCTTAAAGAGAATAATCTCTGGAATACTGTACAAAGAAGTGTGATTAGTAATCCAATCATCACTACTAAGTTAAGATTAAGTTTGAAAGAAAGTAAGTCTTTTTTTAGTACTATGATTTATACTTGTGTATACTTAGGCGATGATTATGCGCCATTTTATGCCGTTGAAATTCAATTTTGCACCCCAGTAGCAGCAGGGTACCTAATCATCGCGTAAGAAAGATTAATTTATTACTAAATCTATATAGTTAACCTTGCCGATGTAATTTTTGCAACAACTTATTTTCTATGAGGGTGCAAGATTTAATTTAGTGGCGCGCAACGGCCCATATATTGCGCCTAATTACTGTGTAAGATAAAACCGATTTATGTGGAAGTTCACGGTTGTGAGGTTAGGCGTTGTCGGTCTAATTTTATAATAATTTCTTTCTTATAAGGGAGCAAAACTTTATTTTAATGGCGTATAATTGGTCCCTAATCATTCCAACAGAAAAAAAATGTTTAATGCGGAAGTTGAAGGCTGTGAAGTTAGTGTCCGTGTAATTTTACAATAACTTATTTCCTGCACGGGTGCAAAGTGGCGCCTAATTGTATTCAAAAGTTTGCGGCTCAGTGAATTTAACCGTGTTTATAGAATTTTTGCTACAAATTATTTCCTATTGGGGCGCAAAATTTAATTTCACATTATTCAAAAAAGACCCGGCTATCCTCACACACCTGAATACTTAGATAATTTCGCTTTCTTAACTCAACTCAAATTTAATGTGCGTAACTTTTCGTGAGTTAAGCAGTCATATGGCAATTTACTTATTCTTACCCGTTGCAGCATTTTTCATATAATTATTTCATCAAGAAGTCTTAATCTTAAACTATTAGTGATGATTGCATTACTAATCACACTTCTTGTAAAGTATTTCAGACATTTTTCTCTTCAGGCATCTCTTTTAGAATGTATACATTCAAAATTATATTTTTTCTTACTTTGATCTACTTTTACTCTCTCAGTTATCATATATTGCAATTTTTTCTGCAAAAACCTCTCTTCCATTGAAACCGTTCCACAACTGTAAAGGTAATGAGCTATTTTACACTACTAGTTTGTAATAACTCTATCATATTCTAATAAGGTAAATCGCTCTTAGTTTTAACCGTGCATTCGGTACAAACATTGATTCCTCGTAGTATAATTTTAGATGTTTTCTTGATGAAAGTTTGTTCGTTTAAAAAATTAAAAGGGTCGCTAAAGTACTGTTTGTGAATATCTAAAAAACCTTCAACTTGTAAGTTATTAGACATAAATCGTACTGTATCGTATAAATGGCTAACATTTTGGCTGTGTGACGCCACTGATATTTTTAACTGTCATGTGTCGTTAATAATGATATCAGAACATAGAATTAAAATGTTTGATTATATGACTAATTATTTTAAAAGTAAACAAATGTAAAAAAGTTTATTCACAATTAGTTTGTAACATACAGCCTTTCTGACCCTTTAAAGGATTGAAAAGTGCATGATTCTACGGGTTTACATTAAGCGGTGAGTAATAAAAAAAAAGGAGACAATGAGATGAAGCGGATAGTGATGGACCACTTTCCAACCTGTGGGGGAGCTACTATTGATTTAAACTATCAATGACAAATTGATAACTTGCCAATTTTAATAAAGGATCAAGAGTATGCAACCATTTTTTCTCACGTGCATAGAAGGTGAGTGAACGCAAGCAATAGGTGGAAAGTGGAAACAAACAACACGTTTTCTTTAATAAGCATATTTAATAAGTGAATTATTGATAACAAGTAACGACAAAACCAATAGAAAAATAGTAAGCATCACATTTATGGCTTCTAATTAAAGTAAAAATTAATAGTCGCATTGTCACGACCTTCAATATGTAAACGAGAAGCCGTGATCGATGTGTTCCAAATTTTTTTGATTTGAACTGTCTAATGTTGCTTCTTTAATTGTGAATAAAATCGTATACAAACCTCGGCAAAAGTACTATTCCCCTGTTTCGACAACTAGTTCATCTATAGGCTTCGCCTCTCGGTGAACTACACTTCTCTCGACAGGAATGGAACACTTTCCGTCTCGGTATGTAATATACTATTTTGTGTGATCGTTCATATTTGTCAACTTACTGTCACTGTTTTGACAACAGTAGGTGGCATTTTCAGTTTAATGAGTCTAACTGAACGGTAAGTAATTTACTTACCGTTCAGCGAACAGTAAGTGAAATTCATAACCTTGATTAGCAGGATTTCTGACACAATTATTTTACAACTGTCACATTAACATTCAGGTTACTAAGGAAACAATACATACGCTTGTAGCTCGGCTTGTGGTAATCTTTTAAGCAATTTTGAAATAAAATAAAATGTGTTTTGCCTACATTTTGCCATCAAGTGTATTGTTGATCGCACAAAAAATAGCATAAGCATTTCGAACAGTAAGGAGTTTACCGATCTCCTCGTCGATCGGTAAACTGTCCTTACTGTTCTTAATACTTAATATACTATTACATACGCCTACAGATCTTACCTTTGGCTACTGTATTTGTGAATTGGAAATGTTAAACAACAACGCTACGGTTTATAGGAATTAATTCACTTACGTTTGAACGTATTTATTAATACGTTTTCGTTCATAAAGCAACTGTATTAATTGACGAATTATAAACTTTGAAAATAACTCATTGCGCAAAAAGTAGTTTATTCGAAATCTTATTGTAATCTGTCAATTTCATGACATGACAACAGCTGGGAACTAGATTATTACTGAAAGTATATAGACCAGAATAATGAAATTAGCCGAGAATTATTATTACATACCCTGAAAGTTGTTACACACCTGTAGTGAGGGTTGCATAATAATAATATTTATTCGTTACCATTTGGTGTAGCATATGTAACAATTAAAACTAGCAATAAAAATACGTACAGACTTAGAGGTACATAAAATAAAGCATCACACGTTACATATACTCGTTACAATCTTAGGGCCATATGTACACATAAACAAGCACGAGTGATGACTTCAAGTATACTCTTGTTAGTCACTAAATATCAATTAGCGCTTAGTTAGATATTTGAAATTACATTTACGTATTCATTGATTGTGTAAAAGGAATTTGTGACTAGAAACAGGAAGTTCTTTTTTAAAATTAAAAATACTATTTACTTCTTTTATGTGATTAGGTAGTTTGTTAAAAAGTTTAATGGGTTTGTAAAACTGACTGTTTAAATACATTGAGCAGTTGGGGTGCAGTGGTACTATATTATTAACAAAACGAGTTCCGTAAGAGTGAATATCAGAGTGTTTAATGTACTTATTTCTATGCATGTATATGTACCTATGTGAAACTAATAAATGTCAAGATATTGAATCTTACGAAAGATGTGCGACAAGATTCTCTTGGTGGTAAGCCATCCATCATTCTTATTTCCCTTTTTTGAGTAACAATTAAGCTTTTGACATGATGTGATGCACTGGAAAATTGAATACCATATCTTGCCTCAAAATATGCGGAATAAACGGATCTTAGGGTTACAGTAAGTCCTTAAGGCAACGGATAGTGTAGCATGCCGAATTGAAACGCATGTTAAGTCTGGTAATGTGTACGCTAAAATTACGCGATTCATCGATTATCAATCCCAAAAAGACCGTTGATTTAACTAGATGGACAGTAAGATTGTTTAGCAATAGCTCTGCAGGAATAACAGTTACCTTGTAATTATTAAAGAAAATAACATTTGTTTTTTCAACATTTAATTTCAATTGATTATTTTTAAACCACATTTCGATACTACTAACCAAGTTACCTACTTTCTTATGCGTAGAATATGAAAATGCAAATGTGGTGTCATCTGCATACATAGTTAAATGATATAATTTCCAATAATGTTAAGTCGTTTATAAAGATATGAAAAAGTAATGGACCTAGAACTGATCCCTGTGGGATTCCTGTTAGAACATTTTTTGTATCAGAGCTGACGTAGTTTATTTCATTATTATGTCCATTTTACATAGAAGCAGAATGTTTTCTATTTAGTAGATACGACTCAAACCATTTTAATGCAACCCCTCTAACACCATAGAGTTCAAGTGTGCGTAGTAAAAGCTTACTGCTCGCCGAGTCGAACGCTTTTCGTAGGTTACAGAGTAACACAGCACAAGATTTTTCCATTTATACATTTATGTACAGATTGAAGGAAGTTGAATATGCAGTAGATGCGGATCTTTTTTTTTACGAAATCCATGTGGATTGCTACTTATTAAGTTCCAGTTATCAAAAAATTTTTCAAACGATTATAGACATCTGTTTCAAATACTTTTAGAAATACACTGTTTAGTGAAATAGGTCTATAATTGCTGGCTACCTTTTTTTGCGTGCAGGAATAATTTTCAACAACTTTAAGCAGGAAGGCATAGTACCCGATATAATGATTGGTTGATGAGCTAACTTAAGGGATCACATTATAAATTAACTGCTTTCTTAAGAATAAATGCAGGTATTTCATCTGTACCTGAGCTGCGATTATTATTTAGATTATTAATTACCATAGAGACATCATGTGCCGTAGTAGGAGTTAAGAAGAATGATTTATTTAAGACCAATGACAAGTTTAAAATTTCTGTTGACATGGAAGCAAGGGACTACTGAAAATTGTTCAATAAACTTGTTGACAATAATACTTGGGTTACTTACGATATGTCCGTTACTATTGAGCACTATCTTATTGAAGGGTGGAAGACCGTTTTATTTCAGTCCAAATAACTTTAGTTTTGGAGTGGAAGAAAAACTCAAAACCAAAATTCTCAATTATTTTTTATTATATGTGTATGGTGCCGCTCAAAAATAATCCAACATATATATGTTTCGGTCTATTAAATAATTAGACCATCATCAAGGGATGAACCCTACAAGTACAAATTGTCGGTAGTTATAAAAGGTAAATAAAATTAAAACTTGCGAATTTAAGACACCGATAGTCAACTTGATGTTAAAATATTTAATAAAATATCAATTGCATAAACTAGTATTACGAGGTCGAGTATTATTAAATAAAATTTTAAAAATACATGTAAATATCTAAGCAATTGAAATATTACAGTGCAAAGACTAATATATATATATATATATATATATATATATATATATATATATATAACTAAAACAAACAAAAAACTATAAACCGAACAAGAAGCTAGAACGAAGATTTCCCAACTGACATACGGGGGACTCCCGTTCGAGGAGAAATTCTTCTAACACTCAACCCTGGACTCCGATCAACCATCTCCATCTGTAGAATATTCCCTAACGGCAGCTCTCGCATTTCCATCACAAAATCCATAAATGTAAATGATGTCAGCATACTCTTCGTTAGAAAATTGAAAAGGCATTTTAAATTTAAATTACACTTAATTTACTACAATCCACTTTGTCATTATTAGAACACAAACGAATAAATGACAGATTGTTTCGGTTTTGTTTTTCCAGTTGACTAATAATAATTACTTTTGAAAAAATATGTGATCATTTATAAACTTTAAACGCTTGTATCTGGGTAACTATTGGGAATCAGACCTATGTTTATGGGACTTTTTTTACTTAAATTGACCCATGGAACATACCATTTCAGTTTGTACAGTTCCTCACCGGACGCCCTGTATAACCTAGAGCGAAATTTGAAAATTCTCAGGCACCCGTTACAGTTGTAAAAACAAAACGTATGTTAGAACGACGTTTAAAACTTCACGTCAGATTGAGATTAATATATACATGTTAACTTAAAAAAAATCCAAAGCCGCCCGCTTCTATGAGGTATCAATAATGCGGTTTAACAATTTTCATTCATATTTAATTATTTCTTGGCCTTACCTTTCGTTAGATTCAGAAACTTCATGAAGAAAAGTTATGTACGTATAAACACACACACACACACACACACACACACACTCACACACACACACAGGCTCACACATACATACACACACACACACACACTCACGCACACACACACTCGCACGCATGCACGTACCCATACACACACTCGCACACGCGCACACGCGAAAGCCCTCCCCCCACGCACACACACGCGAACACACTCGCACGCGCGCAGCCGCGCACACGCACACACACGCACACGCACACGCACACGTACAAGCACACGCACACGAACTCGCACACGCACACGCACACGCATACGCACACGTACACGCACACGCACACTCACTCGCACATGCACACACACGCACGCGCACACGCACACGCACATACACATACACGCACGCGCGCACACATAGGCACACGCACTCGCACACGTCTCTGCACACGCACACCCACCCGCACGCGTACACGCTTACACACACACACACACACACACACACACAGACACACAGACACATACACACATACATACAGACACACACGCACACACACATACACACTTGCATACACGGACGTACACATATACATACACGGTCACACTCGCACGCCTGCACCCACGCCCACACAAACGCGCGCGTGCACACATACCCAGAAGCAC